>JAPQRQ010000008.1:20297556-20310158 GCA_037367365.1 Apogon talboti
GTATTGATAGGATTAGTGGATCAGCAGGTATTAAACAGTTTAGATCAGTAGATGGTTTTGGTCGTCAGTGGCTGTTTGGGTCTTTACGGGTTAATGTTGGTAATAGCATCATGCTTGTGGGATAGCCTACTTTCATATATGCATACTATATGCTTTTGTGCTGTATTTTTAGATTGTGAACCCTAGGGAGGCTGGTGAGTGCTGGCGAGGAAGATAATTGAGATCCAAATGAATAAACAAGCTAATATTAACAGAGCTCTACATTTACATCTAACATACACCTGCGATTGTATGGAGGTGATGAAGACTAGCACCTCTGCCATGGTTTTTTAAGTGTTATGGGCATTGCTTTTAGTATAAAAACGATTATCTGGTGTAACATCCTCTGACAGAAACAGCTGAATGCTATCATGACATTGGTTGCCAACTCGTTTTATTACACTATTACAGCTTTATTCATGTTCACCTACAAGGAACAGAATTGGAAGCGACGGCCATTCCCAAACATGGACATGCCAGTCTAGAACAAACACATTTGAGGGAGCTAGACAGAAACACAGCTGCTGTCGCCAAAGCCGTGAAGTACAACTAGAAACAAACTGAGAATGTGTAAGTTACCACACTCAATATCAACATCACTTCATTAAAACTCACTACAATGAAACGAGTGTATTAGACCAAGCTGATTTTTATATTCTTTTAATTTGTTATTCTTTTACCTGCAAGAACAAATATGAAGCTTCTAACTCTGTTGGCTTATTGTCAGATTTTATCATGTTAATACTTCAGTCTTTTTAATCAGTCTTTGTTGTAGGATTATACAGCAGTATTCAGATGGTGTGTTTAATCTGTGCAAGATGTTTCTGCCTTTGCTTCTTTAAATCTGCCCAGAAAGGACCCTCTCAGCTGCACATGTGCACTTTTTTTAATCTGCTCCTGAGCACATCCATTCCAAGCCATGCCCAACCCTTGTACCACGCTTCATAAAATTTGCCATGTAGTGTTTGGGTACATGTACCGCAATGGATCAGCGACAAACACATGACAACACATTTACATTGAAAAGGTTGACACTGAGTGCAGCATTAAAACAGAAGGAACAGTGAATATGCAGCTCAGACTAATGTCCTGCTTCTTAGTAATAGCTGGAAATGTGTGTGCTTGGGTGTGTATTCGATGTGTATGTGGGAAACACAGGACTAATGTGTGTGCATGTTTTGGTTTTACAGTGGGATTGGATAAAAAGGCAGCTTTCTGTGATGATCCGAAGCCGTCCTGTTAAACACACTGCGCTGCAATATGACTAGTTTCTCTATAATGCAGTGGGATAACAATACAAGCATGGCAATGGGATATATCTGAGAAGGAGGATGGAGACAAGGGAAGAAAGGAAAGGATAAAAGAGCCAAACAGGAAAAGAGCAGCACAGGGATAAGGCTCAAAATAGAAAGTACCAGAGCACAGCATAAAGAAGCACGGAAGACATGACGGTAGTAACACAGAGCAGGAGACAGTGGAGATAACAGCTGGTCAGACAGCAGCTGGTCAGGGGTTTCAGCCGGACCACTTACGGAGGCAGGTGTTCTCGGTGAAAAACTCGGTGAACTTGTCACACTCGTCCTTGTTGTTGCCGCTGTTGCTGCAGTTGCAGTAGGGTGAGACGCTGATCTTGGGCGAGCGCAGGTAGTTGGGCGTCATCACCGTGCCTGCGACGGAGTGAGGAGAACATTAAGTTGTCATTAAAGTGTACCTGTACTGGTCATGCTTACGACATTAATCGTGCTTTGTGTGTTGCTTATAAGCTAGAGAGAAATTCAGTAACAAATCACCATGAATGCACCACACTGGGCCTTTTTATTATGTGAATTACAGGCGGGGGCAGAACCTATGGGGAGCAGCCATTACCAACCAGCAGTGACGTTCTGGGTGATTAGTGCGAGTAAACAAGCAGCAGTCAGTGAGCGAGATTGAGTGGATTTCCGAAATTTGTGCTTGTTTTTGCAGCCTTTGCAGTCCACCGTTGTCCTAGAGACACGACCCAGCACTGGACGATAATGTGTCATCTGAGACTGGTGTCTGCTGCACAGGGTCAGTGACCAGCCCAGGTAATCAGACCATACAATGTTACTGCGTCACTACTGGTGCTGGAACAGCCCGTGAAGGAGGCAACATGTCCCTGACCATGTCTGAGCAGTGACTTAGTACTCGCACGTACTTGACAAAGGGGCTATACATAAGTTACCACTACTATTAAGATTAAGATTAATTATTTGTCAGTACATAGATCACAGGGGTAGACATGCATCACACACCAAAACTTAACCCATCACTAGAACGTGCAGGAACACACCACACACTGCAGACTAGGAGCAGTGGGCTTGTCATATTAATCACTCTGGGAGCAAATGGGGGGTTAAGTGCCTTGCTCAAGGCTTTCTGCCTGTCTGGGGAATCGAACTGGTGACCCTACAGTCACAAGCTGACTCACCAGCTTTCTAGACCACGGCCGCCCCAAAAATGAGGAACGCTTCACGAATTTGCGTGTCATCCTTGCGCAAACGTGATCTTTTGAAATAGCTAGACATGAACATTGACTTCAGGTACCCTTTAATGCATTCATCTGTATTCGCTTCATAAAGACACCTGATCCATTAATGAGGACAGTACTTTCTTCTCTTCCAGGAATATGCTTGTGTCTGTCACAGAAACGGAATATTTAAAGCCTGTTAGGAGTCGGTTATCATCCCCCTCCTGTGGTAAATGACAAACACTGTAATAACAAAGTTGAGTTATTGCTACATTTATTTCTCTCTCTGTCCTCCACGTGTAACGGGCTAACAGTGTAGTGGAGATTCTGCAGGAAGCAGAATACAGAGAAGAGAAGCTGGAGTGAAGAATAGGCTCTCTCTCTGCTAGGGAAAGTAAATAGCTTCAGTCAGTGATTTCTCACTCCCCCAATGGATTGTTCCCTTGTGCTGGCTCTTCTCCAAAACAGGCCTTTTTGTTTTGCAGTAGGCAGAATGAATTGGCGCTGTGCGGACATGGTGAATGTGTATGTGTGTGTGTGTGTGTGTGTGTGGTCAAGTTCAGTGTCTTGCGAGGACATAACAGGTTGTGAGGATAGACTACAACTCAGTGTGGTGTTACAGTAAGTAAAAGTTAAAATTTCAACTTTGCTAACACTCTGTTTTAGCTTCAGATACGTGAACACTCACTAACACTTGTTTTCAGTTAATTGCTGAGATGTGAGAACATGATGACACAGCTGAAAAGAAGTTTCTACACACTCAGGTGAACTCAATGTATTGAAGGACATATCACAATTAACAGTATAAATTAAAACCCCAGCTATCGGATCTAAAAGCTCCATCAGCCCTCCTAGATGAAGTCTGACCCACTACAGGACTGTGTGAAAGCCTTAAGTCACCTTTATCTTTGTAGGTTTTTGTATGGTTCGTGATGAGCATACATATTTAGTTCTCAGCCTCTGTTCTTGAGATATAACCAAAAATTACAGGAAATGTGCACCGTATTGAAAAAGGTCATCTCAGTGAAAAACTAGTCAAAATAACATCTGGAAAGAAAAAACCTGGTGTAAAAAGCAGTAGATTCATGTTGTAAATCTCATATTGTTCAAGGGAAAGAGTTAGAGGCACATCCCAGTGCGAAGGGAGGCTTCTATACTTTGGTCTGTAGAAGCTGTTTTTTTCTCTGTTTTTACTATTGTACATCAGGGGTGTCAAACATATGGCCCATGGGCCAGAACTGGCCCGCCAAAGGGTCCAATCTGGCCCATGGGGTGAATTTGTGAAATACAAAAACTACACTGAAAATATTTTAACAGTTAAGGGTGTCAAACATCATTTTAGGTCAGGGGCTGAATACAGGCCAATCAGACCAGTAAAATACTATCATAACAACCTGTAAATAATGACAAATCTAATAGTTTTTGTCTTTTAGTGTAAAAGTTACATAAAAATGTTTACATTTACAGACTATACTTTCTCAAAAAAATGTGAATAAAATGAACAACTATGAACAACCTGAAATGTCATAAGAGAAGTAAGTCTAATTTTAACAATATCATGCCTGGTACTAAATGAAACAGTGATCTGTAAACTGTAATGCCCATGTGTAAAGGATAAACTGTTAATAATACTGTAATAAGAAATTTCAGGTTGTTGATGGTCGTTCATGTTTTTCACATTTTTTTAAGGACACTGTAGATGTAAACATTTTCATACTGCAATTTTACTTTTTTCACTCTAAAACTTTGGAGTTGACATTATCTATAGGTTACTTTGTTATTATTTTACTAGCCTGACCCACTTGAGATCATTTTGGGTTGTATGTGGACCCTGAACTAAAATGAGTATCTTAATCAGAAACTGAGAAGTGCATGGATTTTGCACATTACTCTATATGTACACAACACAAGTTCCCTGTTAACCAACATTTCTGGGGCATTATTTCATTTTCAATCAATTCAGTTTTACAGTGAAATACACTTGTTATGATCACACTTGTCGAAGTGATTATAGTAGATGATTAGAGTAAGAGTTAACCATCTGTTCAGTCTAATACTCCAATTTATTAGTGATTAAGTTATTTACCTTGAGCAATGGAGACATTTTGGTTTCTATAATCTTGAAGCATATATGTTATTATAAATGTGAGAAAGTTCTGATATATGAGTCACAATTACAAGGAGGTTTGATGGATGATTTTTCCCACTGAGCCGTGAGACTTGAACGCAGCATTAGTCTGGGTGTTTCATCAGGAGCCTCCCATGTCAAAACAGTCGAGTCAAACTTTAAAACTGTCGTCTTCCATGATCAATTCTTTTTCAAACAACCAGGTAAAGGGGCGCTATGTGAATGGGTGTTATCGATAACCATGACAAAAGTGGCTTTAACCCTCGGTGCTTCTTAGTGCATATTTTTCATCAGAAGAAAAAAAAAAGATTTTTGTATGCTGTGGCAGTCTCATATATGAAGAGACCCCAAATGAACACAGTATTTGGACTACTGGAATACTAGAAGCAGAATATTTAAACAGTATTTGCATAGGAATGGTTTTATCCCAGGCTCCTGGATCCATATTCAAGCCAAATTATATAAAAAATAACCTCGGGGCACTTTACATAGTGATATTTAGATGTTGCAGATAGAAACCTGTCACCTGAACTAGCCCTAACATTTATCAAAACAGAAAGTTTTAGTAATTCCAGTACCAAGTACAGGGGTTCAGATGATCAGGATGAACTGCTGGCTCGATCGCATCCTGTCTGATTGGACGACAGCTACTTTGTTTTGGTTTGTCTGACTTGTAATGACTTCAAGATGAGTCTGATGTTAGAAAATGGCAGGTTACAAGGCAGGACTCAGGCGGGACACCTATACTTTTGGTGTGATTTGCACTGCTGAATTTTGCAATGGGTCAAAAAAGCTCAATTTCAATCATTTCAACTTGAGAAAATGTTACCAGACTGTTAGACTTGTGTGTTGTTTGGTGTGTTATAAGAAGGGTACACCTCACTAAGACACTGGGAGTTTAGAGAGGGAACCGGGAAGTTCCGATACGGGGTTAGATTCAGAAGATGTTCGCCCTTTGTTCTGCTGAGTTGTGGTTAATTCAAGCACTGGCCTACCATGATGTCCTTCAAGTGGGATGACTTTGGCTTCCTTTATCTCCACACTGTAATGGAGTGCAGGGTTTTCCCTCCTGTTTTGAGGCTTATGTGCAGAATCCAAGCACCATTTAAGCCAAATTAAGGTTGAATCGATGCAGAGGGCGACAAAACGAACTGAAATGACTTTGTACAGATCTGAATGGCGGTTGTTCTTTAGCGAGTTTTGTTTTTAATCTTTTTGAGTGTGGTTTACGGTGCGTCTGACCAAATCACTTCATTTGTAATGTACAATATTATCAGTTGCAGATCTGAGTTGCAACAAACTGTAATCATCACTTAAAGATGGAATGTAGAGTAAATGCAACAGCGGTTAGGTGTCAGGTGAACTCACCAATCAGGCCCGAGTACGCGAGCAGACAGTCTGCGTAGTTCTCCTTCAGACAGCCTGTCAGCGAGCGAGGCTCCGGCTGGCAGTTCGCAAAGAAGTCAGCCAGACGTGACCTGTCATACACACACACACACACACACACACACACACACACACACACACACACACACACACACACACACACACACACACACAGGGAAAAAAAAAAAAAAAAGGCTTAGAGAGCCAGGCATAAATGCAACTCCAATAGATTTAGCATGAAGCACTCAGATGGCCAATGTGACTGGAATGAGCAGAAAATGGCCAGTCTAAATGAGTCCACACTGGAAGTCATTCCTCTCAATGCAATTAGCCTGGTAAATGACCGCCTCCAGTGGAGTAAGATGACCCTGTTACGTATGCAGTGGCTGCTTTATATCCTGGAATGAATGAGGCTAAAGGCAATTCTCCACCAAGTCTGTTCTGTTTCATTTACTTCACAAATGTTTGTTTACACTTTAGCCACAGGTGCAACAGCACGTGAAATTGAAATGGAATTTGGATTCCCAAAAGAATCCGCTATCTGAAGTGAGATGAGTGCGATAGACTCCAAACAAAACCTTTTAATCTTTTACAAGCCATACTGTAGTTTTTAATCTAATGGTTTCACAGTGTTGGTTATTATTATTATTATTGCTTCACTTGTAATAGTGTCATTTACCCAGACATGTACTCAAACAGATATGAACAGGAAAAGAAGGAATTCTATCAAAAGAGAAGATAATCAAAACCCTGCACTGGGAAAGTGAAGCCAACAGCCAATGAGAACAGCCCAATGAAAATACTGCAGAAAACATACACAAGAAACTCCAGAGCAGAATGTCCAGAGGCTTACTGATTTTCCAGCTGATTGTTATTTCACAAACACATTAATTTAACCCATAAAGACCCAGTGCTACTTTTGTGGCAGTTCCCAAATTAAATGATCTCTTTATTTAACTTTCTTGAGTGATGCCAGTCATGATTGGTCAGAAGTGTCTGCACATTTAAATTCAACTACCCTACGAGTTCAACTAACGAACAAATCTGTGTCCAAAACACAAAGACAGAGGAACACACATGATGGACGTTGACAGAACGACATGTGTTTGTTCATGTGACGTAAAAGTTGAAGGCAGCCCTTTAACTCATATTTGTAAGTTGTAACAACCCGTTATATTTTACACTGCAGTGTGAAGTAGTAATAGTAGTTTTCCAAGTAGCTTCTTCAACCCAGTGCAGATTGGTAACACAGGTCTTGAGGTCGACCAAAAACTGAGCACATTTGGTCGACCTCAAGAGCATATATTTACACAAAAAACTGCCTCCAAAGCTGATTCATTTGAATCTTTTGTAAACTGCAGCGCTGTCACTTTCTTCCCATTACCAACTGTATATGTAATTGTAAAACTGTACTGTGTAATGCATCACTTCTCACTGGAGAAGAGACCGACAAAAACAGGTGCCGACTCATAAATACACAGCGTTCTGCAGTGATCTGCAACTCCTCAAACAGCCGTAAACGCAAACACTGTGATACGTTTTGGATTCGATAACAGAAGATGGAGTGGATTTCTGCTGGTGTTTGTGAAGTTCCAAACCTGGCTTGGTCATGCATACACACACACACACACACACACACACACACACACACACAGACATACGCAGCATGATGTATCTAATCAGGGCTGTGTGGTGCAGAGGAGAGCTGTGTGTTGTGAGAGTTGTCAACAGCACCAGTATACTACACCTGACATATGGTGAGGGAGCTGGTGGAAATACATGGCTTTAATCTATCTGTGCTGACTGACAAATGGAGCGGGAGGAAGCCGTGCTGCAGTGAGACCTGTTGTTGAGCCCTGAGCGTATGTCTGACGGATACAGAACGCACCGTGCAAAAAAAAAAGAAAAAAAGACGGAAGGTACGACACAAAGTTGCACAATGAATTGGCTGTTGTCATGCTGCTGTTAAGTATAGATGGAGGAGAGAGAGACCCGAGGCCACCGTCCAAATGGAGCTCATTTATAATGCCTAATGCTTCCATTTAATCCCAAGGAGCCACAAGATGACCAGCTGCAGGCTCTAGAGACTGAACACACACACACACACACACACACACTCACTCCACTAAGGCTAGGGTGATGTCAGATGTCCATCACTGAATTAGTCTAAATACACGAAGCTGCAGCTTTAATACACACAGCATGAACGTGTGTGTGTGTGTGTGTGTGTGTGGGTTTGTGTCTGGAGGCATGAAGGCAGGTGATTCTTCTTCTGTGGTGGTGAGTGACTACAGTAACAACTCAATGTACAGAGGTGTCCATGGGGCATGTGTGTGCTTTCCTCCTATTTTTCGTCAAAAATGCAGCTCCCACAAAGCAATGTATAACACTAGTGTTTAACCCTTTATCGGCCAAGTGACTATTTTTGGTAATTTCCATAAGCATTAAACATGGGGCCAATCCCGTGCCTCGGTGAGGTCAAGAAGCATGGTATGGCATTGGTTTTTATAACACTATACAGTGACTCAGAGACATGTTGAAGCTGTAAATAGTGAATATGAGTAATTTTTGTCAGTTTATGACCTTAGAACAGTTGTTTTATTGCATATGATTTGAGATATAAACATCAAAATGTCCTTAAAGTTCAATGGGAGTTTAATTTTTCTAATTTTTTTCCAAATTTAGAGGTAGAACATTTAAAATCATAGTCATGGATAAAAAAGCAACAACAATATTGAGAGAAATTAAGTAAAAACCACCTCTCAGGCATTTTAGAACCAAAGATAACAGTTTAAACCAAACTAACCAATGTGATGCAATGATATTTATCCCAATATAAAACTATATTATGACCTTAGTCAGTACTGTTGTGTATCCCAGACCCCTGTTAGAAAAGAAACACCTGAATTCAATGTGTCCCAATACTTTTGTCCATATAGTGTACATTATGCTTAATCAAACATCTGGACCCTGTCGCTCTATCCTTTATCTGCTAAGCAAGGAGGAGCAAAAAAGAAGAAGAAGAAGAAGAAGAAAAGGAGTGGAATTAACAGGAACCCAGTGCAAAAAGTAGAATTAAAAATGTTATTTTCTAATAGTTTCACAGTGGTTTTGTTCTAAAGCACTAATAAATATACCTATACATCGCAGAACCCTGCAGTGAGAAACACACTCCTCCTCCTCCTTTGTGCTGTGGCCGACAGATTTATGAAACTGTGTGTGTGTGTGTGTGTGATTTATCCTTGTGCAGTGTCTTGTGATTTCTACATACAACCCTGTTATTGAAGGTACACACCCAGAAATGACCCAAACACAGCGAAGCAGGATGAAAATAGGAAAACACAGGCAGAGGATGGGTTCCTGCAGGTAAAGACAGCAGCAAACAGCGGCTCAGGGTCACAGGTCATGATTACCAGGGATTATGAATACAAATCTTACACATTATGATGCGGTGCTGTTGCTCTAAACATGCTAGTCTTACATAGGCCTGCTCCATATGAGGAAATCTCCATGACAATACAGTTCTTGCCACCAATGAATCTGAGGGTCAAATACTGGTATGGTGAGTGTTAATTCACACAGCCTTTAATTCTAATAATTATTCCTCTTCATTGTGATTCCGGTTTCCTTTTGAGTTTATTGCACATGTTCATATTACAGTGATGAACACAAACATATGATTGACTGGGCAGAACTACTCTTCAAGCAGGAAAATGTGACGCACAAGTTGTATCTGAAAGGTTTATGGGTTGTTCTAAGTCAGGGGTGTCAAACATGCGGCCCGCGGGCCACAACCGGCCGGCTAAAGGTTCCAATCTGGCCCGCAGGATGAATTAAAATTAAACTGAAGATATTAACAGTCAATGCTGTTGAATTTGTTTTAGTTCAGGTTCCACATACAGACCAATATGATCTCAAATAAAAGAATATCATAATAACCTATAAATAATGACATCTACAAATTTGCTTCTTGGTTTGATGTGGAAAAAATAACATTACAGTATGAAAATATTTACATTTACAAGGTATCCTTTAACAATATAATGTGAATAACCTGAACAAATATGAACAACCTGAAATGTTTAAAGAAAATTATACAATATCCTGCCCATTACTAAATGTTTTATAAATTTTTAGTTCCATTGTAATCTGTAAATTGTGTTAATATAAGCTGAGAAGTAATATGATAGAAACTATTCTTATTTTGGTTCCAAATTCCAAACTCTAACATTTTAACAGTATTGTGCCTCCCAAATGTTTGTGTAACACTGTGTGTGATGCACATGAATAAATGATAAGTTTATTTTTTAGGTTATTCACATGTTGTTTTTTTGTGGAAGGATAGTTTGTAAAAGTAAATATTTTCAGAATTTAATGTTTGTTGTTGCACTAAAACAAAGAGGAAGAAGTTGTCATTGTTTACAGCTTGTAGTTATGTTTGACTGGTCCATGTGTGGTCCTCTGAGGCCTACTGTGGCCCCTGAACTGAACCCTGCACTCTGACAGCCCTGGTCGAGGTGCTGGCTGTGTTTCTGACCTGCAGATGTAGTTGTTCTTGCAGGTTGCCTGCAGTTCCAAACAGTTGGGTTTCTGTTTTTCTTCGTATGAGCAGACGGGGACGATGGTCTGACGCCTGCGTTCAGAACACGCTGTCTGGTCTCTGAGCGGGCAGGAACAGAACAACATGCCGTAGCTGTGCTTCGGAGGAACCTGAGGGACGCAACGACCACAACAAACTTTAGTTTGATTCCCATTCTGGTTGGAGATTTTGTGCCAAATGCTGCACTTTGTATACTTTTAAATAGAATAGAATAGAATAGAATAGAATAGAATAGAATAGAATAGCCTTTATTGTCATTGTGTGTGTATTCCAGTCAGTGCAACAATATTAATAAAAAAAATACAGTTCATCAGAAAATAAGAATAGAGCAAATACAAAATTACAAAAACTGAAAATAAGATAACAATATGTATATATATTTATTTATTACTAAAAGTAGAATAAAAACAGACATAAAATATGAATAGACACAGTGTCTGTGAACTGAAGCTGCTCTTTGTTGAGCTGTTGGTACTGTTGCTTATAGCAGGTATGAATCTGGTTATTGATTGATTTATTGATTGATTATTTATTTTGAATATATTAATACAAAAATAACAAGAAAAATTTCCATAAAAGAAAAGACAACCTACTCGAAAAGGAGTTGGATGAAGTTTAACTTAAAAATAAGATATAAAAAACTGTACAGTTATTCTATGAAAATGAACTCTCAGTGTGAGTTGACTCCTCTGTAAACGAGGCTGATAAATTCATAACATACATGAGATGACTACGTTTGACAACTGACAATAGAAAGTGTCCTGGTAACTTTTTCTCAGATTACATTGAATTGTCACAATAATCACCAGTTTGTTGTTGAAATGAGTTTTTTTGTACTTTTTTTTCCCTGTGTTTTCTAATTCTTCAAATGTCATTTGGTTGTTAGCAGCATTTTAATAGAATAACAAAGCCAGTATTATTCCGAGGTAAACGCTGAATGATGCTGATTGATGTTGACAGAGTTAGAACAAGGCTGAGCTGAGCCCGGCAGAAGCACGTCATCACAGTTTGAGCTCAAACAAAAACAGATAAGTTGCCGCTTAAGGCTGTTCACACAGACAGCTCATAACGGCAAAAAAAAGAAAACAAAATTATACATCACATGATTAACAATGTCACGCATTCTTTGTAGTTTGTTATTTATTCCCACTGTTGCTTACTTGATGTGCTCCCAGTTAAGCTTTTCCAAAGGGACGTCTTGAGTGTTGGGGTTGTAATTACAATGTTTGGCATCATTTTTTTTTTTTTTTTTTACAATATGGCCCAGACAGCAAAAACATCTTTTGTGTCTGATGTCTGAATCAATGTCAAAGCTCTGTGCTGAAAAAGCAGGCCCTGAACAAAAAAGCCCACATGATTATTTATTGTGATTTTGACAACCAATCTAAGTTACCCCTCTCAAATTATTCTCCCTTTTGAAGCAGGTCCTTTGTGATGGACATTCAACTTTTATCAGATATCAGTCATTTGGAAAACCTCCAGTGTGTGTGCTTTTTAGTGTGTGTATGTTTTTTTTTTGATAAGCTTGTGTCAGAAGTGCCTCGCCTTGTCAAAGAACTGCCGCAGGGCCTTGTGGCACTTCCTCTTGTTGCAGACTTCAGCAGTGGAGACTCGGGTGGTGCAGGGGCTGATGTAGGCAGAGCGATACTTCTTACAAGTGTCGTTCAGGTTACAGGCCTTGGCAGCGTTCAGGCAGTTATTCTCTCTGGCAACTGCAGGCTCACCTATAGACAAAGTCAGCAGAGAAACAGAGGGTTAATAATCCAAACCATGGGATAAAACAAGACAGGTGTCGTTTCTTCTGAATATTAATACTGGCTTTAACCCTTTATCGGGCAAGTGACTATTTTTGGTCATTTCCGCATACATTACTAGACAGTGACTGTAACAGTTCCAGTGAGGACAGTGAGTCCCCAGTCTCAGGTCCAATGTGGTCTTCAGGGTCTGTAAGGTCCACCTCT
>JAPQRQ010000008.1:20320730-20331345 GCA_037367365.1 Apogon talboti
TCCAATATAAGCAATTATTGAATTAAAAAAAGCCAAAACTCAAAAACCTGTGGGGCTCCTGGGTCTGAGGAGGATAAGGTTCAGATTAACGTGTTCATGTACTGATGTTAAATTTGCGGAGTTTAGTCGTAGAAGTTAGTCTGAATTGAACATTGATTAACTCCATTTTGAAGCTAACAGAGGCTAGCGATGCACATATTTGCAGAAGCTGAAGGGGAACAGTGTAAGAACTCGGGTGGTACGGAAAAAAAACCTGAGTGAATCCTTTCCACACAGTGGTGGGAAAAGACGTTTTTGGACATCCCATGAATTAGTGATATATTGCATTAGGAAGGTACTGAACTCTGCCAAGTATTGCACCATTGTCCAAACCCACAGACTTCCTTCTGCATGTGAACTGTTCTGTCGACATCAAAACCGGATGTTTCAACAAGATAATGTCCCTTGAAACACATCCAGGGCATGACATGTGGAAACTATTAAGAATTCAGTTTAGTTTTTCTTTGTCTTAATAATACACACAAGAAATGACTTGCATTCGTTTGTGCCTGTCTGATGCAGCCACACCTTTTGAAACACAAAGTGATAAGAATTCAGATTCTTTATTTGTCAGTATGTGGAGGACATTTGTAGACGTGCACTCCACACTGACATGGACCTTCTGCTTTTAACCCATCACTAGAACACGCAGGAACACACCACACACTGCAGCCTAGGAGCACTGGGCTTGTCATATCAAGCAAATGGGGGATTAAGTGCCTTGCTCAAGGGCACGACAGCCAACAACTTTGTGGCAGTCCAGGAACTCAAACCAGCGACCCCTCAGTCAAAAGCCGACAGCCTTGTGTAAAATTCTATGGATATCCAAAAACTTTTCGACCACTGTGCAGATATCAGTGCATGTTCTTATGGTCATGGGCCACTGAGGCAGCTGTTAGCTTTGAAATGGAGTTAGTTCATCTCATAAGAAGACTAAAGATTATTAATTATTATTATTATTATGTTATTATTAATGTGCATGGAAATTTCCATAATGTATTGATCACTTTTATTTATCAACTTGTGTGTGCTGAACAGTGTGCTATCGGTTCCATGTACGTAAAAAAGATTTTTCTTTCTTCTGCTCGAAACAAACAATAAACCAACCAACCAAAGACTAGCTCTTAGCAGAAAATAAACTCCAGTTTTGACCATTTTGACGCTTGCTTAGACTGAACAGACAAGAAATAAAAGAACGAATATAAAAGCAGAATGTTTTTAAATAGAGGGTCTAAAAGGCTTTGGCCAACCTTTACCATAAACACAGGGTATCTATTCAGCTTGAACAACAAACATGACCTGTTGTACGTCTGTGAGTGAGATGGGTGTCCGTATTATTGGTGCGACCACTCAAATATGCCATCGTCCTTGCTATTGTTACAATGTGAAACAGTAACCTTGATAAGGCTGTTTCAGATGTGCCACATCACCGGCTCAGCAGTGGCGGTCATTGTCTTTTAAAGCCACTCCTACGTAACATACTACTCTACTATCTATGACTGATCCAGTCAGGGGTCACCGAGGGGGAGTCGAGAGCACTTAACGGGTGTGTTTGTTTCAACTAATCATACTTCTGCAGCGGCGGAAACAACCACAGCTTCACACTGCGCCACTCCGACAAATTACTGTAATTCAACCGATGCCTTTGTTTGTTAAGTACAATAAATGTGAAGGATTTGTTTTGGTGCTATAGGGCAAACATCCCACAATGACTGAAAACAACACATTACTTACGATATGATTGTAATATGAATAATCACTATTTTCTGGAACAGACGCGACCAAATAATCATGATTAAAAAAAAGATATATTCATCAAGAATGTTATTATTTACTCAGTTCAGTGCAGGACTGAGGGTGAGCATCCAGGAAAACATAAAAAAGTAGGTCTCACATCTTGAACACATTTTTAAAACAACTCTTACCCCCCTAAAAAAATAAGAAATGAGTTGACAGCACGGCAGTACGAGTCACAGTTGTGCAACATGATGATAATCTTTCATTGTTTTTAGCCCGGTTTGGAAATAAACAAAGCATCAAATCAGTTCATGCCTTATTAAAAGTGTGAGCGCAGTGCATCAGTATTGACTGCACATTCATGTTTTTGAGGTCTGTTATTTGTCATTGTTTGAAAATGTAGGAATTCACATTGTGTTTCCCTCTAGAGCGTTTATAAATTGTAAACAGAACATATCCTGTCTTGTCTGTGCGTCTTGATTATTCATTGTGCTAAAGTACTTTCCTTGCACCTCCTTTGCACTTTGAGAAATTACAGCGCAGTCAGATTCAATAGAAAAATCTAACATAATAGAGGAGGCCTGGGGTCTCTGCGCCGTGAAGCCGCTCGCTCGCTCTCTCTCTCTCTCGTTCTCTCTCTCTCTCTCTCATTCTCTCTCTCTCTCTCTCTCTCTCTGTTGATTATCAGTGGTGAGTTACACTGCCATCCACTTTAATGGGCTCCATGCTTGAAAGTGCAAGACAAGCAGAAATGGAGAGAGTGGAGGGAAGAGGAGAGGAGAGGACCTCGAGGTTTACTCGTCCCTCCCTGCCTCTGCTTCTCTTTTTCTTCCCTTCTTAAACTCTCCATCTCGTTCTTCCTTTCAGTGCTTTTCTGATTCTCGGTTGGCTTTCTTCCCTCCTACTTTCTTTTTTCTCTGGCTGTGTGGTTAATAATCTCCCTTTTCTTCCAAACACTGTCCCAGTGCAATAAAGCCACATGGCACTTGGTGCAGCAAATACCATAACTCACAGTTGCTAGTAATTGATCCCCGTTGTGCAACAGTCTCTTTTTCTTTTTCCCTCCCACTTCTACCCTTCCATCTATATCTTTTCCTCTTTCATCACCTCTTGCAGTCTCTAACAACTTTTTTTTTCCCCAATTCCATTGAATTTATTGAGCTTTATTGGCACGGACTCCAATAAAAATCTGCCAAAGACAATTATTTCTGTGTCTCCCGTTAGCTGCTTTCGTTTTCACTCTCCTGACATCACATCCCTTTACGGTGGTATATTCTAACCCTGCCAACAAACCCCCATCACCTCATTCCATCCATCCTGTTTCGTCGCCACTTCAAGCTAGGCCTCCGTGTAAAAACCCCTCGTATGAATACATAACTTACTTGTAGCACCTCATCAGGTCTTCCAATTTCATACATGAAACTTTTCTTGCCTGAAATTTTACTTTTGCCACAAATTGCTCATACTCAAAGTTGGGATTATGACTGCTGGAACTAATTGAAGGGTGGAATTGCAACCCTTTAGCCATTCCTGAGTGTTGGCAAAGATGTTTCCCTCCTCTCCGCTTTATGTCGCGCCTCTATCCCAGACCGACTGCCTTTCTGAAACCCTCCAGCCATCATCCTGATATCAACAAGCTTTTAGCTCTCTCCTTTTCAGAAATAGAGTGCTTTACTTTAACACCTCTGGGGCTGGATGTGCCCTCACCGGCCTTGGACCAAATCCAATCCTAGGTTTTACTACACTCACCTGCGATACTAAACCGGCTAGCTGGTGAGCAAGGAAGACCCCAGAAAACAGGCTTGTGACTCACCTCCTTGCTAACTACAAGCTAAGGCACATGTAAAACAGCAGTAGTTGTATAATAGCAACTGGATGCAGCACACAAAGATGGGACCAAGTCACATGCTAGGCACAAAAGACAAAAAAAAAAAAAAAAAAATTCAAGCTTTCAGGTTAATGTGATATGGCTCCCTGTTTTTTTTGTTTTTTGTTTTTTTTTTACCATTTCTTCTCTTTCATCTGTGGAAGGAAACCTACTGAAATGGTACTTTATCTTTACACTTTAAAACTGTACTATTGTTTGTAAGAGTACTAGGAACTGAGGGAGTTTTGGCACTTTTTTACAGCGATATTTTGAGTATTCAATTCTCCTGAAGTATCCATTGAAATAAAACGATGCAGAGCTTGGAAGCCTTTATGGGATCCTAAGCAGAATTTGATATTTGGTCTCATCTCTCATCAATACTATTGATTATTGTCAGTACTTGATCACTCGTACACCCACTGTAAGTCAAACACATCCATTATTAATAAAACCTAATAATATCCAATATAATATATATATAATAATAATAATAATATCCAATAATATCCGGTGATTCTTTTTAAGGCCGGGGTGGTGTTTTAGCTACATTAACTACAGAAATCTACAACATTTTCCCTTTAAAATGAAGTATAATGTATGGATTTGTAAAAATAAACCTAAAGTTCCATGAACGTTTCAGTGTGGGGTGCATGAAAAAGGTTGATGTGTAGCTATGATGCTTACATATGAAGGTTTTATGACTGTAACAGAATGTTTCTGTGGCTGACTGTGCTTGAAGTGAATTGCAATTAACGTCCATGTCAGAGTGTGTGAATATGACACCAGCACCGCCAGAGGGGAACTGATTACAGCTGATTAACTAACCAGTGATGATTCTAATATTGCATTTTTGTATGATAACTTTTGACATGTGACTTCACACACACACACACACACACACACACACACACACACACACACACACACACACACACACACACACACACACACAAAAGAATATCTCTGGCTCCCTTGAGAAACATTTCAAGTGCACCCAGGGGCCCAGTGGTGACTGCTGAGGCCCAACGCAGATGCTTCATTTGCTCTGGCCGTGACCCAACGGCATATTCTGCTTCCATCAGTGTGGTTTGTGACATTAGAGACTCAGTTCACGATACACTCCGGAATAGGCTGATTGGAAACTTTGCATGCTGGCTCATTAGGCAGCTAACTTATTTGTTAACATAGACTATTGGCCCTGTTGATTCTGTTCGGCAGCAACGGGATGAAAAGCTGTCAAAGCAAATTGTGTTACTGGTGCTGTTGGAGCCAGTTGTACTGTAGCAAACTCAACAAACTGAGACTGAGAGACAAAAACTAAGACAGAAAGAAGAGAGGGGAGTGGGCGGAAGAGGAGAAGGAGAGGAGAGAAAGGGAGAGTGGTCTTGGCTCTCCACAGTGATGAATCTCCAGCGAGGTCTGTTTCATTACCCGTCTGCCAGCGTGGAGATCAGCCGGTAAGAGCAGGCCCTGTGGGGCTGCAGCAGAAATACATGGCTCTTTAATAATCTCCACAAACACACAGTGTGCTGTACACTACACCACCTCCGCTCTGCTCCCTGGCTGGCCAGCTCATGGCCCTTGAACACTATCTGCACTTGTACATCAGCCCCTGTGACTCTATAGACCACATGTCACCTGCAGTATGAGCAAGACTCTTTAAGGCTGAAGCTTCAGAGGAAGTTTTTCTTGTGTAAGCATATACAGAACCTTAAGTTATCCGACAAATACCCAACAGGAAAAGTTGCAAGTTAATATTCCATGTTTTGTTTAGGATGCAATTGTTTCATTCTCATATACATTGAAAATCAGGAACTACTTGGACAAAAAAGTCACAAACTGCTGAATTACATCAAGCATTACCAATACATATGCGCAACAGCATCAGAAAATAAATAAACAAACCTAGTGGAGCCATACCTTTTCCATCCAAATGTCTGCTGGGAACAATGTCATCAATTGTTATCTGCTGCATGCAGTGGTGCGTACAGCATCTATATGTTCGCCTCTGAATATTTAACTGTGTCCGACGTACAACTATGACAAGTTCAGAGGGTTGGAACTAGTGATATTTTAGTCAAGCAGGCAACGTTGCTGCTGAAAGTTCTGCCACCACAATAATACGATGAACGTATTAAGCCGTGGAATATTTTACACTCAACCATGTCTATTTACAGTGATAGCCTTTTAATATTTGTCAGTAACAGGCCTCGCTGTGAGGTGAAGAAAAAATAGTGAAAAGCTTTGTCAGTACAGTAGGATGTGAAGGTTTTACTGTAAAACCAGAAGAACTTGGACGTGGCTCCATTGAACGGATTGTAAGAGCGTCAGGATGTTCTGGAAACTGGTGAAGTGAGGTTTTTAAAGTGACCTACGCTGCTGATATTACTGCAACTGTGACTGGAACTAATACAGTGACTAGAGCGAGACATTGACTCAAAACTGTGTCTCCAACACTCCGCATCCAAACACAATCCTCATGCTGAGCTGTTGGCTTCTGGCCCTGCAGCGTCTCCAAGCCAAAGCTCTCCAACTATCTCTCATTTGCTCTGGGACAATATTCTTAGACTATTGCGAATGTGACAAAAATGTACCTCCATCATTTATGGAAGTGCTGTCCATGAGGAACAACTGTCTTTTCAAACCTGTAGTTAGACTAGTCACTAGTAAGGTAGATGCTGGAATGGAGTTGAATGGTCAATGGTGGTCTGATGGTTTTCTTATAGGATTCATCACTCTTCTTCCTCCACATATATGAGTCTGATCAACTCAGACACACACATAGAGCCTGGATAATGTTACGACCATGTGTTCTTGCTGCTTTATAGATCCCACAACCCTTTTCACATATGCCCTGGCCTTACTCAAAGGGTTTTGGTCAGCTGCTTTAGGACTATTTTGGAGGGGCTAAATGTTCCACTTGATGGTTGACCTTTGGTAGCAATTTCCAGTGTGCCTAGAGTCCCATTCCTTTGTAATGCTGGTGTGTCCAACGCGATTGCTCCTAGCCAGGAGGATCCTCTTACCCTGGACATTTCCCATTGCACCTCTTCACCCTTACACTCTTCCTACAGTTGGAGAAAATCTAATTTATCCACAGATGGTCGACAGACACAGAAGATGGCAACTGCTTTTGACGACGACATGGCTAAAGGTACTGACCCTAGATCTCAACTTACACAACTAACACATCCACTCAAACTTCAATCCCCAATACTGTCGATCCAAACACGGTCTTAACACCAAGCTTTTTGGCTTCTAGCCCCTTGTGTCTCCAACATAATGCATCATCTAACCATCTCTCCCCTAGCTGCCTCCCCCGTATCTGGACAATACCCCCAGTACCCATTTCCTTGTGTTTAATATATCCAGTCATTCTGCCCCTTGCTCAAATCGCCTGTCCCCGCTCCCCAGCCTCCAATATCACCCAGCCCTTCTGCCTGTACTGTCCCATACCTGCAGTCCCACTCTGAACATCAAACAGTCCACTGTGGAGATGGATGTGGACATCTACCAACTGGATAGCCTGTTTACTCCTGTGTGAGTACAAGTTGTGGAGTGCGCACATGGCACATGAATGTATTCAACAGCTCACCTCCGAGTCTGTCAGATTGATTTACAATAGTGGCAGCGATGTGCCAATGAATTTGTTACGCAGCCAGGGGCTGAGTGGAGCTGGGGGGTGTTATTGTTGGTCCATAATTAGTCCTCCTGGTGCCCTTTCAGGTGTATATGTGAAGCGACAGAGGAAAAGAAAGAGACAGAGGTGAAGAGGAGGAAACGGCCAATCAGAGAAACAGCATGGGGACTTCATTCCAATCAAACTAAAACTGTTGACACTCTCAGCACTTACTTCCTCAATTAAAAAAAGAGGAAGGAAAGTTTTCTGAGCCAGTCCAACAACTCCTCATGTATCAGTATAAATATTAACATACACCCGTTTACTCCAGATCACTCATATTTTCCAAAGCAAAAAGTCCATCACTCATTTTTTCTTGTTTTCAAACATTAAAACAGTGAAATGTGTGCAGCTTTTCCGTTATGACAGGAGGAGGTGATGCCTGCTGAAAGCAATCTGGCGGTCTCAGGATTCTCTGATCGATACTGAAGGACGGCAGTGCAGTCAGTGAGCATGGCACTTCATCAGGAGAAGGAGACAAAAACAGAGACTGTCACATTGAGTCCGGATGAACAGATCATCGGGATTACATACAGTCCGATTTGACAACTAGCCCCAGTCTTCTGAGTCTGACAGACAATATAAAATAGCTTATACACCTGTCTTTAGTGATTTAGATAAGTATCTGAGGACAACACTGATGAGACAGGAAATGACATCATTTCCTCTGAAGAACCAGAGCTGAGAGGTTAAAGAGGTGATCAGATTAACCAATATCAAATATAATCCTGCACCAGTGAAGTGTTAAAGATTCATACAATCCAGTCCACAAGTAGACGCCTAATGTCATATTCCAAGCACATGGCCTCCAGGTGTCTTATCTGCTGTCCTCCTCAGACAAATAAACATCTTCTGACAGGTCACATGTGGTTGTTGTGGTCCCCTCCATCTGCCAGCTGTCAATCAACGCTCGTGGCTGCTGTCACTCTTCCTACGTATACATGATTTAATTATAGATGGCAGGGTCAAAGGGCATGTCTCGGTGAAGACACATCACAGACCACTGATCTTCACTTGATTCTTTTTCTGTTTGTTTTTTTCTGTCGGCAGTAATGTATTACTGACGTCTGAAGCTAGCATCACAGTGGTGAGTTTCAACAAAAGTGCTCTGTGGATTAGATTGTCCCTCGAAAGCAGGGAGGCTTTCAGAATAGTACACATATACAAAACATATATAAACACTACAAATGGTATTGGGTCAAGCGTTTTTAATACTCTCAGGGTTGGAATTGTAAACCACAAAAATCATAGGTCAAGGCTACACCGAAGAGCATATAAAACCGATGATTTAGTACCTGTGACGTCACCGGGGACTATTGTTTTCAAGGCTTTAGTTCACATTTAGACTGTACACATGTTCTGTGGATTCAGAAGTAACTGTGAGAAGTGAGATCGACAAGCTAAGTTACTAAAAACACTAACCACACGCTAACTCGGATACATTAGATTAAACACGGCCAAGTAATTTAAGCTTCTTGCTAAATGTTCGGACATATGGTTGTACTTTATAATAATAATGTCAACATCAAATAATACATAAACACAATAATTAGCTGGTTAGCTGGCAGAGCATATCATAAAACACAAAATGAATGCTAATATTTGTTCATTTAGCTAAATTAAGCTAACACATTAGATACTGTAACTCAAAAAAAGGTTCATTTTTTGTTAGTAGTTATGACAAAACCATTTGATGCATAAATTTATTGACCAACTACTTCTGTGCTGTCTGTTGAAAAACTTTTTCATTCAATAAACAGAAGCTCCAGATTTATTCATATCAGTCTATACCTGTGACTAACAGAAAAGCCTTCCATTAGCCCCAAAAGGAAACAGCTTTAAAGAATTCACAAAATGACAACAAACATACCTTTATAGAAAACAAAATGAAAACAAGACTTTTTTTTTTTAAGTAGACAGAAGATGATGTTTTTTTGAATAAGACACAGTTAAAGTATATTTCTGATCCAGTATGCAGAGGCTGTCACTGGTATTACACTAGATGACACTTCTCTGTTGATTTCAGTATCAAGCTGTGGTTGTTACGCTTTGGGCTAGGCAAGAATCATACACTGCAGCATTGTGGACCAGACTCTCCAATTAGCCCAAAAATGTCTATTAGATCATTCAGCTTTTGAAAAGTGGCTTTGAGCGACAGACTGGTATAAAGGCTGACGTCTGATTGGTGCTGTTATTGCTGTGCTAATCTACCAAATCTGTTTTTAGTGCATGGACTAATGATTGGGTAAGTGTAAACTCTGTCTTTCTCACACACATAAAAAGCATAAATAGCCTTTCTCTGGGAGAGTCATGAGGCCTTAGATGTTTTTTTCAGACATGGTCTGTCAGTGAGACAAGCTGTCAACAGACCACTGAGATGCCACTGTCTGTGTCTACATCTCTAATGATTTATTTTACTGCATCTCCCTATGATGTATACATATCGTTAGCCTCACAGCATAACTACCTGTCATACACTATATAGACAAAAGTATTGGGACATGTTGAATTCATGTGTTTCTTTGCTAACGGGTCTGGGATACAAAACAATAATGACAAATGTCATAATATAGTTTTGTATTGTGATAAACAACATTGCATTGGTTGGTTTTGTTTAAATTGTTAACTTTGCTTCCAAAATGCCTCAGAGATGGGTTTTACTTAATTTCTCTCAATGTTGATTTTGTTTTTTTTTAATCCATGAATATGATGTTCTATCTCTAAATTTCTAAACTATTTTCGTGCTCTGACTGTAATTAATAATGTTCTACCACAACTAACCATCTACTTTCTTCACATCTAACTTAGGAAGAGAAATCTCCCATTAAACTTTAAGGAAATATTGATGTTTATAAACTATATGGACACAAATATTGGGACACATCATGTCTACAGCTGTTCATGTTCATGTTCATTTAACATATAAACATCAAAGTTTAATGGGAGATTTTTCTTCCTAAGTGAGATGTGAAGAAAGTAGAACATTAGTATTTACAGTTAGAGCATGAGAAATATTTTAGAAATTTAGAGTTAAAACATTTCAAATCATAGTCATGGATAAACTAAAATGAAAAAACTAAATCAGTGTTGAAAGAAATGAAGTAGAAACCATCTATGAGGCATTTTGGAAGCAAAGAAAACTATCAAACAAAACTAACCAATGTGATGCAATGATATTGATCACAATATAAAACTATATTCTGACATTAGTCATTATTGTTTTGATCCCAGACCCCTGTTAGAAAAGAAACACCTGAATTCAACGTGTCCCAATACTTTTGTCCATGTAGTGT
>JAPQRQ010000008.1:20383761-20396644 GCA_037367365.1 Apogon talboti
GTTCAGGACTTTTATTACGTTATTGGCCTATTACATTTCAAAAAGGGCAAATTTATTACGTTATCGGCTGTTATTACGTTATTGGCTTCAACAAGGTAGAAGACAGAGGTGGCATAACTACACATATTTTAACTAGAAACATTTACTTAATACCCATCTTGATCATTGTCTGGTGCAGTACAGTGACAAAATCAAGGTTAAAGCTCATTAATGGTCAAGATGAATTGACCCACGGGCATATAATGAAGAAGGGACAGCAGTAAACTTCCCTTCAGATCATGTTTCCTGTCTGTCTTCAATTCTACATGTATCGAGCACATGCAGGACATAAACCAGAACAAAGGAGTTGTAAATATGACGCTCTCATTGTTTATAAGCAAACGCAAAATGACCTGAAAATTAAGGAGCTGCTGAGTTATTTTAGATAGAGTCTGACTGTCAATGTTTTTTTTCTGACTTGATTGTATACTGATATTCATTATTTATAATGTATTTGTTGATTTGACATTTTATTTGTCATATAAGCGTTTTGGCAGTTTTGTGTAACTCTGAAACTTGCTGCTGCTTTTCTTTGGCCTGCAAAAAATAATCCCATCCTCAGTCCTTCCTGGCTAAATAATCTGAAATAATGTGTACTGTAATGTTACAATGCATTATTTTGTGAGTCTAATAAGCTCCTATAATGGAGATGTGTGCTGATAACAAATCAAATAACGGTTTGTGAAAAATAAGGCTGATTCAACTGACATTTTCGTGCATAATTAATTCTAAATAATTGCTTCTGTACTTAAAAGACCTTTTTCAACAATTGCAATTTCAGTGATCAGTTCAACAGAACCTCAACACTAGAAAACCTTAGGAAAACTAGAAAATATTGGGAAATGAAAACATTTGTCAGACAGTTAATTAAAGCAGCAGCTTCTGTATTGCATTAGACATAAATCCCAAACCTAAATGCCACATATTGATATACAATGTATAGTACTGGAAATCATTTTCTTAAAATTATGTCATGTATTTCAAACACACTGCCACTGCACAGCCAGACTGCATAATGCACTTTTAGTACCGCCTCGGTGGAAACATACCGTATATGTCACTCTGGCGAATTATGTACTAACCACATCAATACTGTCAAATGGTTTTGCGCTTTATGACTCACACCAGTGACCAGTGAGAAGTGCATCATTAATATTCCAGTGTGGCTGTCACATTTGAATGACGCTCAATGAATGTACCATTAGAGTCGCTGTTAAACAAAATGAAATATTCCATACATCTACCTGTGTGCGTAGTATTTTAGCTGTGCAACCGCCCCCCCCCCCCCATCTGCATCTCCATCTTATTTTATGTGATGCAATAGGCTTCCTGTAAAAATGCAAATTTCAAGCACTTCACCCCATGATGGAGCTGCAGTATATATTTACCTTGCAGCTCTTTCTAATTATTCATCAGTATTCCGTATTGAGGCTGTGAGAATTGTGCAAAGTCTCTAAGAATGGAATGAGAGGATAAACGCTCTGGGCGTGGCCCCCTCATAAGCTGCTCTGACTAAGAATGCTGATTTAAAATAAGCTCTCTCTTTCAGACAGTCATGACTCATTTGGTTTGGGAGGAGATTTTAAGTCTTGCTCATTTAATGATAATGGCTCATCCAAAAGACGGCGGACCGGTGCCCAAATCTGACGGAGCTGACGAGGGTTCAAGACGGCGACGGTGTGTTCTGGGTGGTAGATCGGATCACAACGGAAATCACAGGTTTAGTCCTTGCATTGTAATTAAAACAGGCTCAAAGAAGTGGAAGATTATCGACTCCACTGACAAAATAACTAAACGTAGCATTTTTCAGGTAAATAATACAACTATTTCCATTTGAAACTCAGAAAGTCCTGACATTTTCCTTCATGTAAGGCTGTTTGTCATCCGTCTCACTTTCTCTGTGTTGTCTCTGTACTTTTGGACGTGTCCTCCTGAGACCCACCTATGCATTTTTGTCCTCTGTAGTGGACAAGAGTTTCACAGCTTTATTAAAAAAAAAAAAGTCCACTGAAAAAGGACATTATATAAAAAAAATGTAAATAAAAAAAATGTATCTGAAAAAACTGTTGCGTCATGCTGTTTCCAATTAACGCAATTATTTAATGTAAAATGGCAAAAATGTTTACTTACTGCGTCTCAGGAGGACATAGTGCAGATCAGGAGGCAACATTGATGACAGCTTAAAATAGAAACTAACGTATATTAAAGTGGAATACCACAGACTGCTACATGGCTCTAAACCACTCCTAATTTCATTCCCATCTAAAACTGGTTTTCTGATTCAGGAGTCATTATGTTCTCATTTGCTTCATTTGGACCCTATAGTAGGCCTCCTTCAAGTCACTGTGACAGGTGCTGCCCTGTTAACGAGATTTCAGGGCTAACTGAAGAAATGATGTCTGTAGTTCACTTTCACAGCTCTTGTGTAAAGAATAAAACTTTTGTAGGTGTGGCTAAAAAGTTAACCTAAACACTAATAAGAATGTCAAAGGATAACATTATACAAATGTTAAATAAGGTTTACACGGCAGTGGTTAATACCTGGATCATTAGCATAAATTAGCTACATTAGCTTCTATGTTGCATTACAGTGTTTGTCACCTAACCCACCAATGTGTGTTGATGACATATGGAAAGTTGATATTTGTGTAAAACCACTGATATCTGTCGAAATTTAGCACAAATGTTAGCAAAATATTACATCTAATAGTTAGGAGTGTGGTTAGAGTTCTCGATGAGACACCATTAGTGTTATTTTGGCAAGTCTGTCCCCTGATGCTTCCTCAGTAAATGAAGACGACGATGGCAAAAAACCAAACTGTAAAAACTCCAACTAAAACTGTCTGCCTCACGAGGATTTTTGCATTCAATGACAATAAAATAGTTAGTTACAATGTTAAACTAGGCCAAGAATATTGCTTCAACTAAGTTTTGAAAGTTTTGTGTAAAAAGTTGACCTGAATGCATCATCTAAATTGTCCAAAGTGAGAAACTGTAGTTGAACTCCAGCTGAGGCCAGGACAACTATTTTGTGCGTGCTCATATTGACTTTTTGGTTGTATGGGGTCTACAAGGCATTCATTTCAGGGGTTTTCCACTTCGGCTGGAAGTTTTCCACCGACTACCATCTGGATTGTGAACTCGTTAGTGGCGTCTAATCAATTATTTCCAAGTGCAAGTTCAAATTCTAAAGTTAATTTTGTGACACTGTCAGTCAAACCTGTAGTTAGAACAATGCCTTACCTGTACCAGGCAGATGTTAATGTACTGTAGAGGAAGCCATTGGTCTTTCAAAGTAAAAGCATTTCCTGTAATGACTGAAACTCAAGAGTATTTGGAAAAGCATTAACCTCTTCAGACCCAGGATAGTACAAGTTTCTACGTTTTTGCAAGAAAAATTTTTTTTGAGTGAAAACAGCATGACACAACATGTTTTCAGATATAATTAATTTGTTTCTGCAGAATGTCCCTTGTGGTAGACAGTTTTTTGTTTTTTTGTTTTTTTATAAAGCTATGAAACTCTTGTCCACAAACGTGGGCAGAAAACCCATATCTGGGTCTTAGGAGGTTAAGCATTTATTTTCTATCAGTAAAAGGTTTTTTCTTGTGGTGAAACCATACAAGAACACATATTATGAGGCTCATTCTGCACTAGGGGTAAAAGTATTATGGGTTGTTTGGTTAGGTTTGAACAGTGGTGAGTGCAGGATCCAGCATCAGTGCAGTTAAGAAAAGTGGTTTTGGTGGAACATGTGCTCATGAGGAAGCACGTGGTGGTATTAAAAGGACTAAATGATTACAAAAGAAAGTGACACGGAAAAAGAAGGGTGTCTTTGTGAAAGCATGTCATTTTCAGTGTGGAGTCACAGCTCAGAGGCTGTTTTTTCAAGGAGGACTGTAAAACATTAATGCAAACATAGCAGAGGGAAAGAGAATGACAAACCTGCACTGCACTATGGGAATATTGACTGGTATTCTGGTGGAGTACTGTCAGAGTGCCAGACCTGAACCATATCAAGGACTTTTGTCTTTTCTGACACAATTAAAACTATTTCCAGTCTGGTGGAATAGGCCTGATCTTAATGTTAAGGACAGTCTCACATAAACGAGACACTACTTTAATCTCTAGACTTGGATGGCAGAGTTGTTGGCCTCCATTGGTTCCCATTTGCAGACGGTTTGGTTTTTATTTTAAATAAAAATGTTAATAATTATTTTATTTTATTTTTTTTTATTCATTCATTTTCCAAACCCCTTGGGATGCTGTATTCTATCATAGCTGTGAACGGACAAAGGCTGAGTTCACCCTGGATATGTCTGTGGTTCATCAAACTGATCTAAAATGTTTAATAACTTCTGAACCACTACACTTATCAATACATGTCAATAATTGGTGTAAATACAGTTATTCATCTTTTCATGGTCATCAGATATGACCCATTTGGACGTTCAGAGGCTCCGTAGTTACCATGGAAACACTGTCATCTTCTACAACATTGATCAATAACAGTGGATGGACACACTTGTATTCCTTTGCTGAAAAAGTCACTTTTCCTTCAGTTTTCCCTGTTTCTGATATAATAACCCCCAACTTTAATCTGAGCTTAAATTAAATACAGGAAAATACCTGATTTTCACTGAAAAAATGCAAAATACAGAGGATAATATTATAATAAATGGTGATAAATCACTTAAGAACGGTTAAATGAGAAATATTCACTTGGGAACTGACATAAAAGTAGCACTGGGTCTTTATGGGTTAATTAAACTACTCCTATGTTTTATCTGACTTACATATTTTTCAAGTATCTGTTTTTCAGTCCCGTTGTAAAAAACCTGGTTCTACTAACAGGCTAAAATATTCATAATCTGCCATTTCTTTAAGGAGTTTCAGATTGGAACATTTAATAGTTTGTGTCATTTTTGTTTTCTGTCTAAAAACTGAAAAAGACAAGATAAGTGTAATTACATTAAAGAGAACCAGTGTGAAGACTGATCTCTGACAGATGCCCATTTAGCTTTTGCTCCATAAGTGATAGTCGTAAAGTAAAACGCCGGCTTATAGAGCCCGTTTATTTCCCCTCTTCCAAATCCTCACTGCAGCGCCTTAAAAAGACAATTATCACCTGCGACCATGAATCTCTTAAAGTGACAATTTGGGGAAAATGGTATTTACAGTTAAGCCCTCGGCGGCATCCATATTCCTGTCAGAGAACAGAGGGATTGAAGTTTTTAATTAATCTTAACACCAGCTTCCCTGAGGATACACACACACACACACACACACACACACACACACACACACACAAAACCACACAATGCAGACACTGGCAGCAACATTTAGGTGTGACAGTAAGACAGAGGCACAACGACATGTCAACCTTTGCATAAACGTCTCATGGAGACACTTTGTCAAAATAAAAGTGTCTGAAGCTCCTCGTTGCGCTACACACTTCCAGTTCCATCATCCTAAACGCTGGCTGCCATTCGCCGCTTAAACACAAGCGACTTGCCATGTGAGATTATCTGTACAGAGCATCATCTCTAACACGTCTGTACGTTGGCACGACTTTAAAAGCCACATGATGGAATCGTAACGAATGAAAACATGACAGATGAAGGCGGGGGGCCGGTGTGTGATGACCCGTGAAGTCACCATCCAGCCTGATTCAACCTCGCAGCTCTGTTGATGTCATCGCCCCTTCAGCCACACCTGCGGCGGCGTGCCTTTACCTCCGTGGTACTTTCCTCGGTCAGTTGCCGCCTCCCCCACAACCGCGTGATTTGTCCGTGGAAAATAATCATGGCATAAGTGTACAACACGCCTGATTCTACAGAAACTGAAAAAACAAAACAACCAAATGCATTTATAAAGACACAGCAGAGTAAGTTTTCAGCGGACTGCGGTGCAAAACAGAACATTTCTCCTGCACCGTCACAGTTTGCAATAAGCTGTTTTTGGCCATAAAACTAATGTAGCAGTCACAGACACTGACTGCCCTCTAAAATGGAAATTCACAAGCCAAAATGGAACAGTGGGAATATAAAAATATGACATATACACACACACACACACACACACACACACACACACCCACACACACACTTCTTGCCCCCCCCCCCCCCCTCCCATTTCCATCCCCGTCTCTTCTCCAGGGTTTTTCAACAGTGAGCACATCTGCTGTAGAAACTCCTCTGAAGGACATGTCAACCCTTCCTGACACAGCTGACTAAGCAGACAGACGGATGGACGGACCGTCGGACTGACACCTCACGCTCTCAGATAGTCCCAAGGGAAGTCAGAATCCGTACCAGACTTAATCTGATACCGAGCAGGCTTCAGTCAGTGAGTACGGTTCAACTGATGTAAGAAAAGAAGTTACATAACAAGGCTCAGATCTCCATCTCAACCATCTCTGGAGGAAATAAATGGAACACAGTGCCGTAAACTTATTAGAAAGCGCAAAAAAAAAAAACTCTGAAAAATCATCAAAGGTACAGTAGTTTGGAGGATTCTCTGTGAAGCTGCAACGATTAGAGGTGCATTTACTGCACACTTATTGTGTTGCTATTTAGACATAAGTGCACTGTCAAGGGTAGAGACCACCTGGTATTTTGTTGCACAACCTGTGTAATGAAAATAAAGCCTCTTCTATTCTATTCTACTCTACTCTACTCTACAATATTCTATTCTATTCTATGCTATTCTATTCTATTCTATTCTATTCTACTCTACTCTATTCTACTCTATTGTATTCTATTGGTTGCGTGACAGGAAATTACCTCTATTGGGGATATGAGGTTTTGGTCAAATATAGATAATTAAATAAACAGTTTAGAATAAAATGATAACAAAACAAATGGGAGGTGCTTACTTTGTCCTACCATTATTTTTCTGCCTTTTTTTTTAGAAAATGTGTTTACATTTTCAGCTGTAAAAAAAATCTGAAATATGAATGTTTATCCATAGAAACACATGCTAAAACACATGCTTTTTATGATCAGTTGATACCAATAAATTATCAGGACACATGTCAGATATTTTTCTTTCAAGTTCATGGACTCTTTGGGGGTTTTTTTCTTCTCCAATTTGGAATATTTTTTTATATTCATTATGGTCGCTAAATGACAAACACTTGCCAAATTCCGATTCTAATGGTAATTTTTTTCATAGAATCAAAATGGGCAGGAGCCAAATAACTGTTAAAGCTGAGGATGTAAACAAAATACTTCGTCATTTGGACTGTGCACATTAGTCATATAAGTTTGAGGTGGAACAATATAAGATCAGCTTCTTCCTTTAATTTCAGAGATAAAGTATTGTTAAAGAGCCACAAAGAAATAGTTCTATATTGTGTGACTTTTTTTCTTTTTTGTTTGGTTAACTTATTGTTAGTTTGTCTTTGCCTTTTGTTTACCTTTATATATATATATTTTTCCTACTTATGCTGAAATAAAGTTTATCTTTAAAAAACATAGGTGTAATTTTATACCCTATGTATAACTGTATACTTTTGCTTTAACGTTATAATGACAGAATAAAGTGGATGACCTTCTATAAAACTGTATTGCTATAATTTTCATTATTATGTTATCATCCTGCCCTATTACAGTAAATATGGGAATCAAGTGTGAATAGTTTAAATAGTAGCAGCAAACACAAATTAATACTGGCTTTACATAAATATTGGTGTACAGAACACCCCATGTAAACACTGAGCACTTTCAACTTCAAACAAATGCAGCCCATAATATAAATAATAAATAGAATAGAATACGTACACAAAACGCTGTCTGCATTAGTGCTGTGGAAGAACACATAACATCATCTAACAGGTAAAACACTCCTTCCAGTCAATGGATGAACCCACCTCTGTTGGATGTGCATCACCGTATCACAGACTCCTACTGTACAACAGCGTCATCTACTAAACAAAAACAAAGCAGCTCTTTCTTTCTTTCTGTAGTTTTCTGCTCATGTTTAAACCAAAGATCAGCACAAATTCAGCTGCAGGTACTTAAATATTTCACTGTGTTTCTCAGAGTATCTCAGGAACAGACTCATGCATTATCAAACACACAAACAGCGGTGTTTTGTTACCCAGTATGGCCCAATTGGGGTGAGCTCTTCTGTTTCTACTGGGATCCTGAAGTTCTGTGGAGGAGGGGCCCCCTCGGCCCAGACCGGGCTCCCGGCCCTGGGCGCCCCCCCTGCCCGGGGCTGAGGTGACGGAGCTGCTCCAGGGCTCCCCTCCCTCTGCAAGAGACGTGCTGCATTCAGGACCGCGACCCAACCAACGCCATCAGGGGTCATCGGGGTTCACAAAGGTCACAGGAAGGTCAAGACTTTACGTGATGAATTAATTTATTTTATTTTATTCTTAATGAAGGGATACTCACAGGTCAAAGGGGAAAAGGTTAAACAAGAAGCGGAAAGAGAGCATTCAGATCATTCAGCTTTGGGGGCAAAAACCACATGGTGGGTGTTTCCCAGGTAAAGGTAAAGGTAAAGGTTAAGGTAAAGGTAAAGGTTAAGGTAAAGGGCAAACAGGAGCCAGGATTCTGATGAGTCCTGAGGGTGATAAGAGGAGGAACACTGGTTCAGCACAGCACAGAAGAGAGTGAGGAAAAGGAACTGCTGTGTGCAACACCACTGAGGGAGTATAGTTCTTTTCTGCAGCAGACAAAGCTCTTTAATTTGGTGTTGGTGTCATATTCCGCAGAAGCTCAACAACTTTTCACATCAGTGATCACTTGCGGTTTCTGTACTTCCTCACCAACTGTGTTCAACTAAAACGTGTGGGAAAAGCACAATAAAAAAAAGAAAAAAAAAAGCCTTCGACGGCATAACTGCACGAGGGAGAGGGATTAAAGGAGTGTTTATGAAAATGACCATTGACACACCGCACAGCCGCTTTGGTGAAAGATTGCTGTTTAGCCCGGTATGAGCGCTCACACAACCAGATCGATCCGACAGTCACGCTAGCCTCACACGGAACGAGCCCGGAATAGAAGCATCCGAAGCTGCCTGGCAAATTGGGGGCACGCAGTTATAGATTTTTAGTTAGAAGGACGGGTGTGGATGAAACAAATGCAAATTTATGTATCAATGCCCTCATTTAACATCTCTGAGAGCAAAGACTGGCACAGAGCGAGGCTCCGCTGGATGCCGTTTGACTGCGTATGTGTGTTTTTGGATGCCAGCGGGTGCATGTGTGCATTCTTGGCTCTTGGTCCTGTATGTGTGTGTGTGTGTGTGTGTGTGGGTGTGTGTGTGTGTGTTGTGTCTGTTTAAGAGTGTGTTTGCTTTTCAGGGATGCTGCTGTTCTGTGATCAAAAGGAACAAGCACAAAGGGAGAGGGGAAAGAAAGCGGGTGAAGCGATTATTCTCCAGGGAGGAGCGTTTGTTTGGTGGAGCTGCTGCTTTAATCAGACACTCCATGGCTGTAGACAAACATGATCACTCAAGACAAAGTGTTAATTCCCATCGACCAGCAGACTCTCACAACACAGAGTCAATGTATACTGGTGTATGTCTACAACGGAAGACAGTTCAGTGCAATTTACAACAGGGGCATGTGGAATGGAAGCACCAAGAGGTCCTGGGAGAGCAGGTTCTCCAAAACCAAAGCCAGTGGTTAGCTGCGCACGACTGAACAAACTTACCAATGTCTTACCGGGAAGACAAAATATACTGCACAAAACATTCATTTGCTTCAACTGTTATCACAAATGTAGCTTTACAACATCAGAAAAAAACAGGTAGACGTTTCATCTTTGAACTGTCCCTGTACTGGTCAGGCTCAGGACATGAACTGTGCTTTGTGTGTTACTTACAAGAAAGAGAGACGCAAATTCAGTCAAAAAAATCACCATAAATGCACCACACTGGACCTTTTTATTATGTGAGTTACGTGTAGGGGCAGAACCTATGGGGAGCAGCCGCTGTCGTCCGCAAGTGACGTTCCAGTCGTTGATTCCAGGTGATGAGTGTGAGTAAACAAGCAGCAGTCAGTGAGGCAGATTGAGTGGAAAGCATGTGTTGTTTGTGCAGCCGAAAGCTTTGCACTCCACCGTTGTCCTAGAGACACGACCCAGCACTGGCCGATAACACTGGTCTCCAAGTAAAAGGCTTCCAGAATAAAAGTACTGAAATTTTAGCACGTGATAAAGAAAAATCAAGTCAAAAATGATGGTTGGCTGAAGTTTACAAGATACAGTCTAGAGTCAAAATGTCAAATTGGAGGATTAATGAGAGAATGAGTTTAACTCCAAAGGAATATTTGTGTCAGATGTACCAGATGTACTTCAGAACACTGTCTGTACGTTACAATACATTCACTTTACAGGTTCTATCAGTGGAAGATGTATAAATCTAATGTATAAATGTACATAAACCAATATACTCGTATATGTGTACTAACACTTTCTCATATACCTTGAAAACATCTGCAAACCAGCACTTTTGTCATTTGTTTTCCAATTATTCTTATTAAAATACATAACATTTAGCACATTTAATCTCTGAAGCAGATCATTTCTAATGTAATGTTTCCAGTGTAATGTGTCATCTTAGACTGGTGTCTGCTGCTCTGGGTCAGTGACCAGTCCATTACAGCCCAGGTTATCGTACAAACCAAGAACTTTGGTGCTGGAACAGTCTGTGAAGGAGGCGACATGTCTGTGACCACACCTGACTGATGCAGCGGCAGCGTAGTACCCAAGTGTACTTGACAACGGGCTATGACAAGAGTTACCTGACGAAACCGCTAGTATTATATGTAATCTAATGAAATAGCTACAGCGCAAACTGACTGCAGGCAGCCTTTAAGTGTGAGGCTGCATCCTACACACTGCGTGGTGTCTGTGTCAGCCCTGCTGTCGTTCACAGCGGCAACTGAAAGATAATGTGATCAACGAGAAATGACAAGGGCAACAGAGGCCGGGATAGTGACACTGGAGAAGAACGAGCAGGGATCCAAAGTGCAACCAAATATCTGCTGTGCAGCGAAACATTTTCATTGGTCGCATGAGTACGCTGAGTTTCCAGTTGGTTCCAGGTTTTTTTTTCTCCTTACTTGGCCTCTAATTGGCTCTGACACTGACATTGTTCTTAGATGAATCTGGCTGGTGTGAATTTGGAAAACGGCACCTTGTTCTTCTCCTCAGGTGATGCCACAACCTTATTAAATACCAGTATGTCAAAGGGAAAGGAACTATTGATTGTTTTCTTTTTCATCAAGAAAAAAAGACGCGGTGCCCATTTCACCTGTCCTTCTATTCAGAACAAACACAAAGGCCAAAATGCACAACCCTTACAACACACAGAGGCCAAAATATTCAGACCCTTCTGCGTATACACAACAAAACATCTGTCTATAGCAAAGAATGGTTTGTCCAGTTTCTATGGCTCATATATGATCAAATGGACACCAGTATGCAGCGCATTTTGAGCAAAGAATGAGGCTGAAGCACTGCTGGGGTCAGTGCTTTTTCTGTGGCAGCATCAACATTCCCAAATTACACTATAATTATAAAAAAAGCTAAAGTCTGCAAAACACACGTCCTGCTGACAGGTGCGTGGTCGACAGCCCCCCCCACCTCCACTGAAGCAGTGAGGAGTCAGAAATGGCACAATTAGAATACTTAAATTGTCACAAAAAAGAAAAGAAAAAAAACAGTGATAAGGTATTTCAACTATTTCAACCAGGAAAAGAGGCGTAACTTTACAAATCCACTTCTATAAAAGAAGGAAACAGTAGAGTCCAGTCTGCTATGCTGTTGCAGAGTATGAAATGCTATTAAGACACAACAGCAGAAGTGAAAGTCCTGATGGATGGAGCCGTGGCCAGTTAATCCTGTGAGTTGACTGTGTGCAGCTGAAGGCTTAGTGCAGCAACTTAACACGAGGCTGTGGCTTTGGCACACCTGCCGCCGGTCAGTCACGCTCCAGGCCGCTGAGCCAAACACAATGCCATTCTGACCCGCCGTCTGTAGGAACACTGTACTATAAGTGTCATCTCTTCATTTTGGATTCTAATGTAGTTATGCGTTCATTCTGAAGGTTAATAAGCGGGTCATGTGAGCAGACAAGTGATGTCTAGACGCTGACGCTGGACATGTAAGTCCCATAAACGCAGGGTTTTCCCATCATTGTAAAACTCAATAACACAATTAGCGTTTCTGCACAGCACCCAACCTGAGGAAAACAGGAAAGCGCTCTCTGCTCTGGACAGAACTCATCCCACATTAGTCCAATTTGACTGAGTGACTTTTTTCAGAAGATGAAGCTTTTTAATTGACAGGTGAAGTCCTGCCCTTTCTGCTGTGCCATTATTTCAGAAAAACTATGAAGAACAGTCAGTAGACAAAGACAAATCATCTTCTGATCCTGTTCGACTTGGACTAAAGTTTAAAAATGTATGACTCTATTTAATAAATACCGTGACAACGCAGAAAAGCTGTAATTTGTGATAAAGTTCCATCTAGTTTTGTTTTAAACAGTGGACAGTATGTCTGAGCTCACAATACATTTGACACCAACAACTGTTACCTCAGCATTTTCTATTCTATTCTATTCTATTCTATTCTATTCTATTCTATTCTATTCTATTGTTCATGTTGAAGCTGCAGAGACATCTTCAATAACTCAGCTGTGTAGTGTTTATTATTATGATATTTACATATTTTCACAGTCTGACACATCAGCACTTTTACTATAAACCTTAATTTTCGGACTTAAAATGTTCTCTTAAAGCAGTGTTTCCCAAACTGTGGGGCAGGCCCCTGGGGGGGACGTGAAGGCTTCCAGGGGGTCATGGGGTCACTCCTGGGTGTTTTTTTT
>JAPQRQ010000008.1:20406248-20417487 GCA_037367365.1 Apogon talboti
CATATCTGATGACCATGAAAAGATGAATAACTGTATTTACACCAATTATTGACATGTATTGATAGGATTAGTGGATTGGTAGTTATTAAACATTGTATATTGGCAGATGATTTTAGTCACCAGTGGTTGTTTGGGTCTTTAAATATTTTAAATATTATTGAAAATGAAAACTTAACAAGTGCAATATCCATACTGCAGGAACTACAACTTATTGTTTATATAATATATACATATATATACATTTTTCAATTAAAATGCAAAAATCACCATTCCCACTACAATTATGACTCAAGTTGCAATGTGACAAAATCACCTCAATCTGATTTTTTTTTTCTTCTGAGTATCCTTCAACACTTGGAGGCTTTCTGCATATATTCTACCACAGCCCTTTAAATACATTTTTAACAGTAAAATAGAATGCGTCGTTATATTTGTGTAAATACAACATACATTCCTGTTCCTAATGAAATCATACCATGGGCGTGTCTATGGAAACAGGTGTTAGAGCAGCGTGTTTGAGTGTCTGGGTCTGTGTGCTGTTTGTATGGGTGTCAGTAGAGCTTAGTGGGTTCAGTCAGAGACATGGGTCCATTATGGAATTACAGGATCATCATGGCAGCCCATTGTTCCTATAGCCGGGGATCACCGACTCTTACTGCCTTAGTGAGACACATTTGTAACGCGCTCAGACAGCCTCGACTTGACTGACTGAGATCAGGGAGGGTTCGAAAATGGTCATCTGTTTCCTACAACCATACTCAAAACACTACCGTTAGCCTGATCGATCCTTGACATCATTTAAGAAAATTACAGAAGCTGAATAGATTAAAACTCTGACCCTTTAACCCCTGACGTGTCTGTGGTGAGCACACTGAATGTATGATTTATTTTAAGTATTCAGAAAAATTCAACCATTTGCTCAAAAGGAAAAATTTCAAAATACACTGAGAGAATAGACCTTGTTCTTTCCATAGACATCTGAGCATGCTCAGTGCACCCCCCACCCGCCTGTGTAATGGAGGGCAAAACACACAGCAGTGAGTGACACCGACACACTATAAACAAAGACGGTTTGGGCTTTTTTTTTTTTTTTTTTTTTACACCGTTTTCCTTGTTGTTTTTTGTTTTTATTGTGATTTTCCTTTTTTTTTTAATTAGGTTTTTACCTAGTTTTGACCGTGTAAGTACTTTTTGGAGTTCAACCAGGTGTCAAAAAGCAGCTGGACTGATTTAGAAAAAAAAAGAGCCCCAAACAAAAACTACTGGGCCCAAATTCAAACCCTTGTTGTTGTTCAGTGTGTTCCAGTTCACAGCTCATGTTCAACAATCTAAATCTCTTATTGATGTCCAGCCTGTGTGATCAGGCTGTTAAAAGCAAATAATGACAACAATTACGGTGGATAATGTACAGTGATATCAGTGTATCTGCATCATTTAAACAGGGAAACCCCCACAGAGAACAGATCATATTGGTCCCTGTAAAATTTGACAAAATGTAATAAATCTACACTTGATTATGGAATAACAAACACATTTTGTAATAATCGGCAGCACTTTGAAAACAGTGTGAACACAATAAATTACATGTGGAATCAATTTCTCTTTATTTTGTAATAAACAGGTACATATTACAGTATGTCGCTGCCATTGAAAAACACCAAGGTGCACTTTTAGCAGCTGTAGTGGCTGTGTTTGAAATGCAATTTTGGCTTTATTGGTTTGATAAATATAATGAAAAACTGCTTTAACTTCTTTTATGTGGCCATTTAGGCGAAGATCAGAGTCGACGCTGGTGTAATTTAATACTTGGGAAATCTTATTACATTTCCTTCATAAATTAAAGTGGAACTCCGCCACGTAATAACCGCTGCAATATGTAACTATTTATTAGAAAATGCAGGGAAGGGTTCACGCTGGGTATTACAAAACGCATCAGACTATTACAAAATGTCACCATCACTGCATAATGAAGTGAGGCATTTTCTGGAGTTAAATAAAATTAGATAATGCCTTGTTACAGACGGTTTAGTGGCTCTTTGGTCGGATCTTCGAGGTTTTTGGCTCGGTTCAGTTAGTTTCACTGGAAATACCAGAGTGTCAGCGTGACCACAAACAAGCTGTGAGCTCGAATCATTTCTGCTTCAATCCTTCTCCTGTCACCTTGCCCTTTAATTTCCTGAGAAGGAGCAGCGTAGGCCGAGTGATCTCAAGCGTTCTGCTTCTGTCCTCCGCATCCCCCTCAGTCTTACCCTGCTATTGGCTGATTAACCCTCGGCCCCGCAGCCTCCGCCGCTCAACCCCTCCATTCTTCACTCCTGCTCTACGATTCTTCGGTAATGATCTGCGTTTCTCCTCCCAGCTTCTTTCCCCCGTTCTCTGCGTTATCGTCCTGCTGTCTCATTCATGCTTGTCGCTGTCCCAGTCACCCATTTATTCCTCCTGTCTCCGTCCACTTTACTTCTGTTTCACACTCACACCTACACTGTGGAGAGACGGACATGCGCGCAGACATGGCTATTCTCTGAGTGAAAGTAATCCAAGTGATTTATGGAGCAAAAAAAAAAAAAAAAACGAGCTGTTTCAGCTTTGAAAATGTCAGAATTTCTCTGTTTTATATCAGTGGAAACCCAGCGTCCATGAATTTTCTGCTAACTGTTTTACAAACTAAGCAATCTAAAAATGTCACAATCAGCTCAGAAAATTCCTTTGGTGCACTTTTCCCATTATTTTCTAACATTTTTCTAATCAAACAATACAGTGGAAACTTATAATTATTAATGTCACAGTGATCAACCACTTCTATGCAGCAAAAACCCTGGGACAAACTCATTCTTATATAGAAATTAACAATACAAATGCTAATGCTAATAATAAAATACAAATGCTAAAAACAAATGCTAATTAAAAATCAAGTAGTCCACTTATAGCACTCATTTTGAGTTATTTCACACCTGAAGTTGGTTCTAGATGCACAGAGAAATTATAATAAAATGAAATTCATAGTCTCTCATAAGATCGTGACAAACTGATGTAGAGGTAAATCTTGCAGCTGTGGTTGAAGCCACATTCATCAAGTGAACTGTAATGACCGGGGTTGTCAGTCCATTGAGGAAAAGAACAAAGTAATGAATTAATCCCACAATTAGCCGTAGTTAATCACCATTAATCACAGCACATTTGCTCTTGAAACTAAAGCTTGAAATATTTGATATAAAAATATAAAACAAAAATGACTGTTTATGTGGATTCAATACAAAGGAAGCAAATTTGAACTAAGATTGGATAATGTTTTTGCTTTTATACATAGTTTATCTCCTGTGAATGAGAAATGGACAGCTTGATAGATAGATTTCTTATCTACACTAAATATAAACAGAATTTAGGCTTATAAGTCAAAGTACAGTTTTAATTTAATACCATTAAGGCCATTAACATTCATCTTAGAAGACAGTAATGTCTTAAATGTACAAATCTAAAGGATAACTTTGAATAATCAACCTCATTTCTACTATAGTCCGGTAAACATGAAAAAGACAAACTCTATATGAGCTGTTGTGGCGCGGCGGGGATGGTCATGTGACCACCATACGAGCGCTGCTCTGACATATGTTGTTCTCAGCTGCTTATACGTCAGTGTGTGGCTGTGGAATCATGTAATTCACTCGTAATGTGATTTAATTCAGATCCTATGGTGTAAACGGTCTGTATTACACCACATTATAAGAGTCGCTGAGAGAGAGAGAGAGAGAGAGAGAGAGAGAGAGAGAGAGAGAGAGAGAGAGAGAGAGAGACTGGAAATGGTTGAGAGACACACTAAAAGAGAGTGAGGAGGCAGAGTAAAAAGACAACAGATTTTCAGACAGTTTCATGGTGTTCATTGTTCTAAAACACTAATAAGTACATCCACAGTTTAGAATACACCTCTGAATAATACTATGTGACACTGATCACAGGTCAGTTGGCCCAGGAAGTAAACCAAACTGTCTTCATAAGGGGCTTTGATTGATTTAAAAGAAAGTATTGAAAGTGTGTTAGTGTTGAACAAACCGCACAGGGAGGTTCCTGCGGAAATAATCAGGCTAATGTTACAGCCACGTCATATTCTTTGAACTATTACCACAACTAACTCAACGGGTAAAGTCTGAGGTATTAGGGACAGTTGCAACCTTAAGTGGTCTAAATTAACACTGGACATCGACTCATCTATTGTAATTCAGTAGAATTTCGAGGTATTTTCACTTAAGTTTTGCCATGCCAACTTCAACATTAAACTCATGAACATATTAAAGACAAGCCCTGACAACGGAATACTGTCCACATTTGACCACAGCAGGCACAAACTCATCTACAAAAACCACTAATACTAACCATTCAAAGAACCCACCTACACACAGGTGACAAATTAAAGCTCACTTTTAATCATCACCCACCTGCAGTGGTTCATCTGACCTGGACAGATGTGATCACTACAAGCGGTTTCCACTCTAACGGTTAGTTACAACCCAAGTGTTTATAACTGCACCTGAATCACCGAGCCAGACTGATGGGATGTCTGATCTGTGCTGCCGGAAAAATGTGACGAATGTAAAAAGCTGTCGATCAGCATAAAGACTCGGGCAGCAAGTGACGGTAGGTTTACTAAGAATGAAACCCTATATCTGTGTGTGTCCTGTCGCTCAAGTTGTCTCTCACGTGCGCTACAACACTAGTTTTGACATTCTGTATATATACAGTGGTGGTTAGGAATACACAGCTGAATCTGCAGATGGCAACAGGAAATGTCAACAGGGTTGTTTAGAGAGACCTAAACTAGTCATGTAGATGGTGCATATGTGAACTTCAACACCCACTCTTATCATCATACCGTATGTTTTCAGGAAAATCCACCTATTGTGAGCTGAAAATGACAGAAGAACACGGCCACTCTCTGTCTACAGGGGTCAAACGTATCAAGTGTTGTGTGTTGAAGATGTGGAGGCAGAGCATGTCTGTTTGATTGGACATGGTTCTCATCACCTGAAGTGTGATAGAGGAGATTTAAGCTGCTGCATGTCTGCGCCACATTCTGTGGTTCTCAAATACCCACCACACACACACACACACACACACACACACTGCTGCAGGACCACAAAGCACCCGAGTGGAGTCGAAGAAGGGAATAATATCGCCATCTAGAGGCCAGATCCAGCATCGCTCCCTCACACAGATGTGAAGAAGGAAAAAAAACCAAAACATGTCTGTCATCCTATCCTGCAGAGAACTACTCACTCTTATCAACAAGTGGATCGGAAACAACCACGAGAGGAAGCTTCCCACCAAAAACACAGTGAAATACAGCAGTAAACAGCGACAGAACCCTCCTTCTGAAGCATCCAGAGCATTTATCCACTGCGTGACGAGACTCAGAACTATAGCTCCCCATGCAAGGTCACTTCCAGCCAGCATGCGAGATCGGCCGGGACGAGAAACAAGGGGAGAGAGAGAGAGAGAGAGAGAGAGAGAGAGAGAGAGAGAGAGAGAGAGAGAGAGAGAGAGCGAGAGACAGACAGACAGACAGCAGAGAGGTCGAGGGAAGAGAGGATAAATACCTGACACATACAGAACTTTCGGAAAGAGAGAGAGTGAGCATGCACGTCTTGAACGTATCTGAACAGACACAGCGGTGAGACAGTGACAACAACATGACGATGGAGCGAAACAACCTCCAATGGTTTCAGTCTTACCTAAGATGGGAGCCAGGCGGAAAATGTCAGACAGACGGCTGTTCACGGGCTCATAGGGCGAGTCTTCCAAGAAGTCATTACCTGGTAGCAAAAAAAGCAACAACATACAGTATGAGACAGGTGCGTAGATACATGGGTAGATTTGTTTATGATATTCTGCCCCTCACATTGGCCTGCATGTGACATTGGTTATTTGGGTCAGTCAATATCCACGCTGGCACAAAGCCACACGCTTGATTAGGCAGGTTGGTCAGCTGTGTTGCACAACTAGAAGTGGACTGGCTGGTGATGGGCTGGATGCAGTTTGGGGACTAAAAGGCCCTCCCCTGCTGTGAGCAACACTTTAAGATGGCAGTGCCAGCGCTAAGGGGCTTCACGGTCCATTACCTTCAAAGAAAGTGATTTAGGAGGTCAAAAAGTAGCCCGCCTCTACAGGACCGTGGCTATAAACGGAGTCATGGGCCAAATCTGGCTGAGAGTGGAATGGTTGTTGATGACTGCATTTGTTTATTTCATTTTCTTTCTTTATTTAACCAGGTAAGTTAGTTTTCAATGACGACCTGGACATACAGAGACGAACAGCCAATCACTCTCACATTCACTCCTATGGGCAATTTAGCTTAACCAGTTAGCCTATTAGTGCATGACTCTGGATGGTGGGAGTAGAGCCGGAGAGAACCCATGCGTGAGAACACACAAACTCCACACAGAAAGGCTCCTGGTGTCGGAATCGAACTCAGGACCTTCTTGCTGTGCCGTCCTTGGCTGTTAGTAGATACAGAGCTGAGTGACAGGTTTTTTTAGTTTTTGTGTCATTTTACCATAGATAGGGAGTGTCAAACAGTTAGAGGAGGAAAGGGGGAGGCTGATAGTGCCACCCCCCCCCCCCAAATAAAGAAGTGGGAGGTGGTCAGACAATGAATCATCACACCCTAACAAAGAGCAGATGAGAAAGGAGCTCGGAAATGTACTTTTTACAGTAGCTGCAGGGTATTGATTGTCCACCTGAGACTTTGTGAGATAATTCCCCAAGATATGAAAGTCTACTCCATTCACAGATAAAACCTTTCCACAAAAACAACACACAAAGAATCAGGTTTTGACATGATGAGGCAGGAATTACACTATTGTAATCCCCAACCAAGTGCTTCAGATGGGTTAGGAGTGGTTGTGCCAAGACCGGAAAAAAGTTCCATTCAAAGGCAATAATGTACCTTGCAACGTCTGATAGATTCCCCAGTAAATGCGCAGGCAGTTCTTCTCTTTCTTCATCCCTCTTTTACACCGGCAGTTGTACAGGGGACTCTGTTTGAGCGCGTCTATGGCGCTCCGGCACTCGTCCTTGGCCTCCAGACTGGCCACCACGCTGAAGTTGCTCTCCTTGCCGCCGGACACGCACTGCCTCATGGTGCGGTACTTGGTGCTGCACGGCTGCTCCTTCAGACACTGCTCATTGGCCCTCACACAGTCCAGCCGAGTGGCCCCGGAACGCAGGTTCTCCTCGGCGAAGGACAACACATCTGGACACAGAAATGATGACAGTACAAACATAACCCCCGGTCTCTTGAATGATGCTTTGGATCATTTCACTGCGCTTTGTTTTTTTCTTTTTTTTGTTTTTACTAATCTCATCTATACTGCATAAAGCCAGGGGATGAAACTTTTATCCTGATAACTTCATGATCCAAGCCTCTATGAGGAAGTTAAAGATGGAAACAGTAACATTTTGCTTTAAGCATTCGGTGCCGTTTCCTGACGCAGCCACAGATCTTAATGGACTTTTCCCCCCTTTTAGAGTTTATACAATCGGCTGTAAAATCAACGAGTCTCCATGCCTCTGTCATACCACCCTGTATTAACAGAGCTTATATTAATGTCAATAAATTACATGAGCGCTCAAGTGCCACATTTTGGACACGCACGTATCCGTTTCTCAAGTCAAACTTACCTAAAAGAGCCAGGAGGACATAGAGCGCTGCGAGGAACATGGTCTTCCTCTCCATGTGAATCGTAAAACCCTTGTTGGAAACGAAATGTGCAAAAACTAAAAGCGACTTAACAATAGTTTAATTCCCAGAGTACTTCCACTGTGTTGAAATCCATTGAAAAGACGTAGCAGTGCGCGCTCCGCTGTACACAACAGATCCAGCTCGACTCCTGTGAGAAATAATCTCCCCTTCCAAAAAAAAAAAAAAAAAAGTGTCCGATCCAGACTCTGTCACAGTTTCTCACACTCGCGGTGAAAATAGGTGCTTTCTTTCTATCCTCCCTTCCTGTGCGGATGGTCTTTTCACCGCCGGGAGACAAAAGACGAGCGGATGAGGCGCAGCGGTGGAACTGAGACGGCCGAGTGTCCTCCAACTCCAGCCACTGGGATGCTTGCGTCTGTGCGTCTGAGCGCACACAGCCAACTGGAGCCCCACTGCTGTCTAGCGCATTCAGCAGAAGGAGTGCCAGCTTCCCCCCTCACACTGACTACAGTAATCCTATCTTCTATTCCTTCCCATAACGGCACACTCACTTCCTTATTACACAAAAGCCACACTGGAGATAAACATTTAACCATAAAGCGCATTGTACGCACTAATAATAATGAAAAACCTCCGTATGTCCCCAATGGGTGCGTTTTACACAGCGATGATCATTTGGGGAGTTTTTCGTCACTGCTGACTTGCACAGTCACTATAAATCTCTACGGAGTTATTATAAGCTTTATGGTGTTTACTTTCAGTGACTTTTCCAGCTCACATAAAAGTTAGAAAAAAAAAATGTTTGGCAAAATGTTAATTAAAACCGTGCGCGCACATACAGCGCATGTGGTTGCGTTTAACATGTTAGGAAATGAATCCAGAACTGTGGATTGTGTGTGTGTGTGTGTGTGTGTGTGTGTGTGTGTGTGTGTGTGTGTGTGTGTGTGTGGGCTGGTTTTAGATGACAGGGAAAGGACTCTGACAGGGAAAGGGCAAAGAGCATGACAGGAGTGTGTTGTTTTTATGACATGCGTAATACCGCCGTGCACACGTGGACCGGCTCGGATCTGACCGCCCCTTTCGACACAAGTGCCACTTGTGCTCAAATTAATGGACATATTTCAGCTGCACGAGCACATGTCTCATTTCACATGGCATTTCAATCATGCGTGGAGCTCCTCCTTGTTTGCTATAATGAGGATTCCGTCTCTAAATGTCAGAAAGCTGTTATGCAACACAGGCTGCAAACTATGGAGATTAAAAAAAAATAGTCCGGGAGGTATCTGCAGATGAGACAGTGAAAAGGCCCCAGTAAAAATAGGATTTTGTGATATTTGTCAACTTACGGAGTGTGATGGCGCTGCGCTGTGGAGACCCACCGTGGACACTGTGCGCCTGTCGCCATCTGTTGGTGGATTAAAAGTAAAGCTCACTAGGAAATGAGACCCTGATAATCATGCATGGTTCATGAATACAACATAGCACAAAATAGAGGATAGACACGCAATGCTGCAGTCAGAGGGGCCTCCGAGGATTTGGGGCCCCTCACCACTCCAATAACACAAAGCATGCAGACCCTAAAAATACACATGGATCAATATTCTGCTTACAATAGATTTTATGATTGTGTGCAAGATTGATGAGAAAGGTGCAACCCATCTTTTACATTTTAATAATATTTTTTATGATAACAGCATTACAAGATTTTATTTTTAAAAAACAAATTCAAAGAAATAAATATGTTATTAGGACCTGGTGATCTAAACATTCTTCTAATATATTTTCTTTTAACATTCCTACAGGTTTATAATTTTCAGGAAAAAAATAATTAATGTTCTATTATTTACTATAAGTCATGAACCCTTAGAATCAACATAAATTATCTCCCTGTTATTGCACCCCTGGCTGTGGTTGAATATTAGTCTTTATGCTGAAGTCATTGTCCACTGCTGTTTATAATTATATTCTGTTCATAGTTATATTCTATTCTGTTTTTCTTTCTATGTTCATTTTGCACCATGGGGCCTAGTTTTGTAATTTCAGTTTTTCTGTATGCGATGTACATAAGGCAAAACTGACAATAAAGCTGACTTTGACTGTGATTGTCAAATAAGAAGACAGTCCCCAGCATCAGTCTGAGTCCCAGTTTACATTCTTTTTAACAGGACGGATGGTGGGTCTCTTACACACTGATGAACAACCCCCAGAGGACATTCTTGGACACCTTATGAATATGATGTTTTTACATCTGCAAATCCACTTCAGCAACTTATCTTACAACTGGCCCCGCTATAACTGTGTTGCAGTAATGAGTCAGTATTTAATACTACTGACTCTTATGGTTTATTCAGGAAGGGTTTTGACATGTTTCCCAGTTTTTTAAGCCACACAAACAAACATTACTAAATTCTACAAAGGACACACAGTGGACACTATGCATGTGGCTGTATGATGGGATGTTATATATTGCGTGACATGAGAAAACTATTTTTCATGTTTTTCTATGTCATATTGTGTATTTTGTTAAGCTGCAAACACACACTTTGTAGAACGGATGTAGGCAAGAGATTCACATGAACAAACACTGAGTGAATGTGACACAATGTCTGTCAATAGTGTGAAGAGTCTGTTAGAGACCACAAAACACTAACCTTTTAAAGACCCTTTATTTTTTAAAGTGTACAACTCAAAACATCATGCTACAGAATCTCCATGCGACCATTTATCGATAAATTGAATTTTCAGAAAAAAAATGCTATGTTGTGGTAGGTACTGTACCTTTACCAAGGTGTAATAGTTTCTTTTAAGTCATTGTTGTGTGCTTATTATATTACTGAATATTGAATTATACTCCATATGTATACATATAGGTTTTTGGGTTTTTTTTTTCACTTTTTTGGTTCTGTGTATGCTTCTACCAATTTTCCCATTTTGGGATTAATAAAGTTTTTCTGATTTTCTGAAATCACACAGCTGTAATTGTGAAAAATAGAAAGCATTACTATCAAACAACAGGCAGTTCAAGTTAATCAATGTGAGAAAAATTAACCTCAGAGAGAAATGAACATTAGGGCCATTATTTAACTAGCACAAACCTCTGTCAGATAGAGGATCAGTGACCCGTCTAGACTAATGTATTCACCTAAACAACTGCATAGACCGAGGCAGGCTCTGTGCTATGAGGAGAGGGGGAGGATTGGCAGGTTTACAAGGGAAATCCATTTTGATCATTTTGCTGACAAGGAGGGATGGAATCCACTCTCAAATGGCCTTCTTATTATAATAACAGGCATGATGTCTAGTGCCACATGTACTCTTCCTATGGCTCATTGATTGTCCATGCAGTGTATTCAGAGGCTAATCCACTCGACTAAATACACAGGACCAGACTATGTCAATGAGCTTCTTTCTGCATTAAACATCCAGACTAAATCAATCAAAGATGCTGGCATCCACTGCAGCAAATCAACTTCTACACACACACACACACACACACACACACACACACACACACACACACACACACACACACACACACACACACAC
>JAPQRQ010000008.1:20491871-20507043 GCA_037367365.1 Apogon talboti
AGAGTTGGGCGTACTTGGCAAATATATATATATATATATGTAAGTATAAGTATTTATTTTTTGCCAAGTACGTCCAACTCTCGCTTCAGCATGTTTGATTGAAAAAAATTAGGCAAAATTTGTTCCTGTGCCAAAGGTGTCAAAACTTTGTAAACAAAACAACATATATTTAACTGTAATATATTAACAATAATAAATTGAAGTAAGTTAAATTTGTGCACAAAATATAAACTGAAAAGTGCCCTCTTTCATTGATAAGAAAAATAAATGAATTGGTCCTTAATGAATAAATGAACCTTTCATCAACAAAAAATAATTACTTAATAATAATTATTCAAATAAACTCATCTTGAATAATATAAAATAGAGTTGTTCTTAAAATGTTGCCAAAGCTTAGGGGTACGAGTTTTTAAAAATATTGAAATTAAATAAGTTCAGGAGTGTCAGTTTTATTATATGAGTGTATTTATTGTGTTTTATATTTCAGCATTAACTCTCATTATTGGGTTTGTATTCAGTACATGATGACTTGTTCAATGCATTTTTCAAAAAAAAAAAAAGTTAAGTACCGTCTGGGCTTCTACCAAGTAGTGACTGGAGTATGTGTGTATTTGTCCAGTAGATTTTTAGGTTTATGTTAGAAAAGGGCTTTTGATCAGGTTAGGAAAAGATTGTCACTTGGTTTTTGATATTAATAAATACGTTTAGAGTCATTATTATCACATCTGTGTGGAATTTTTGGCATTAAACCAAGTCCTGGAATCTTTCCCCAATTCTAACAAAATGATTTTCAGTGTCCACGCATCACCGCACAAATGGATTCATGCTTTTAAAACGGTAATTTCTGCATAAAAGTAACCGTTGAAATTGGTATATAGATGTGTGTTAATACCAAGTCTGTGAGAAGTGATTAAACGGTGCCATAACAGTGACAGTATAAGAATGACTCTGTTAATACATGTGTGTTTTTGGCCCAAACACAGATACAATAAACCCTTGTGGTTTGCAGTAGGAGTGTTGGTATATTAGCTCCAGCTGTTCAGGAGCAACATCTGCTTATGATTCACAGTTTGTTTAAAGTCATGAAATCAGATTCAATACATTATAAAAATGAAGGATGAAAATGGGATGAAACCACTGCCTTCATGTGCTACAAAACCGAATACTTCATCACGGAACAAATGTTGAACCGTCACATCAAAGCTACTCGGCTACTGCGAACAGCAGATCCTCTGGGGGTTTTTCCTGTTTTGTTTTATTTTGTTTTGTCGGTATAATCACAGGTTTTTATCAAACAAGCCACCTATGAGTGCACACAGGTCCAGATTAGACAAGCAGAGGCTGTGAAACCAGTTTATATGTAGCATTAATTCACTTCATAATGCACAACATAAGCAATCACAGATGTGCGACAGATGGATTGTTTAGCTGCTTATAGTGCAAACCTAAACACAAGATAAAAGTAAATGATGGCTCAATTAGGCTTAAGAGCTTTAGGGTAATTGTAGCTTCTTAAATGACCCTTGACTCTTTTTGTGTCCAATATATACATGAGGAAACAGTACACATCCAGCCTAAAGCCGTTTGACACATGCTGTAATCCCATTATCTGGCCTATCTGTGCACTGAATGTCAACATGTTTTTTGCTGTTTGCACTCTTTCAACTCTGCCTTGCAAAAAGCCCTGCAACACGGCACACTTAGCACATGATGCCTCCGAAGGCATGAAATATGAATGTAATTTTTGCGTCTGTGTGTTGTGCACTGTCACACTGAACAGTTCTGAGTAACTTTATTCATTTATTTAAATTGTATTCCTGCTTTTGGAATAACTTGAGGTTTGATGTAAACACTGTTTTAAAGTCATTGTCTGCAGTGTGTGTGTGTGTGTGTGTGTGTGTGCGCGTCCTTGATGTGCCCAGCTGGAACAGATGCACAACACCACTCACTGGGGGTGCTGCCTATGGGATGGCGACATGGACATGTTGTACAACAGAAGAGTTATTTAAAGGGAAATGCCCAGTACTGACTGTATTAGGCTGCACATATGAACCAAAGCCCACTGTTGAACCACAGCAGGTACGTGTCCTTGGATATAACACTGAGTCCCAGTCTCTGCCAGCTCTGGTCACATGCATTGTTTGTCATGAATGAGTAAAATCTTGCATGTTCCTCTACATTTCCAATGAAGACGAGACAAGACAAAGGTGATCAGCAGGATGGCGTAGTTTAGTGTCATTTCACACATAATTCGTTTTGCTTTCAAAGTGACCTGTCTTTGCATTTCATTGACTCACTGCTTCCTTGCTGCCACAACAACGTGATATCATGACTTGCATCAATATACACGTGTGTATGTTCATGCTGTTATTATCCCTCTGTCCGACCTGAATCGACCTGTCGGTTAGGGTTATGTGGACTGGAGATCTTGGCGTAAAGTGACACGCGATCCAAATGGTGCTGAATAAGACGCGAAACGTCAAAAATGCGTGGGTATAGCACGCCAAATGCCATAAGAACTGGAGTGACATAAAACGGCATTTATTGAGATCAGTCTGTAAATCAAATCTTTGAACAAAACTCCCCTAGGCAGTGGTTCTCAACAGGAGGGGCGTGGCCCACAAGGGGGCCTGGGGGGTGGGGCAAATGTTTTTATGAAAAATACAGAAAGATACTCCAGTGACAAAACAAGAGTAACAACTATCTACAACAGTGGCAACAGAAAAGTTAACCCATAAACACCCACTGCTACTTATACGGCAGTTCTCTGTATTTAACCTTTCTTAAGTGATTTATCACCATTTATTATAGTGTCCTCTGTATTTTCCATTTTTTCAGTGAAAATCAGTTATTTTCTTATATTTGATTTACTGATCATGTAGATGTTCATAAAAACTCACATTAAAGTTGAGGTTTATTATATCAGAAACAGAAAACTGAACAAAAAGTGCCTTTTTTCTTGTAGAAGATGACAGGTCATATCTGATGACCATGAAAAGATGACTGTATTTTACTCCAATTACTGACATGTTAGTGGATCAACAGGGATTAAACAGTTTAGATCAGTGGATGGTTTTGGTGGATGTTTGGGTCGTTATGGGTTACGAACCACTGCCCTAGGGAACATATGAGGTGGGTCTCCTTAAAGAGCGTCTTACTTTGAAACCTAATGCCTTCAATACACTGGAACACTGTAAACACTCGAGACCCCTTCACACATCTAAACATGTCTATACTTTAACATGATCCAGTGTGTGTGTCCACTTGGATTAGGAACAGCATGTACACTCTCATCGGCAGCACTAAAGCCAGATGTTCTCTAATGCAAACACTCCTTTCAGACTTTTAAGTGACAATTAAACATTGTGATGCTATTTCTACAACTGCAGGCAGAGCATTTTGCATCATTATAAAACACATTTTACATTTAAAGCACAATCTCAGAAGACACCTTGTGTTTGCTATTGGTTGATTACTTCGGTCAGCGTTCTCCGCTGACAGTATCGACATCATGTGAATCAGCAACAACCTCTGAACCAGCATCCTATACATTATACACTGTGAACGGGGTTTACACTTTCATATGTTTTTGTATGTTTTGAAATATTGTATTAGAAAATGGAAATGTCAGAATGTGAAAAATTCACTTTCACTTGACTTTTTTTTTTTTTAATGTGTGATGCCATGTCAGATGGACATTTACGTCCCATGAGTGTTGAGCTGTTTCCCCAGAGTATTCCCATAGAGCGCTAAAACATGGCTGATACCAACACCAGGTAGGAGACTGATGAGGAGACTCAATGATCCCTCGTCCATTTGGAAACTTCAGAGCCACTTTTGATGCAAAACAGCAAAATAACAGTCATCCTCCTCCGTTGTTCATTAGAGCCGTAGCCTACACCATGGCCTTCTGATGACATGCAAACACAGATAGGTCTTGGTGTTGGTATCGAACCCAGGACCTTCTTGCCGTGCTAACCACTGCACCACCGTGCTGCACTAATGCTGCGTTCCAAAGCGCTGGGATGCAGAATACATCCCACCTGGAGTGAACGACATCCCACCTCAAAGCATTCCAGACAATCCGTGTTGAACATAAACAACAAATATGGAGGATGCAGATCTAATCTCCTCTTTGCTTTCTTACTGAAGAGGCATTCTGACCGTCAACGGTACAGTGTTGTCATGTACGCAAACGAGATGGAAGCAGCGGAATGACGGAGGAGCTAATTATACCTTGTGAAGTTTTTTCCCATTGCGAACTGTGCGCCGCCATTGTTGTGCTGGCGGTGAGGTCAGGGTACTTCTTTCTGGTCCCACTTTGCAACTAGGGCCTCCATCTCAGAAGGGCGTTCCAATGCATTTTACTGAGTTGGACGTCAGAAACTTCCCACCTCCCAGCACTTTGGAACGCAGCACAAGAATCTCATCTCCCACCTGGAAAGTAGGCTCTCTGCTCACTGTGATGTTAATAATTGCTTGCCCACATGAAGATTATTGGCCCTCACAGTGTCTCTGCTGCTGCTGACAAATATTGTTGGTGTCATAAATTCGTTGCCATGGGTCCGTACAATGACAGATCGGATTAGATGCAGGAACATGGAGAGGGTGCAGCCCGGAGGCTTTTCTGACTGCAAGCATACTGCAAACTTATAAAGCATTTTTAATCAAGTTTTCAATTACTGTTACTTTAGCTACAAGTCCTCCTAAAGGATTTCTTCTGGCTGAGGCTTGCCGTCAGCCAAATGATTGTGTGGTGAGTTGGACAGCAGGGCAAAATGCTGCAGGATATGAAGCTAAGTCCCTATTCTCTCCCTTTTCTCTACCTCTCACTCTCTTTCTCTCACTTTATCCACAGTAATCCCCAAGAGCCCCAGATGATAATGGGTAATGGATCTCCAGACCCCTCCCATTCAGAAACACACACACGCACACACACACACACACACACACACACACTGTGGTGATGCTGAGGGTGCAGCTTCTTGTGTCTCCGTTGACACAGTGCATGCCTGGACCTTGTATCCATGGTGATTAGCTGGCTAACAGGATTAAGCTAGCCTCCATCTCTCCATCCATACATTCCATCATTTGCTATCCTGTCCTCCTTTGGTGCAGGTTTTACCTCCTCTGCTATAGGTATTCTGGGAAAAAGTGAAGATAGAAATACAGAGATGTCTGGAAAGTAAAAGTTTAAGAATAACTGCCGCTGCAAAAAAGTCAAGACTGACTTGGTGAGTCAGTTATATCATGAGCTGTCAGTTATATTTGACTCCTGAGCTGTGGTGTTATTTAAACTGAAAAAAGCTGAGTAAACATAAAAAAAAGAAGAAAGAAACAATCTGGTGTGTTGATATTGATAGAAAAGCAGCCAAAACAAAACCATTTTCTAAAACTTCTCAAGGCTCCTCTACAGACTGTAAATAAATGAAGGTAGAAAATTAAAAGTACAACGAACAAGACAGTTTGACTAAAAATGAAAGATTCTGCTGTGTTCTTCTGTTTAACCCTTGTATGCTCCTTAAATCTACTACATCAGGTTACCTTTGTGGCAAAAATGTACAAGTACAAAAAAACTGCTATAAAATTCTTCATACATTTTTTTTTAGGTTTTTGTTTTAGCTTTTTTAAAAAAAAAATAAATCTCTTAAACAACTTCAGCCCTGCTCAAAATTACAAAACATAAAAGAAAACTCCAGATTTTAACCCTTTAAATGCAAGATTCATTATTTGAATTATTATTTATTTAGTAATATTTTCCATATAATAAATAGTAGGAGGTTGGGGTTGAGGACCGACGTGCTGCCAAGTCAGAGACATAAAATTTTACAAGACGTGGGTGATCATCGACAAGTCGACCAACTACATACTGACAGCTAACTGCCCCTGCATGGATGGGTAAGTGTTGTTTAATATACGTTCAAACAATGTAAATCACTGTTGATGGTTTAATGGTCTGCGTAAGCCTCTACGGTTTGCCTCGAAGGGCGTCTCCAACAACAGTATTCGGTAAAAATAAAGGCTGGTTTTTTAGCATTTCTATTCTGACAACCTACAGCACAAGACACTGTTCCTCCTCTTTTCTCTCTATTCTTTCCAATCTCTCATTTTATTTCCATTGATAGACAGTTTTTCTGCCACCAGATTACTGCGGTGACGTAGACTTGGTCTATCCCTTTCATGCATAGTGGTCACTACAGTGGACAGCCATTCTACAGCTGTTCTGCTGTATAATCATGGGTTCTGTTTTAGTTCCATATCACCCAACAATTGTTATTAGACTGTAATTAACAGTTTCTTAAGAAAAAGGGTTTTATTTGTATATTATCTCCATGAAGTGAGTAATAACTAGTATTAGAGTGTAATAAAATATGAGAAAACATCAGATTAGATGCATGAAAAATGGTTTTATTTCAGTTTTCACGCGGTATATCACTTTCTGATATTGCGTTTTAACTACTTTTCTTTAATAAAGTGAACACATGGTGTCGAGCTGAGTCGACACTTTTCTAACTCCATGACAAATAGGTTCATTAAACAAAAATTCAATTACATTGCTTTTTTCTTGCCTAAAGAGGAATAAAAACACTCATGAAAAAAACCTTGACTGAGGGTTTCATAATTCATGCATGAGAGGGCTATAGTTGTTTATCCAGGGAAATGAGCCACTTCTCTCATTGGACTCCATTCAGACACAAGTTTGGAATCTTGCATGTTTAGTAAAATCTTTACTTCCGCTGCTCGTTTTTATGGATTCTGTCAAAAGTTGTGGCGTGCAGAGAGAGTTTGTCTGCTGCCTGAGACAGGTGAGCAGGTTCACCAAGGCCTCCTTCCAGATGATTTGTATTGACACCTCCGACTGGAAGGAAAACACAGGAAGGACCTAAGGCAGAACATGGTAGCAATAAATATTTTATCATCATCTGACTCACAGGATTTCTCATCCTGTTGCAACAGCAAAACACAGCACAATAATCAATCTACTCCTCAATTGCTTAGAGAGTAATTTGTTAATTGATAAAAATTGTACTATGGTAACGTAGCTTCTCATGTTAGCTACTATTACTAACAAGCTACTGTTGATATTTGTTAACATTAACTTTCCTCCTTTTTTGATTATAATGAACAGGTTTGTTGAGTTTCATTAAGTTTGCTTATTGACAATGGAGATGAGTAGTTCACTGAAAGAACACTGATGATGACAAATGCATGATGAAAACACACACATGCAACAGACCAAATAATAAAAGAACACACTCCTAACACGGAACTGATAAACACTAACGAGCACGGTGGAAAAAACCTCAATGGTTTTTCAGGAAACAAAATGATGATATGATGATGATCCCCAGCATTTTAGTTCGGGGGGGGGGGGGTATGTATAACATCCTGACAAGTAAAGATGATTAATTGTTCATCTTAATGAATTAAAATCTTCATAAGAATAATTTGATAGACAGTTTTGTTGCATTATTGTAACATTATCTCTCAACAATACTTCCAGTATATGGTCTATGTCATTAAATAATGCTCAGTTCAAGGAACACATGGACATAAAGTATTCGTTTAGCGATTCAACAAAACCCACCCATTTGTTTGTTTGTTTTTCTCCAGTATTTATTCCAGATCCCCTGTGTGGATTGTGGGTTGCTAAACGGCAAAAAGGAAACCACTCCAACAAATATCAACTGTTTCTCAGTCTCAATGATCCTTCCAACTCAATTCCTTCAAACCCAAAGCGAATCCTTGTCTTTGATCAGATCCCTCGTGAATGAAACGAGAGCAGAAAAGGTCAGTGGATCAGTAACACCTTGACACACACGACAGTAGAATTTAATAGAAAACTCATAAATGCCTTTACAAGACCATCCGTAAAGGTGATGCAGCGTTTATGTGCTGCAACATGAAACACACTTCATTTACATTTAAGGGGGAAAAAAAACCAACTGCATTGCTATGTTTTTAATTAATAATAAATAAGAAAATTAACTTCAATCCAATATGCAAATAATTGTGTCGATATCATCCCCAAAATGCCTGTCTTTGTTGTTTCAATCTCAGTTCAATGTCTGGTGTCTGTTTCATCTTATACCTTGAATTAGAAGATAGCACTTATTTTCTCTAATGTGATTTAATATTTAAACCACCGGTAACATTACATCAAAATAAACAAAATGAACAATAGACGCACAATATCAAGAAATCTGTGTATTTTCACCTTGTCATGTTTGACATGATGGGATGGATGGACAGGCTGCCACCTAAGTGGTGAATTGGCTTCTGTCCATGTTGGAGATTTTACCTTTAGGAGGAGACCCTGAACGCACCACAAACTTCTCTGTTCTGTAGCAGACTACTCAGCTCTACTATCAGAGGAGCTTTTGTTTGATGCACTGTTTGACATATGGGCATCATACAACACCATGTAGAAAAAAAAGGCTCCAACATATGTGATTATTCTGTTTCATTTGATGTGGTTGAAACCATCACTAAAACTCATGTCAAATTTGCACTTAGAGCCTTAATTAAGAAGAAAACTGTGCTCCCATGTTTCTGACAGGGTCCCATGAGTACAATGTCCCAGCTGTCTCAGTGTCCCAGACTACTTCTCATCCTAAATTGGTTACAGATTAATGCATATATGACAAGTACACATAAAAAGATATAGATTTAAAAGAACAAAATACCTCAGTGGTTAAATATCAAGTTTGATCAGTTCACAAACTTTCAAGCACCTCGGTATGTTTAGTGTATATTATTATGTATTATAGAGCACCAAAGATATAAGTAGAAATACAAGATATGATAAAACTAGTAAAAATATATAGATACTGTATATAACATAAGATATGGTAGAACTGATAAAAAAACAAATACACAGTAATAGAATAAATAGCATTTAAAATAAAACCAGAGGATAAAACAAACAAAAGTCACACCACTTGTATTAAAATCAGTGTAAATAGGTTCATCTTTAAGAGATTTAAGGCCCTGTCACATGTTGAGAATTTATACTGATGTACATATTCTTTAGTGTTTTTATACTGATGTACATATTCTTTAGTGTTTTAATATTGATGTACATATTCTTTAATGTGTTTTACATATTTATCTAGGTGAGAACTACCAGTGAGCAAAATTGTGTTATGTGCACATAATGACAACCATTCTTGAATCTTGAATTTGAGGATTCCTCTAGTTGGAATGTGCACATTTAAAAGCTCTGAAAGGTTTAGTTACACAGTACATTTGATAAGTAGCTTCCAACATCAACATTAAAACGTGCAGAGTTGAAGACTTAATTCCCTAGGATTTAGTAGTATTCCTTTGCCTAGACTGTAAGATATTAAGAGTTAACCCTTTAAATCCTACGTCTAAAATGGTCCACTTGGACTTTTTCTTTTGACTAAAACGTTGGAAAATATAATGTGAATGAGTCCATTTTCCAGTTTTTCCACAGCAATTTTTTTTCCAGATCTTTCAAAATCTAGCAATCATTAACAATTTACTGCATGTTATAATCCTGCTAATACGGCTTCTTCTCCAGCTTCTACTACAGGCGTGAGTGAAATGACCTCAATGACCCAATAAAGTCTATAAAGCGCAACGTCTCAGGGTTCAGAAACTGTTAGAATTTTTCCAATTGCACAAACACAGTTACAGCCATCCAAACTGCATATGTGCAGGGTGTGTCAGCGATGACACGTCAGGTTTTAAAGAGTTAATGAAAAAAAAATAGTGGAAAACATTTGACCTTGATGATAGTACCATCTGCTGTGTACTCCCACCATGAACACAAAGATGTTGGGTTTTTCTTTTCTTGCTTCAGACCGGCAGACCAATGGCGGTAGACAGATAAAAGGCAAGCACTGTGCTGCTGTGCTGACCCAAACTCAGTGGTCAATATCCTAACTGAGACAAATCAAACGCCCCCCCATGTCCAGTAGCCCAGGGCCATCCTGAGGATTTCAAAGTGCTTGGATCTCGAACCTTTGCAGAGTTATGAGCAACTCCTTTTAACTGATGCCCAGCAGCACCTGCCCACAGAGCGCCAGAGTAATTCTCCTCATCCACAGTAGGTGCTGATACTCAAATTGCTCTCTATCAGGTCTCACATTCACAGGTTCATAACCTGTTGAGATACAGATATTCCAGGTCTCCGTCAGCTTTTGTTCTCCTTCTTAGAGTCAGCTGAAGGTAACCTGGCTGTTTATGTGAACCCACTGTGATCCAGAGAGCCTTTGAAGTAGAAAATGGCCCACCGTTCAGGTCCGCGAGTCAGGATTTGGTCAGATTTACACAGCAAAAAATTATCTGTGGGTTAACCTGTCATGCTCCCACTTTCCAGGCATCAGCAAAATAAGACCGAGGAGCTAATTGATAGAATATGGCTGTGGTATTAGCTCAGGTATAATCGAGTCTGGCATTTGCACTTTACTTATTTTTGTATCATTGCTTTATAATGGGCAATATATGCCTTCGTTTTATACTTTTGAAATGTTTAGTATCAGAATATGAGTGTTTAGTGACCGTGTTTCATACTCATATGTTAATTCATTTTATTTGACCTTATTTAACCCATAAAGACCCAAGCATCCACTGGCAACCAGAAGCATCTACCAATATAAACCGTTTAATACCTGTTGATCCACTAAACCTATTAATTCATGTCAATAATTGTTGAAAAATGCAGTTTGTCATCTTTTCGTGGTCATCAGATATGACCCATTTGGACGTTCAGAGGCTCTGTAGTTACGGTAACCATGGTGGAAACACCATCTCTTCTACATCTTCTACAACATTGATTCACCAGTAAAACCCATGGAGTTGGATCAATGACAGTGGATGAAGACACTTGTTTTTACATTCAGTTAATATCTTTGCTGAAAAAGTCACTTTTTCTTCAGTTTTCTTTGTTTTGATATAATAACCATTGAAGTCACGTTGTGTTTTCATAAACATCTAAATTAAATACAAAAAATACATTATTTACAGTGAAAAATGGCAAATACAGAGAAGAATATAATAATAGATGGTCATAAATCACTCAGGTTAAATACAGAGAACAATTAATTTGGGAAGTGCCACAACAGTAGTACTGGGTCTTTATGGGTTAACCAAGTCAACTGAGAACTGATTCTCATTTACAGTGACGAGCTGGTCAAGAGGCAGCACAGAAACGACAAACCACAAATGAAGACGACTGAAGGTACGGATGTTGAATAATGAAGGAAGATGAGAACTAAACTTAGATCAGAACTAAAAACAGGTTGGATGGTTAATGTTATGTTTGTGTTTTCAGTAATGTCAGGTGGAAGTGTCCAGACTCTGTTGTACCATGAATATGATGAGTGAAGCCCAAACATATCTTAAAGTGTAATACTGCTGATGGCCACTGGCTGTTCACTGTCAAACACCCACTTACACTCAACATCTGCCTAAAAATCATGAGTCAGTATATCTGTCCAGGACTTTGTTTGCTCTTTATTTGTCATATTTGGACTCTCTAATACATCCTCCATCTTTACATTTTTCCTCCTGTAATATTTAAGAAAAAAAAAAAAGATGGCCCTAACGTTGTGGGCTGTGATTGACAGTTTGATTGACACTTTCTTTATTGAATAAAGTATATATTTTTCTTTTACAGATAGCTTGACTGTAATTGGTGTTGACATGTGCAAATCTGACAAACGACTGATGATGTTGTTTACTGCACCCATGATCTAATGTTCAGCCTTAGCTCACCCATCACCCCATGTGCTTATAGTTCCAAAGAGCGGAGATGGAGACAGATAAGATGTAATGCACTGCCTCTGAAACACTGTTGATATACAGTCTATAGTACCTTATGTATCCCAGCTGTGGTAAAGATGTATACAAAAAAATGTAATAAACCTGTTTAGATAACAACTTGATCAATAATGCAATAAAACGTATTGACTAATATTGTAATAACATTCATTCATACTTAAGCTCATGAGGGCTGGGGAATACCTCAGGTACCATCAGGTGAAGGCGAGGTGTAATAACATTTTATGATAATATAATCAGTACTTATTATATGCTATCATGGTCATGTTCATCTGCTGAAAACACTCATCATGTTATCAGGCGAAGATGCATTAAACTAAAACCCGTCAGTGGAAAATGAGATACTGCATGTTACTGTAAGTTACTACATTTCTTGTTACTTAAGTGGGTTTTAATTAGTTGGTTTAGTTCTATTTCAAGCACATAAACTCATCAGATGACGAAGAACAATCCAACGTGGATAAACAAAATTTTCGGCACGGTAGGTATAACTTATAGACTCCCACCTCCTTTTTACAAACTAATAGTTAATTGTTTTTTTTTACACTTTTACAATAACCACCATACACTTTTTTAGTCACCTCATACACAATCAGATTTGCATAATCAACCTTTTTACTATAAGCTATAGTATTTATATGCACTTTAATTCTGTACTACAAATACAATTATTAATAAATGAGATAATGTCTCCTAATCATGATAGTCTGTGTTAATTACAAATAAGCAATGCATAATATCTTATTTTATGCATTCTTCTATATTATAACTAGATATTCACTTATTCAGTTAATGTTCTATATTTTGTTATGATACTGGATTCAGAATCCATCCTTTTAAATGCACAAATTGAAGAAGACACTTTTAAGTTTTGATCCAGATTATTCCAAAGAACCATATGTATTCATTTTAGGATGCTTTTTACAGGATGTTATTGCATTATTTTGTGTTACAAGGTGTAAAATTTGGATTGTGGTGCATATTCCACAATGACACATGATCAACCTCATGTTTATTTGCATATATTTGCACCTCCATCCTGCATTTGCACTGTTTTTTATACTGCTCTTTTATTCTGTAGAACATGAGAGCTAAGGATAAACAGGTCAAAATCCTTGTTCATGTGCACAAAATTGGCCAATGAAGCTGATTCTGATGATATACAGCAAATAAATTCCAATGAAGTTATTTATATATCATCTACATGGGATTTTTACAAACCATTATGTTGTCATTCAGTAAAAGAAGTTTTATGCAAATCACAGAATGTTTTATAGTGTTACTGCACAACTTAAACTTTGACTTTAAGATCAGAGTGACAGTATGAAGTTCACAGATTCAATCCAACTTTATGATGCATCTTCATTCCAAAGTGTGTGGACGCAGCTCCAACAGTAAGTTTCATATGGCTCCTTGAACTGGTGCAGACAGAAGTGCCCTCAGGCCACAGCTTCAACTTTAACTCTTACAAATGATCTGGTTCATGTCCTGCGTGTTCTGTTTGGAGGTTTCTGATCTCACTCATTCACATTTGCCCTCACGCCCACTGATTTAATCATGCATTGGCTTGTTTCCTTTAGACAATAAACTTGTTTGTTTCATTCCATGGAAATATATGCTGTATTTTTGGAGCATTATAAGGAACAAATATGTATATATGCTGCATATATTATAGCATTTATCCCACAGAGCAAAGTAGTCCCAACTTTATCTCAGTCACCTCTGAATGTGGCATGATGCACTTACAGGCTGCAGGATTTTTAGGGCTCACACTGTTTGGGAGATGATAGGAGGAACTGTCTGCAGGCTGAGAACTGGACTGTGGTGCATTCAATTCTTGTGGGAAGTTGAGCTTCAAAGTTTGACACTTGTCTGCGAGGGTTACAGCTTTTATACTATTACTACTACCACCACTACTACCACTACTATTACTACTACTATTATTATTACCGTATTTGGTTTGTTGTCCCGTATGTGGCAAAAAAAAAGAAATACATTTAAGAAGTATATATTAAAAATACAAGAAAAACATATGTAAGGTGAAAGGAACATGTCTTTTAGAAGATTAGAACATCACTTTTACAACATCAGTGCTGATCCAGACCCCTGTCCACATCCACATTAACCCTTTGAACATCAGTACTTACATTAGTACCATTACTTCATGGTACCTAACAGAGCAGGTACACTCACTGTTCATGCAGAGGTGGACCTTACAGACCCTGGAGACCACACTGGACCTGAGACTGGGGACTCACTGTCCTCACTGGAACTGTTGCGGTCACTGTCTAGTAATGTATGTGGAAATGACCAAAAATAGTCACTTGCCTGATAAAGGGTTAAGAAAGGTTAAAAAGAGAGAAAAATCCATTTGGGAACTGCCATAAAAGTTGCACTGGGTCTTCATGGGTTAATTTTACACAAGTCTAAACCTGGACAGACCAAGGTTTACATATGATCCACTTACTTTATTCACTGAAAACGTCCCTGTACTTTGATCCACGCTGAATGCTTTTAACTATGCGGTAGAGAAATGAATGGGATATGATGGACACTGCGGCGTAACCCTCAGAAGACGAAAGCCAACGGAGCCTAAAGGTGTCGCTCACAACTGGCCTTTACCTCCCACATGCCTGTGTAGGAGAGAACAGCTCACACGTTCATGGATCATACCATGACAAATTCACTTACATCCCACGTCGCTGTTGCTGTATTGACACCGTTGACAGCATGCACGCTCTGAGATTGATGGCTTCAAACTAAACTGATCCATACGTCTGACAGAATGCATCGGCCGACTTTTTTTTTTTTTTTTTAATACCATCCAGATCACTTAGCATTAAATAACAGCATGCAATCTTATCTGCTCTGGGACAAATCATGTTGAGAAAATCTTTGCCTCTCAGATCCTACAGCCATAGATAATGAGCATGACATTTCCCTGACAGCTATTAGTGCTTCCCTCATGTCACGTTGAGAGAGGAGATTAATCTAACAATTACACCCTCAGTATTACTTTCAGCAAACAACAACAATAATAAGTGTTTGGCAGAAAATAAGGTTTGGTAGTTTAACTAGACAAACTAGATTCATGAATATGGACCTCTGAATGAATCTAGTTTGTAACCAAAACAAAGCATGCACTCTATTCCTATATCTTTATTTTTATTTATCTACTTTTATTTTAAAATAATCATTTCTTATATATCATGGAAGCCTGGATATAAATGGAGCATAAGATATTAGCCCATAAAAACTCAAACATCTACCACTGGAAAAAAAAAATCTACTGATCTAAACTGTTTAATACCTGCTGATCCACTAATCCTATCAATACATGTCAATAATTGGTGTAAATACA
>JAPQRQ010000008.1:20507143-20519652 GCA_037367365.1 Apogon talboti
TGGACGTTCAGAGGCTCCGTAGTTACCGTGGAAACACCGTCATCTTCTACAACATTAATTCACCAGTAAAACCCATGCAGTTGGATCAGTGACAGTGGATGGACACACTGGGTTTATGTTCAGGTAATGATCAACTTTGTTGAAAGTGTCACTTTTTCTTCAGTTTTCTGTTTCCGATATAAAAACCTTCAACTTTAATCTGAGTTTTAATGAACCTCTACACAAACAATAAACCAAATATAGGACAATTCCTGATTTTCACTGAAAAAAATGTAAAACACAGAGGATAATGTACAATAAATGGTGATTAATCATTTAAGAAAGGTTAAATCGAGAGAAAAAATTATTTGGGAACTGACACAAAAGTAACACTGGGTCTTTATGAGTTAAACAAACCTTACTGAGAATCTTCCTCAGATGCATTTTGACAATATTTCCATTTCAAAGTGAGCTAAAAGTTTGGTTTCTGATTGTGTCTTGAAAGAACGGTTGATTATTTTCACTGGGAAAGCAATGTATCATACTGTACCCAGCAAATTGGCAATTGGTGCCATTATGAAAACAGAATTTACATTTTACACAAAACATCCTCTAAATGTATTGTGGTTCATCAACTTGAATAGAAAAACTGAAAATATCTGCACAGTCAACCAGCACTTTTCTCTGAAAGCCTCTGTAGGTGAAAAGGAAAAAAACAAACAAGTAAACTCATTGAACTTAAAGCTGTTAACATCGATATCTTATGTATTCAGTTAAGAGTGTCTGCTAACGCATGTGTTTGTCAGATGTTGGTGTTTATATTGCGATACTACAGAAAGGTTTGAGGCAGTGAGTTTCCTTAAGTGAAATGAGCAGAAACGTTTGAAGTCTGAAGTCACAACTACAACAGAATAATTAGCTTTAGTGAAAGAAAAGTTTATAAGTGGTAACATTTTTATAGAATAAATTCAGACAAAATTCAATAAATACGCTGTATGTGAATATATACACTGACCGGTTCAGTTAACCGAATGGAATTGGAATAATTAAGATTATCCTGCTCTACAATGTGTTAGAAAATATCTGCTTCAGACATTAAATGTGCTAAATCTTATATACTTTAATTAGATGAATCAGAAAACAATTGACAAAAGTGCTGATTAGCTTATGTTTTCAATATATATGATTGTGTGTTATTGCACATATATATGGGTTTATGTAGATTTATACAATTTAAACATTTAGTCCCTGAAGCTGATGTGTTAGGAGCAAAATAAAATGACCAACAAAAGGACCTGAGTGACTTTGACCAGGTCCATACTGTAACGGTGATGACTGGGTCAGAACATCTGCACAGCTGCAGGTCTTGTTGGGTGTTCCTGGTCTGCAGGGGTTAGAACAGACCATCAATGGACTAAAGAAGGACATCCCAACCTCAGGACTATTGATCATCTGTGGGAGGTGTTGGATAAATAAATCTGATCCATGGAGGTCCACCTCTGTACCTCCAGGACTTCAGGGATCTGTTGCTAAAGTCTTGGTCCAGATCCCACAGCACACCTTCAGAGGTCTGGTGGAGTCTAGGTAGGGTCAGAGCGGGTTTTATGGGAAAAAAATGGACCTATTTCAAATTAAATTAAATTTTATTTATATAGTGCCAAATCACACCAGAAGTTATGTCATGGCACTTAACATACAGAGCTGGTCAAACACCAGACTCTCAAGCTAATTTACAAAAACTCAACAGAATCCTCCAGGAGCAAACACTAGGAAAAACTTCCTCACCATCCATCCACCTACCCACCCACCTATCCATCCATCCATCCATCCATCCATCTATCTACCCATCTGCCAATTTATTTGGAGAATGATATAAAACACATGGCCACGCCAAAGTTTATTGCAGTATACTTATGTTCATATAAAATGTCTTCTAATAAAATTAAATCATTTAAGGCATTAGGTTACATCAGACAGTTAAACTCACCAGGTTGCAGTCACAGTAGCATTTTAAAGACATTAAGTGAAAAATCCTATGAGATCGTTACCATTTTTGTGCAGCTCATTTTGCATCATGTCCACATCTTAGGTCTTATTTTTTAATCATTTATAACACATTGCTTTTTCGACATAAACACATGTCATGCACACAACATAAATAAGTTACAGGCAAATATGTGTATAGTAGAGTTAAATGAAAGCAGTTGCGCTTCCTTCCTTTTCTGGTTCACAGACTGAATGACTCCGGCGGCTGCTCATGGAAAATGCAGTGGTGTGTTTCTGGAGCTGAAGGATCAGTGCTCAGTGAACGGAGTCGGTATTTTAGCTTAAGTTGGGCTTCTCCCAGTGCAGAGTGCATCTGAACAGCTACATCAAAGTAAAAAAAAAAAGACTTAAAAATGAAGCCTTATGATGAACAGAAGAAAGAAAGACATGTCGAGAGCTTTTGATCTACAGGACTCTAATTTATCTCAGTGGAAGACACAAATAAAAAGGCTTTAAATCCTTCGTCAGCCTTGTGAAAACCACTTTGTGGGGAATCAGGACTGATTTGCTCTACATCAGCCGACACATTTGGCTGTGTGCTCTTAGTCTGTTTCTCCTTTTTATTAATGCCGTCAAATCTAAAGTTTCCCATGTGAGAGTAAAATAAAATCAAGTCAAAAATGTCTATAATGTTTGTCTTTTATTGCTGAAAGAAAAAGGCTCCTGTTATGAAGTGTAAAAAGCTGCCCCGTGGTAAAACGTCTCCATCCCATCGATGAAAAAATATTTACACTAAATTGAATTAAAGCTCCTTCAGAAAACGTTGCTGCATCCGGCTGATGTGTAATCTTTATGGATTGTTGCGCTGATACAGCTGAGGGCTCTGATGCAGCCGGAGCAGTCTGTGTTTGTGTGTGATTAAAGAGAGTGTTTAATGATTAAGAAGGCTGCCGAGCAGAAAGCAGACGCTTTGATGTGCTGAAGGTGCTTTCAGAGTGAAAACAGACCATGGTAGACCTCCATTTGTCTTTGAGACCGAAAAACGTCTGAAACAGGGAAGAATCCAGGAAGACGGCAGGGGGTCAAGGACAATGTAAGGGCAAAAGCTCGCTTGATCTTGGTTTTCAGTAAGAATACAGACCGCGAAAGCGGGGCCTCACGATCATTGTGACTTTTTGGGTTTCAAGCGGGAGGTGTCAGAAATGTGTGTACACATCAGACTCAGTCTCCTTCTTCCTTTTTCTTTCTTTCTTTCAACTTACTTTCTTTATTAGGGACCATTGTAGTGGTCAGGGAGGTCTCCACGAGTCCAAAGGGCCGAAAACATGACTCGACAGCTCTTTACCGTCACACTGCACGTTTAATGTTTGCAGGGAAGCTCAGACATTCTTCACAGGTCACACTTCTGTTGAGGAAAAACTAAATAAATGATTTAAAAGCAATCTCCTGTCTGACCTCAAGGTGTACAAGTTACGTCCTGACGTCGGTGTGCGTCACCATAGTAGCCAAAAGCACATAGAAACAGTGCACAGAGAGGCCATCATTACACCGTGTACTATTTTAAACATAAATGCTGCCATCTGATGCATCATAACAGAGTTAGCCTTTGGCAAATTTCCATCTGCAGTCCCCCTGCACATGTCCTAGCTTTCTTTCTTTCTTTCTTGATTTGACTGATCATTAATGTCAAGCGTGTCAAAGTGGAGAAAAAATACAAGAGAAAGAACAAAGAACATCATTAATGCACAATATTTACAAGTGAAAACTGATATATATTCTTCCTTTCTTCTTTGCGTTTCTTTCAGTAAATGATGGTCAACCCTCTTTCTCAGTAATTTCATCAATCAATTCAACTCAACCAATCCTCGTCATGCCTGATTAAAAAGGTCCCTCCAAACCCTTAGCATATCTTTAAGGCATCTATTATATAGTTTGTCCAACAAATGTTTAATTTATGTCCACTTTAATAATCTTACATTTAAAGTTACTCACAAAAATGTAGACTAAAACTTCATTACCAAGTTTCTGAGTCAAATCCAGTGGATACTATTTCAACTCATCTAATATTGGTTTGATAGAGAGACGTGGTGTGGCAGAAATGACACACTGTGTGTGTTTAATGAAAGTAATATTTTTCTCAATGTCAGAAAGCTTCCTGGTCCAATGTTGTGAATACACTCAAAGAAACAACACACATGTTGAAAATCAATTCTTTGACCTTTAAAACAGGATTTGGATTCATGTGTCTGTCATTAGCTATTTGAGGTGGAGTGAATATAACCTACGTAGTGAGTATGAACAGGTTTGATACGGAAGAACAAATAGACAACAAATGAAAATAACAAATAGGAAGTTACTATGTCCAAGTCTGAGGTGACAATATCCATTAAGAGTGGCATTATTTTCATTTAGACATGAAAGTGGTCACATCAGAGAGAAATACATAATGTTAAATTAGATAGACAGATATAGATAGAAACAAGACTTAAGTGATAAAAATATAAATATATAAATAAGTAAAGTTGAAATGGGAATACATGAAAAATATGGACATGTACCAAGAAAAGGACAGAATGACTTTAGCTGAAGGTGTTGATAGTGTTTGTCATATTAATTTTTCAGCGCAACAGCTGTCTTCATTTCACACTATTCTATGTACATATGAATATACATATAAAACTTCTACAGAGATATGAGACAGACGTGTCAAATTATCAAGTCAAAATAAAGTGCAAGTTTCAAGTTTGCATGTGGGGACAGACAGACAAACAGACAGATGGACTCAAGTGCAATACCCTCATGGGAGCCTGGCTAAAAATCTGGGTAATTATGTAAATGTATGCATGCACATGGACATGTTCACACACACACACACACACACACACACACACACACTCTACAACTAAGAGATGGGCCTGCATGCACACACTCGACCTGTGTGACTCATTGAAAGGAAATGACTGTGTGTGACATATCAGCTTGACCCTGACTTCACCGGGGTTGCTTGTGTTGCATCGACAAATGCGAGTGTGTGCGCGTATGCGTGTGTGTGTGAGTGCGGTGTCAGGGCCGATGTGGTGTACGGTGACATTCTGATAAATCTCCAGGCGGCCCGTGCTCTGCCCTTTCACAGCTGCTGACTATGTTAATGGAGAGTGGAGATCCGGGGTCTGCCTCTCATCCCCTTTTACAGTAGAGATGGATTCGATAGTTAAGTCGATACAACCTCCAGTCCTACCTAAGGGAGGAAGGTTTGAGTGGAGTTCAAATGCAATGCGATAGGAAAGGAAATTGGCGAACAGACACTCTTGCACTCTATACTTCAGCGATGTGTCACGGAGACAGACACTATGACTCAGAGCAAAACAGCCTCAGGAACCCCGTTTATTTACCACCATTAACAGTATTATTCTGCAGTGTTTTCTATCTGGCTCTGGCTGCGAAGCTCAATTGAGAAGCCAGCTTACAAAGAGCTGAAAATAATCAAAAATTAGAGATGCCTCATGCGGATGTCTCTAGTGCGTCGCTGACATCAAAGCCGGCGGTGTTTTCATCATCATTTACACCTCGGCAAATGTCAGATGTCTCCTCTGTTCTTGCATTCTCTTTATTGTAAACTCACTTGTTCCTTTGGATTTGGTTCGAGTTAACCCTTTATCGGGCAAGTGACTATTTTTGCTCATTTCTGTTCAGCACCAGTTACAGTGAGGATAGTGAGTCACCAACCTCAGGTCCAAAATTTGTCTCATTGGTCTGATATTTTATTTAATTATTCATGACATACGCTGGTCTTGGACTGTTAGCTTGTTTTAGATAATTGCCCAATTAAACGCTTGTTGTTTGAGTTGTGTTGTTCAGAAATCATTTTTCTTGAGCTTTTAGCTGATAGTATAGAATGTGCATATTCCTAGAAGCGTTGCTTAGCATCACCATGGCAACAGAGACAGAACTGTGGCTGCCACTTAGCTTTAGATACTACTTATTAGAAAACTGTTTTTTTTGTCATCCTACATCACAAAAATAGATTTCTTGGCAAAGAAATTTATAGGATCCTTACAGGGGCTTGGCTCAAAAATATTTGCGAACTTTTGATGTTGAAGCTCCAATTTTAAGGCTCAAAGTAACGTTCCCCCTTGTGCTGTACTTGTTCTAGTGTTGTACCAAATGCATAAGTATCAGTTTAGTATGTAACCCTTGTCTCTTGATTTAGGGTGGAAAAAAAAACCTTAATTTATTTCAAAATTTTGCGATCCAGATGGACTGAAGTGTCTGAAAACACTTTTAAAACTGCAGTAAGGGTTGTTTAATGACCTTATGCATTTTCAAAAGATCACCAGGGATTTCTCTTTCAGAAAAACAGATGCTGAGCTCTGTGACTTGCATTTAATAATATCACAAAACTGTGGCTAGAGTGGAAACAGCAACTGACTGCAGCACCGTTTGAGATATTCTAGATCGTCGTCTCAATCCCCCGCTGTACTTACAGAATAGAATAGAATAGCCTTTGTTGCCTTTGTGTGTACAATGAAATTAGGAGTGCTACTCCAGTCAGTGCAACAACAAAAACACCAGTGCTATGAGAATAAGAAGAGAGTGAATATAAAATTAAAAAAACTAAAGTTAAGATAATAAAATAGAACATAAATTTTACAATTTTGACAAGTAACTTAAGGATAGAGCTAAATAGAATAAACATAAAATGGACAAAATCCAGACGCAAATTTACAGTATTATCAGTATTTGACAGTTAGTATATCTATGAACGATAACAATATTAACTAACTTATGTATTCTGCCCCTGCTTGTGTGTGTGCGCATGTGTAGCGACTAGCTCGGCAGATAGATAACAGGTTTCCCAAGAAAAAGCGGACGACAAACTTCTCTCCAAAACTTTACTTAAGACTTACTGCAAAATTACAAACATACATCCAGAATATGTCTCAGTTATGTTTATTGCCTAAGTACATTTACACGGCATTATGCATTAAATGCATGGAAACTAAATCGCTAGCTCAGGCTAACTTGAATGGGAAATTCCATAGACATGTTAACGATTACCATTTACAAATGAACTTGAGCCTTACAATGCCCTGTTCTGCAACAACAAAGGTTTACATTAGAGATCTTCTTAGCATTCATTCCTACAATAATGAACATACAAATACTCACAGGTGAACGTTTTCCTGTCCATAGAAGCAGTGTGACAAAAACATGTAAGTTTAGTTCCTCCTTCGGTCTGAACTGACTACGGGAACACCAAAAATTATAAGATATATGTTACTGCAACTTATTCTGCCCACTAGAGAGCTCCCTTTGCTTGCTTTTAACAACAGAACATCACAGAATGTTTTACCCGTGAAAGCAGTTATGTACAGTATATCTATGTAACAGTATGTATACTTATGAACCTAGTCTATATGAAAATAGTGCAATTATATTTTGATAAATGGTGAATAAATATAGCATTATTATTGCAGAACAGAAGATTATTGCACGACTTATTGCACATCATTTCACATTTGTAGGATTAATTGATCAGAAATACAGAAAAACCAACTGTTTTCTACATCCACTAAAAATTCAGCTAAAATGGCTGTATACATGTAACCTTATACGCCACCCTTCTCTGTGAATAGGAAGGATTTTTTAGTAGCCTGAAGCAGACTGTCAACCACCAGAACCTGACATGTCAATAATAAAGAGCTGTTTTGACAAGGGTTATTAGTCACTGTGATAGTGCACTGTATAGAGGCCATATAGACAGAGAAGAGAAAAGATGAAGGCATTATGGGAATTGGAGAGGGCGCACAGAAAGGTGGAAGGCAGAGTGCCCTGAAAAATGGAGTGATAATTGTAAAGACTAAGAGGATGTGGAAATTATGGTTAACAATAATAACATATGCTCTGAAGAGGAGGAGAATAAATAGAAAAATTTACAGAGGTCAAGAGGAAGACGGAAATGGGAAGAATAGGGTTGGGAAATAATGATGTCTTATTCATATTGTAATGGTGATTATTGTTCCATTATTTGATAAACACTTGGCCTCGGTAAAGAAGTCATTGGAGGTGGAGAAATGTAACTGGGTACAGTATGGGGGATTGGAATGCAAACGTACAATAATGCCGTTTATTTAATATTTATGATGTCAAACAGTGCAGGCTTCAAATAGTATGGAGAAACATAAATGTCTCTGAAGTATTTGGTTAACGGTTAATAATTTCAGTTGAAAAAAATGCTAACGTTTTTCCACTAGAAAATCTAAATTCTCATCATGCAGGAGGAGCCATTGAGGAGACATAGCAGATAAGCAAAACTGATGTGAAAACATGTTTGTGCATGTGGTGCCCTTAGAGCACAGGTGTCAAACATACGGCCTGCAGGCCAAAACTGGCCCGCCAAAGGGTCCAATCTGGCCCGTGGGATGAATCTGTCAAAAACTAATCTAAGTTGTGATGCACGTGTAAATCATATGAATGATCAGACATAATATTGTTAAAATTGCAGTTATTTTTCTTAAAATGTTTCAGGTTGTTCATGGAAACTTTGTAGATGTACACATTTTCATAATGTAATTTTACTTTTTTCACTGGTATTACTTTTCTGATCCGCCCATTTGAGATCATAACCCTGAACCAAAATAGGTTTTCCCAACAATCATATCTCGGGTTGTGAAGATGAAAAAATGCATTTTGTAAAGCCTGAAGATGTGACCCATAAAGTCCCCCCCGCCCCCCAGGATGTTCATATAATGAGTGTACCTCCCACACAGATCCGTGCTCATAAGTGGTGAGGGTTATGCTCCTCTGGAGGTAGTGATCATGGACGCTGTATGTCCATACGATTACATGCTCCTTAGGAGTGACCTGTACATATGGAGTGCTTTGGTGTATCAGTCAGTTCATGCTCTGACTTGTTAGAAATGTGAAACACGTGGACCTTGGGCCCGGCAGCCAACAGGATGTAATCATCACTACATGGTCATTGTAATCAAAACTTTTCACTGCTGAATAATGCATTAGTCTTACCAGGAGAGTGGAGAGCACATGGTTATTACCCTCTCCTTCTTGAATGTTTCGCTTACTATCTTCGACCTCTGTGACTTTTTTCTCCTCCTGTTTGTGAAAGGTCTGTCCATGGCAGACCCCCCACCAGTGGTGGAATATTACAAAGTATTTGTACTTCGTTACTGCATTTAAGTACATTTTTATGTATCTGTACTTTACTTAAGTAAAAATAATAATACATCCTTTTTACTTTGCTCCGTTACATTTTATGGCAATTGTCTGTACTTTCTACTCCACTACATTTCTACAACTTATGCTGTTACTTGTTCCATTTTCTGAACATAATTTCTTCGGGTCTAGACCCAGAAGTCGCTCCATATGGACCCAAACCTACAGCCGGTGGTGGTTCACTTCTATTTTAACCAGTGCAGCTTACGGTAATGGTTTAGTGGACGAGGAAATACACAGACCAATTGCGTGCGTGTAAATCCCACTCAGCCAATCAAGTCTGTGCATTCAAGGTGGTAAACAGTGTGACCGTGCAGCGCAGACAGATGAGAGTTAGACTCATGAAAAGACAGAACAAAGAAAAACAAAGATGGCGATAAACGTAGAGAAGACAAAGGGAGAGAGACAGATGACTACGTCGGAGAAAGTGGAGGAAAAAAAAGAAAATAGAGTATTTAATCCAGAATGGACAACCATATTTGTGTTCATACTTCCACTGGGAACTAAACCAGTGTGTCTCAGAAACTGTGGCACTCATTAAAAGTACCGGTGTGAAGCGTCATAATTAAACCAAACATAAAGGTTTGGAACAAACACACCCTCTCAAATCTGAAGTGACATTACAGAATATAAGCTGCCTCAGAGCCCAGTAGGACCAGTGGGACCAGTCCACCAGGACCCTGAGCCACATTCACTGCCCAACAATGGGCAATTGTCAAAATGTGATGAGATTTATTATTTGTAAAATTGGGTGAGACTGTTGAGTCAAGATGTGAAACAAAAAAAAGGGGAAATTCAAGCTTTTCCTCCCTTAATTTATTTTTTTTCTGAAGCACTTTATTTGAACATGCACAATTATTATTATTATGATTATTATGATTGTTATTCTTATTAATTTATTTTAAGAGGGAATGTTATACATATCTGCAGTCACACAAACTGTATATGATCAATTCTATGTTTCGTGACAATAAATATTGTCCCAAGGTTTTTGAATCATACTGAATTCATTTGATTTGTCAGTCAGGTATTGATTACATGCAAATGTTATGACTACCAGGGTACTTAAATATATATCAAACAAAGTAGTTAGACATGTTGATCTTCCGGACCTTTGCTTCAAGAAATTTGCTCTAACTGGACCTGTTTAAAGTTTAGTTGAATACCCCCACTCTAATGATTGGCTGAACCTCTGTTTCAATTTATGTGGAAAGTGCAGATGTCAGACTAACACTGTGAAGTCAATCATGTTGAAAGGACAAGTACAACCAAACTGAAGAGACACAATAAAAACATCATTTTTCGGCAATAGTGTCATTACGTTTGGTAAAAACGGGCTTCTAAGGGAATTTCTTGCAAGTTGTAAGTGCTTGTATGAAAGAAAACATATCACTGCGTATCTACTGGTAGAAAAGTGCATCACATGAACTTGAGAAGTCCATATTGCACTGTACGTAATCTGGTTTCTGCACGACCAGGAAAGTTGTGGAAGTAACGGCGACAGAAAAGAGACAGTAATAGGATTAACAAACTTTAACATTTCAGAGATTTGCGCATATATAACGTTTTTTGAGTGTATAATTAGTGTGTGGTGCAGTGTGAGTCTGTAGTGTAAGAGTTTGTTTTGTGCGCCTGAAAAATGCTGCCCTTTTACTGCTCTGAACAGAACACATTTGGAATAGTTTTGCAAGTAAATAAATGATTTATAGATATTTCATGTCTTCACTGGTTTAACCGAATGGTAAATTAGTAGGTAATACCTAGTAGTTAACTTGTCCACATAATTATAAGTCAGAGTACACACAGTAGAGCACATACAATAAGTACACCCACCTTTAAAGTACACATATACTGTAGAGTTGGATGTAATTATTACAGCAGTGACATGGGCAGAGGCCTTTATCAAAATGTCACAGCTCAGACATCGACAACCCATTGAGTCAGTACTTTTAAAAAATATGTTAAACTAAATTTAAAAGCAAGTACTTAGTACTTTAACTGAAGTAAGATTGCTGATGTAGTACTTCTACTTTTACTTGAGTATTTATTTTGCAGGATACTTGTACTTTTACTTAAGTACTAAGCTTCAGTACTTCTTCCACCACTGGATGTACTCCATCAAAATAAAAGTTATTATTATTATTTAAAATAAAGGTGTGTATTTCTGTAGTGCAGATGTAGGAAATTACATTTTCCTTCTTTCTTCTATCTGTGCATCATGGCTTTGAAAGTTACTCTGCTGTGTGAAAGAACTACAACTTCCAAGCTACAGCTACATCCTGAAAATGGCAAGTTTTGACAGACACACAACTTTTTTCTCATGTATTTTTGTCTGATATTCCACCAAATCCACTTCTCTCCCTTCAGTATTGTAATGCACTCTTGCAGCATCCTGCCCTAAGCGCTGCTCAACAACCAGACAAACAACCCTCTGACCACAACAGTATCACAGGGTCCCACATCTTTGCACAACACTGGCACAGCGCTAACGAAATGTGTCGATTTTACCTGTTGGCTGTTCTAGTGTTACAAATACAAACTCAGGTTCAACAATTTGAGGCATGGTGTTCCAAAGTCCTGGGGCCACAACAGAAAATGCTTTGTTTCTGTTAATGTCTTATGTTGAGGCAGATGAGAACTGTTTTGTTGAACTCTTGCTGTAGACTGAACAAAACATAAACAGCTGAATTATTCACATTCAAGAGGTGTGTGTTTTAAGGATTCGGACTTGTTTGTCTTGATTTGGGACGTGACTAGAAACTCCACAGCCTATTTTTAAAGCATGGTTTCTATTGATTTCTATGATTAAATCTTTCTTTATTACAATTTATGTAATAGTACATGTTGATTTTCTGCTTAATAGGATTGTGCCTCTCTGCTTACAACTGATCATTTGCGAAGTTGTGTGTATAGTTTATTGTGGATTTTAACATTAATCCTTTATAGATCACTCATAGAAATACTCTGAAATTCAAATTTTCATCCTTAGTGTGTTAATGGACGATATAACACGATTTTATTACTTTTGTGATATATTTGCAAATTCTTTTTTTGTCATGTAGAAAATCAAAGTCAATAAAGTTACCATATTTGCTTCCTTGCCCATAAGTGGCAAAAAATAATAAAAATACAAAAACTATATACAAAAAAAATACAAGAAAAACACATTTAGTGTGAAAGGAACATGTATTTTAGAACATGAAACATTAGACCAACATCAGTGCTGGTCCAGATCCCTGTCCACATCCACATTAACCCTTTGAACATCAGTACTTACATTAGTACCAGTACTTCATGGTACCTAACAGAGC
>JAPQRQ010000008.1:20519752-20531404 GCA_037367365.1 Apogon talboti
AGACCCTGGAGACCACATTGGACCTGAGACTGGGGACTCACTGTCCTCACTGGAACTGGTGCTGTCACTGTCTTGTACTGTGTTTGGAAATTACCAAAAATAGTCATTTGCCTGGTAAAGGGTTAACTCTGAAGTACTTTTGCTGCCGCTAAACATTGGATCCACTGTTGTGTTTCACACAGACGCTTATTGTGACGCACATGATGCCAAGCTCGACACAAATAACATGGAGCGTAGACGGAAGAGACGAGGACAAAAAGGCAGAAAATATCTATATGTTCACTTTTCTTCATTATAACCATCACTTACTTCTTTAAACATTAAAGTTTTCACACAAACATTAAAAATATTTGGCTTTATTTTTTTTCAAGTTGTATGTTAGTTCCATCTTAAGTTGTTAGTAAGTTGGATACAAATTTGTTGAAGACATTTGTTGAAGGCTGTAAAACAAACAATATTAATCTGTAGAGTATATATTAAGTATTAATTTAACTTTAGAACTTTGAATGGGTGATGTTCCAGTTTTATGCATCCTATTGTTTTATTGGAGTCTAATAATATTCATAATTAGCGCACTGTGCCTGCATGTCTTTGGCTTTCATTAATCTGCATCCTTGTTGTTTCTTCGTAAGCAGGTAAGACAATATTTTTAATGACAAAATAAAATAATAAAGGCAACATTCAGTTCATATCTTCTTACTTGTCTCGTATACACACTTGTGTGAAGTGAGAATGAATAAATAGAGGAGCAGCCTTGAACCCGGCCGACACTACAGGGGATTTCACATCCAGACTGACTCTGAAATCAGGTTGTATCACATGTATGAAGTGAATCCTGATCTTCACTCTAATCACCAACATGCACATAAAATAAACTTGGTAACATAATAGCACACTACACACACGCGATAGTATTAACATTCTCTATCTCTGTTTGGAAATGACTGATGTAATCGTCCAGATTTTCACTTGTAGATATCAAACATCTTCACAGAGGCTGCGATCAGTGAAGATATGATATTTAATTCCCTTTTATTATTAGATAATCTGGGCAGAACGCTGGCACTAACTGGAAACCTCTACTGGGAATATCGTTTTGTATTATTGACAACAAAGCTGTGAATGAGATGGATGAAATATTGTTCATTAATTGTTTCACAGCGATTATGTTTTAAAGCAGTGATTCCCAACTGGTGGGTCCATGAACAGGGTTAAACTCTTTTTTTTTTTTTTTAATCCATTACTATTCTAAGGATTTGGAATGTTAATCTGATACTTTTATTCTGAAGGGGAGTTTTTATGACGTCTATTCACACTCTGTAACAGTAGCTGGCGATAATGCAGTGTGATGCTAATTGATCATTTCACAGCATAGACGAAGACCCAAAAAGTTTGTTTTCATATTGTTAAGCCTCATAGCAAGTCGCAGACGATATGGACAAAATTATTGGGACATGTTGAATTCAGGTGTTTCTTTTCCAACAGGGGTCTGATCTACAAAATAATAATGACAAATGTCATTAATAGATTTATATTCGGAGAATAAAAGAAGGTAATACTACTGAAGTGCATCAGTAAAGTTCTATTTCCTGTTAGTGTTCAGCCAACGGGTGAGGACGGCAGAAGACAGTCCATTGTCCACATGGACGTATGCTCATTACTAACCCTAGCCCTGCTTTATAGAAGACAGTTAGCATGATCCCTGTGATCAGCAATGACAAGGTAAGATAACATTTCCATGACTTTGTTAGAATTCTTTATCGATTGTGGATTTATCGACTGGTGTCCTCAGCCCCACCCCCATTTGAACATGGAAAATGATGAAAAAAATGTAGGCATTCCTGCTGGGACTGGAACATCATAGACTGTAGTGTTACTTAGCGAGCTAACCGTCCACATGTACTTCAGGGAACAAATTTATGTGTCCCAAGGTTCTCCTCTCTCTTATATTTGGGCGGGGCACACGCCATTTATGACAAAAATCTATATGCAACTCAACAGTAATACAGGAATCATGTAACGCATTACAATTCTGAGACAGTAATATTGTCGTCGTCGTCTTCCGCTTATCTGGGTCCGGGGGCAGCAGCCTCAGCAGAGGAGCCCAGACAGCCCTCTCCCCAGCCACTTCCACTAGCTCTTCCGGGGGAATCCCGAGGCGTCCCAAGGTCAGCCGGGAGATATAATCCCTCCAGCGTGTCCTGTCCTGGGTCGGCTCCGAGACAATATCTCAATTCTGAGACAATAATATTGTAAGATATGGAATTCCTTTTAAATAGCAAGTAAGTCAAGTCTGTAATAGATTACAGGTTGGAAGTAACTTGCCCAACACTGTCAATGAATCACACACTTCAAAATGGAAAGTGGAAGCATCTTTAAAATGTACTAAACTGACTGTGACTAAAGAGACTCGGTCCAAACGATTCATTCAAGGGGCTTGCTGCGGTCCTGTTTACTGAGTGATATCTGGATGGCTTTGTTCACTTTAAACATGGAGCTGTGAAGTGCAGCACCGGGCTCCACGCTTTCAATCTCGCTCGGTGTTTATTACGAGGCTAAATGAAACTGGGTGGCAGCCGGGTGAGAGGCTTGGCTGCTCCATTCATCTGCATTAGGACCACTTATTATAAAGGCAGCGATTTATTTTCTCTGGCTAAATAAGTGAGAGAGAAATGAGGGAAAAGGGGAGAAAGGGGAGAAGAAAGAATTGATTTTAGAGGATGAATGGGGCTAATGCGGTATAATATTCAGCTCGACTCGATTAACGGACCACCGGGTGGCGAGGAAAAACAGGAGAGCTTAATTGAACGTCTCCAGCATCCCTGTTTTTCTGGCTGTCTTCGGCTCACTGCGTGCCCTTTTCTGTCTTTTCATCTCTCCCTCCTGCCAGGCGTCAAACAGAACGGATGGAACTGGCTGCAGCCATTCATCGACGGAAAGAGAAAATAAAGAGAAGATAAATAATAGCGGCTGAAAAATTTGGCGGTTTTATTTGCAATTTGGCGCCGTTTCGACGCAGATTTGCATTTGGAACATTTTTCAGCAAAGTCCAATGAAGATGCTTAGATGCGCACACACACACAGCGACACTTGTGGATACGCTCTGCGCGCACTGACACACTATAAAGGGTCGCTGTAATGAGAAAGAGTGAAGCCGCCTTTCAGTAATGTGTGCAGAGCTATATTACAGCTAATAAAACGCACAAACTGTACACACAAAGTCACACACATAGCTCCATTGGTGTGTGAAATATCAAAAATCTGACACTGAATCAGGTTGTATAAAAGCTCGATTTTGTAACATTTTTCACTAAAATACCAAGTGACTAGTTTGGTATGAATTCTACTGTGTGGAAATAATACAAATAATATGATAAAATACTACAGTTGTAATGTTGTCCATATGCATTTGCTGTTAATTCAATAATAATTAGCCGAGAGCTGCAGTGCTTCACAGTATTTTAGCGTCAATGGGTAAAAATTATATAATTTCCTTTCAGTATATTGTGATTCAAGTGGTCTGAGAGGACAACGGACTTCTGTATCACATGTTTGCATGTGTTGTTAGGCCACAGAAAACCTACTCTGTGACACGTTACAGCCAATCACAGTTGTTTTCAGACAGGTAGGCGGGTTCATGAACGTGACTGACAGCTGTAATTATCAGTCGCTGGTCAAAAACTGTCAGAATCCAACCAGACGACACGCTTCTACTGCTCTACTCCATGGCCTTGATGTTCAATGCTGACCTGGGCATGTATGTCTCAGTTTCCCTTAAATGCACATGGAGGACTGAGATGTGCATTTAAATCTCATGGAATTCTTCTCAGCGATCGGACCCATAAAAAAGGGGTGACATGTCTGCATCATACAAACCACGACAGGAGCAGGACTTTAAAAATGAAAGTTTTCTTCAATCTGAGGTTGTATTCAACACATATCTGCAAAGACTGATATTTTCTCATGCGTTTTATTCCTTTTGTCCAGTTTAGGTCAATGAAAACGATTATTCTCTGGCCAAAGTGAAGATTTTGGAAAACTCTGTTTCTGTGTTTGCATCTCTACAGTGGGAAATGGAGTTTTAGGGTACATACACAGTATGCGACTTAAAAATGCATCAATGTCATGTGTGAAACCTATTATGTATGTACAGTACAAGTAATTTGAACAGATTTTTATTTCAGATTTCATTCTTTAATGTTTATGCCGGTCTTTTCTACGCTTTGTTTTTTTGTATTTTCCATCTTATCTTAATTTATCTTATCTTAATTTATCCTAACCCCCGATTGCGTCTATGGTATATTTATGCGGGTTTGTGTATGCAGCCCTCCCACTCAACTCTAATGTTGTTATAGAATTGTCATGGAATACCCCTGTACATCTGATAACCTTTTAAACATGGGAGTCGAATTGAGGGGAGTTTACTAAAATATTAACTTTGAGATATGTTTACTTAAACTAAAGCATATGACCCTAGGTTGCAGAGAGGCCTGGTTAGCTTATTTTATAGCTATACTGTTAATGTGAGCTTACAAACTCCCATGCATACCTTTAATACACCATAACCACGTTTATCAAACATGCATAGACACTGCAACTGTAAATATATATTTCAACAACATAAAATATTTCTTAACACAAAGCAAGCAATCACCCTTTAAAATGTCCTGGTGACCCTTTGAAACAATAAAATAAAATAATACCCGGGTTTGTAAAACTCAGTTATGGTACCATGTCACTAGCGCGCATGTTGGAGCTCATTTGAATCCTCATAAAAGTTTTCTCAGTACTCACTGATCCTTGGAAACTCAGAAATGGATAACAGCAGTTTCCCCAAACTCTGTTCAGTGGAGAAAGATGACATGAACTGAAGAAACCGGTCCTGGACACAGGTCCATGTGCAAGTGCAGGTTTCCTGGCGACAGCGGGAAGTTCCGAGCACCTTCTACAGCTACAGCAGCGGCATGCAGGCATGTGGGCCTTGAAGCACACTACACACAAATTCACAACACTAATAAAACTTTCTATTCATTCCCATAAATGTTCATGTTGTCATTAATTCACATGTAGTGTCCATACTCACTCAGGAACTTGGCGCAACATATATTTCATGCACACAGTCTCCTTCTCCTCCCAGCTAGCGATGACAAAGCTAACTAGCGCTAGCATACAACAGAAATGACACCGCCGTAGTTACATATAATATCCAGCTGAAACAGCTCTAAACACGGCTCACTAACATTTCGTACCAGGTGCCTCACATATAAAATCTCCGGTTTTAAGTTTCACAAACAACGGTAACTTTTCACGGTTTCAAATGCTTATAATTAGCTCTTCACGTTGTGTCATTTTTCTTTCTCCGTGTTCTCTCATTAATAGCCTGAGCCTCATCTCCGTTCTGATTTAGTCCCACCCCTCTCAGAATCCGGTAGGTAGTTGACCACGTATCTCTGACTGGCACTGATTGGCTAATAACAGATTGACACCTGGTTACCCAAATAACCAGAGGAAACGACATGAGACATTCAGAAACATTAAGAACATAGGACATTTCATTACCTCCGCAAGTAAAGTACCACATTTAACTTTCTCCATGTAAATGCAAACTTATTTCACACCAGCAGTAATTTAACAAACAATATTTCAAAAATATACTGCCTATTTATATTCCAAACACATGTTAAAAGAAACAAAATATTACCATTTGTAAGCAGGGCACTACATGTACATGAAAACTTTTCGTAGAACAATCTGATCCGTACGAGGTGGTTAAATATATGTCTCTATAAATTCCTGTATTATGGCCTTAGTGATTTAAAATGATCAAATGTATGATCAAACATGTGAATGCCAAAAAACTGTACAACGTCCCTACCTATGTCCCCCTCAGTGCAATAGTCACAACTCATGCCCCTTGTTTTTGAATCCTTGTGTATATCCTGTACTGACTGTATATATGTCCTCATGTGTTGTATATATTTCTCATCTGTAGTGTAGTGTTAGCTTTTTGTATATTTTAGTAGTATTTAGTAGTATTTTAGTAGTATATTGTTAGCCTCATAGTATAATTGCCTAACACATACATAAATGGACAAAAGTATTGGGACATGTTAAATTCAGGTGTTTCTTTTCTAACAGGGGTCTGGGAGACAAAACAATAATGACAAATGTCATTAGGAATCCACCAATAATACTGAATACGTAATGCACTTTACACAAATGTATTCTACAGTAAGATATCAACATGAAAGAATGTTTTATGGGCGGCTGTGGCTAAGGGAGTAGAGTGGGTTGTCCAATAACTGGAGGGTTGGTGGTTCGAATCCTGCTCTGTCCTAGTCATGTGCAGTTGTGTCCTTGGGCAAGACACGTCACCTAGCTTGCCTCCAGTGCTGCTACTCACAGTGGTGTATGAATGCATGTGAAAGTTCGGTGGTGTACGCGCTATGAGTATGTGTTGATAGAAAAGCGCTATATAAATCTAATCCATTATTATTTTATACCTATAGGAAATAATACAGTACTCAGAGTGAGACTTCAGGAAGGTGTTGCCAATTAAAGTTCACAAAAAGCATCCGAAATGTTTCCCAGAAATACATTTCTTTTGTTCTTTGAGCTGTTTCATCACCTTCCACAGTTAGTTATGTTCTGCAGCTGTGAGCGGCTCCCGTATCGTCTTTGTGCATTGTGGGAGAACGGTGTCCTGCAGGGTTTTTTAGCGCGCCTGCTGACTGTTGTGTACTTTAATTGTCAGTTTTATGTTCAGAACAACACATCCTCATACCTAAATGACAGAAGAGGGTGATTATCAATGAGCCCCAGAACAGCAGCAGTGTCTGACGGATTACAGGCAAGAGGACACACTGCACAAAACACAACAGATAACATTAGAGGGGACACATTGTACCCCTGTTTGACTGGTTATTGTAATTCCCATGTTCCCTGAATGTGTATTTTAAATTTCAGCTAAAACCACTGGGTAGATTGTTCATTTTTCCTACTTTTCTTTCACCATATTGGTCTGAGAAACAAGAATTCTGTGGTGAATTCTCAGATGTGATTCGACAGGGGAACAGTGGTGTGAATCAGTGTCAGGTCCATGCATCATTATATTCTTTTAGTTTGTTTAGAGAAGAGAGCGGCAGGTGAAAGGTGTGTTTTTTCAGTCTCTGGCGTTTTTTCTGTAATTCCAGCCGCTGTAGCTTTAAGGATTGTCTCCATAACAACGTCACTAGACCAGTGCACTCTGTCTTGTCACTTTCGATAATATGATGATTTGGGGGCTGAACTCAAAAGGAATCATCCAAACCAACAAATCACAGTTACTGAAATTCAATGAATAGTTGTGTGTTAAATGTGCATTTTCATGTCCAATCACAGCCCAAATGAAAAGACTGAGGGGAAACTTATGGATGTATAGGTCCAATAGGTCCGGTAAATGGATGAGACAACCTGCTTTATTCTTCTTGCCATCCATCTTCTTCTGCAGCAGCATTGGAAAGCAGGGCTGTGTGGAAGCCTATTTTTTATTTTTCTCATCCTCAGCGCATGTTAGGAGGATTACTGGTGGGTGAGTACGATCCTGAATGAAGCACATTCATACGTCATTTGTGTCAATTTTGCTCTCTTTCATGACAAGTGATTCATTTTATAACAGTGTATTAGGGCTAATTTATGGAAAGAAGTCTCAACAGCTGGGGGATGTCACGTACCAGAACCCACTTAGGACCAAAACCACCAACGAATGAATGCTATGTATCCACAGATGGTATCACCCACTGAATAAAGTATAAAGCTCGTTGTTTACACATATCTGTATTATGGTGTCATTAAGTTTTATTCTTCAAACTAAAACTAGCTGGTTATTTTAACAGTCGGTCAAAATAACACTGTGTCTTCTAATCTTCACATCATGAATCAGCTGATAGTTTACATTATAGCTCTGTTAGCTTAGCTCTGATTTTAGACAGAAAACAGCCGCAGTAAAACCACACATCTATAATTTGTTTTGTCAGTTGCTGAACTAAAGATCTGTTTGGAATCCAACAAACAAGGTCAGAACTGTCACAGTTTAGTCTGAACCATGAATCAAGAAACAGCAACTTAACAATAATAATAACATCACATAATAACTTTATATCGTCGTACTCCTCATAATCAAACTCACCAGTTTAGAAGAAATGCTGCCATTTCATCATCAAACTCCACTGTTTTGATTTACAGCTGCGTCCAGTGGACAAACAGCAGTGATTATAGCTTTTATCACTTTATCTCTAAAAGTTGTTTCTTCATGGTTCTCATGCCATTTGGTCACTTTCTGATGCTTTTGTTGACAGCCCTGTGGCGTTTTTGTCACCATGGGAGACCAGCACAGTGACTCACTACTCCCTCTATTGGCCACATAAATCCATCTGATCATCAGTGTGAATAGATTCAGTTCATATCTTTACAATTAAATGCATGAGTATTTTAGACTGAATTCAAAAAGCTTTATTCTAAACACTCTAATGCTAATTTTGTCTCTTGACAGTTTGCACAATTACCCAGATATTGCACATTTATATAAATATATATTTTCCTCTTAGTAACAGTAGTTTATTTTTATATATTTTTTCATGCTCATTCTCTTTTACATGCCATTCTGATATGCCACTTTGTTTAGTTTGTTTTAATTTCCTAATTAAATTATTCTCTTTCTATTGTTATACATCTTAAATTCTTTTGGCATTCAGTGTGGACGGAAGTTAAGATTTTCATTGTACAGCGAAACTGGTTTCTTTATGGTACACATGACAATACAACACTCTGAATCTTGAATCTTTAACTCTTTAGGTTGTTGTTTTTTTTTAGATTTGAAAGAAGATATCCTACATATAGCCCCTTTAACCCTTTATCAGGTAAATGACTATTTTTGGTCATTTCCACAAACATTAAATATGGGGCCAATGCTGTGCCTCAGTGAGGTCCAGAAGTATGTTGGTTTTTATAACACCATACAGTGACTCAGATGTTAATGACATTTTGAAGCTGAAAATAGTGAATATGAGTGATTTTGTCAGTTTATGACCTTATAACAGCTGTTTTTATTGCATGTGTTTACTTTTTTGCAAGTGCTACTCAAATGTTTTATGGCAAGAGCAGGAGACTGTTGTCACGGCAACCAACGAGGTGGTAGATGACGATGTCCAATAACATACAAAGGTTGAAATTTTTAATTTCAGAGTATTTCAATGAGTGCCCTTATAAAGGGTTAAGGAAATTAGTTTTTCCCCACACTAATCACCTTACCACACAAATATGTCCCATGTGTTCCTCATCTCAGACACCACTGGTAAACAGGGAATGCCTTATGTGCATGTTAATGAGTAGGTGCAACAGTATGGAACGTGGCTGCATTAAGTAAGCCTCTTATCTTGATGAGCGTTAGCCTCTCATTAAATGAATCATAGCCTTCTGACTTCATTAATTCTGCTGTGGGTGAACTTTTCTGATGCAGCCGTGTTTATTTTACCCTTTTCCAAAACCAAAGCATGTATTTCAGCACCTAATCCTTATACACCTGCTACTGGAAAAACAAAAATAATAAAATAAATTGAACAGAACAAGTGTTTGTGAGTCTGTTTTGTGCTGGGAGACGCTTCATTGCCTCTGTTGCCCTAATATGCAACTGTAACACTTTGTGTGGAACCTGCTACAATAACTAATCATGCAATTGATCTTCCTGCTAAATGTTTATTTATACCATATTAGGAGTCTGATTGCTGCAGTACAGACTTTTGTAGTGCCTCAGGAAACGTTCATGTTCTGGGTCTGTAAAGATCACTGAGGCATTTTATGAAGTATCAGAATCTATAAATAATATAGTTAACTCTTTAAAACCTGACGTGTCATCGCTGACACACCCTGAGCATATGCAGTTTGGATGGCTGTAACTCTTTCATTGTTTGTGCAATTAGAAAAATTCCAGTAGTTTCTGAAACCTGAGACATTGTGCTTTATAGGCTTTATTGGGTTGTTACGGTGATTTCACTCATACCTGTACTAGAAGCTGGAGAAGAAGCTGTTTTCGCATTATTATGACATGCAGTTAATTGTAAATAGTTGCTAGATTGTGAAAGTTCTAATTGCCCTGGAGAAATGGGCAAAAGGACTCACTCACAGCATATTTTCTAAGCTTTTTATAGTCAAAATAAGAAAAAAAATCCAGACAGACCATTATAGGCTTAGGGTTTAAAGGGTTAACAGTGAATTCACACATTTACAGTCTATAGTAAAATCAAGGACACAGTGCGTTGCTTCTGATCCAAGTCGACAATAATGAACAACTACCTAGAAGTGACAGTAATAAATACATGGAAAGTATCACGTCTCAATCTTAGTGTTGTTAATGTTAATGTAATTATTCTGCAAAGACACAACACATCCTTTATCAATGGAGCCCACAGAAGTACTTGTACGATGTCAACTTTAATGAATTTGCAAAGAAACCAAATAACACATTACTATCAGCACAAAAACACATTTACAACTTCAGCTGAAATTCAAAGGAAAATGCGCTGCAGGCCGTGGAGTCAGTCTCACAGAAAGTGCAACACTAATCTTAATGCTTTTTTTTCTTTTTTTGTATCCGTCTTTTCCTTCTCCGCAGATTCCGTGGTGAAAACTGAACCAAACTTTTCCCGAGGTCGACTCGCTTAGCGTTTCTTCTCACGCTGTGATGATGATGACATTAGGACAGGGCAGCGGCGCCTGCAGGGTGCGTTTTCTTTGCTGTTGTCCCTAAAGCAAATGAAAGACTCCGCTTGCATCATCCTTTCGTCTCTCCTCCCACTCCGTCCCCCGCTGGATATACTTTGATCAGGCGTAATGAGTGTTTCAGTCATGAGCGAATTGTACACACTCGACTACATTCTCCAAGAGGTCTTTGTTCTGAATCCTGTATAAACACAATTACATTGTTGTAATTACTTTATTTCATGCTGCTCAGGTCCTTTTGAAGTGTAAGGGTTTAGGGCTACGTCTCAGCAGACTCAGTGTACAAGAAGGTGAATTTTAGTAGAGTGATCTTACATATAATATATGTAAATACTTTTAATGTCACAGTTTAAGCGCAACCACTCTTATATACCTATTCTACAAAAAGATAAATTCAATATAATATGACATTCACCACCTCCTCGTTTGTCAAACGTCTTATATAGAACAGATGCATGAATGTCGTGTAAATACTGTGTACGATGATAAAAACTGAAGCAAGTGGATCCACAGTTAAAGAACAGTTAAAAATGTGACAATACGTGAAAAATCTATCAACTGCTGGTGGAGTCATGCACGAATGAGGGAAAACAGCTCTGGTGAATATACAGAGAATAAACCTATTAAACTGAAAAGTGTATGTTTAATTTTCTGCATAGCTTCTCTAATGTGAATAAACATCCAAATATGTTACTGAAGATAGCATCATTTTTACGTTCAAGGTCTTAATGCACAATTAATTTTTTTTTGGTGAAATCTGATTTTTTGTGTGCTCGTTCATATTACACATTAAATGCGACTTCTATCAGTTTTGAGTCTGAACTGAATGTGACCCTGAAGTGACCCACATGCACAAAAGAGGTCCTGACGTAATACGTGACCACGCAGACACACACT
>JAPQRQ010000008.1:20621886-20631886 GCA_037367365.1 Apogon talboti
AGGAGGAGGAAGAGGAAGAGGAGGAAGAGGAAGAGGAGGAGGAAGAGGAGGAAGAGGAGGAGGAAGAGGAGGAAGAAGAGGAGGAAGAGGAAGGGGGAAGAGGAGGAGTAGGAGGAAGAGAAGGAAGAGGAGGAGGAAGAGGAGGAGGAGGAAGAGGAGGAGGAGGAGGAAGAGGAAGATGAAGAGGAGGAGGAAGAGGAAGAAGAAGCGGAAGAGGAAGAGGAAGAGGAAGAGGAGGAAGAGGGGGAGTGGTCAGAAACAGGAACAGGGGAAACGCTGGACAGTCAGGTCGAATCCAAGCCAATCTGGCACTGGGTGAACCTGCCCCTTCTATTCTGGCCCGCTGACGGGGGAAACAGGTGAAACAGATATGACTGATGAGGTGTGGAAAGGTGAGGGAGAGGACAGCAGCAGGGCAGGCCGCGGCAGTGTCGTGCCTTTTCAGATCCACTATGATCGGTGGTATGTCATGTACAGTACTGGTAAACCTGAACTGGTACCTGTCTGCGCTAAAACAAACACAACACTTTGGACTCTGAGTTGATCAGTTATTATGCTATTATCTTACTGTACAGCCCACTGGAGCTCAGATGCGGCTGTGTGTGGGCCCTGAACCAAACGCCCCTGCTCTACACTACATGATGCTGTCATATTTGGAGCACACGGCAGCATTAGGAACCACACACTTGGTAGGTTTGGTCATTTCATGTACAATCGACGTGCTTATGTTAATTAGATCCAATTTAGAGACAGTAGAGCTGCGACATGATTATGTCTTGACCGCAGAAGAACATAAATGGACTATTAGCAGAACCCTGCTCTCTGGTGTGAGGTCATAGGTCTTCCTGTGCCCACTTTTACCTCCTCCTTAAACCTCTTTGGTCTCCACTGTTGCTTTTCCCGTCTAAAACCACTGTATATTGTTAAAGTGAATGACCACCAGTGCCTGTTTTTCTTCATTACCGAAGGAAAGCATTTCTATGATGTGTTTGCGTAATGAATATTTCAGACACGTAAAGCAGATGACAGCGGCGGTCAGGGTTTTCAGGTCATTATAGATATAGATGATTTCATTCACGGGTCCTATTCCTGTGGCAGTGGAGACATTCACATCTCAGAGCAGCGCGGTCGCACACAGTGTAATTGTCCACTGCGCGCCTCTGCTGCTGAAGTTAATGTTAACAATTTCTGTATGGCCTGGAAATAGTTCCTAAAGGCAGAGGAGACCATTACTCATACAGTACATTCTCTCTCTGATTTTTCTGGCAGTGGCTGGGGATTACAAGTGGTGACCTTTTTAGTTACAGACTCACTGGGCCCTTAAATGAAAATGAAGGCCGCCCTCAGCCAGTTGACTGCCATATCAGTTTTGACATCAAATATTTCACTGGTCCTACCTGCCTACTACCCCAGCAGAGTGGGAACACTAATTGGACTTCACGATGAAATATCTGCAGAAAAGACCTCCTCACTTTTCCAATCTACTCGCCCTGGAGTACTCAACACTTTTGTATCCTCAGTCACATCCAATCTTTCTGCTCAGCATTTGCGTGGCTCATCAGCATCACTGCTTTCCACCTCAGCTCTCTCAACTATTCTCCCATCAATATGTCACCCTGCTCTCCTCTGTATTGTTATATCAAACGCAGCCCAGTGGGCGTATTTCCGCACAACCTTGAAGTGTAATCAAGGGCTGACTTTGGTCCGCTCCGTCTCCATGTTACATAAGCTACCTGACATCATGTTTTATTCAGTTTTGCTCTAAGATTTGCATTATAATTTCTCTCTTTGGAATAATACTGTGAGTGCCTGTGTATGTGCGTGTACAGTTAGGAGAAAGGTGTGTAAACTATACTGATACAAATGAGCTGTGTATTAACAAGGGTCATTAACTTCCCCTTGCTTTTGCTCACATGTCTGCACACACACACACACACACACACACACACACACACACAAAGACCCGTGGTGAAATGGGCTCTGTGGTGAGCCGGTCTGATGGTGATGAATGAGAGTATTAACAGTGTCTAATTAGCGGCAAGCCACAATAATATGCTGTGTTCATGGGAGTGAAACAAAGATTGTGTGTTCATGAGGGGCACACGCTCCGACTGCCACTTTTGTTTATTTCTGCTTATTTAGGACGCTTCTGTTTTACAGTCTGTGAACGGGGACAGCATCTCTTCTAAAGTCCTAATAAGACGACTATAAATAGATTTATGCCAGTTTTGTACGTATCCTTAACTGACGCAGTGAGTGGCCCCTCAGTTCTTAAACAACCGTATTAAAATATCCTGTGAAAAGATGTAATTCAGAAGGGTCACATTACTGGCCTCAATCAGGCAAAGAAAACAACTACGGAGATGGCTCAAGAGAAGCGTCCAACCAATAATTAGAACCTGGAAAGATAGTGGTGAACCATAATTTTCAAGGGAAAAAATGTGGATTCAAAAAACTCTTAAATGATTGTAATGGAAGATCATGTCAGCATTTTATGAAATCAAATCAGAAAAACTCCACATTTAAATTCTTGGTTGTTAAATAGTGAAAGTAAGAACATTTACACAAGAGAACTGAAGGGATTCTGACTAAACAGCAGTGGAGGCTTAAGAAAACCAATTGCCAATGAAGCTAATTGGGAAAAAGGCTTTGATTTGTTAGGAGTGTAAAGGTTGGACTGAGTCTCAGTTCTGAGGAGTCCAGACTGACCCTGTTCCACAGTGACTGGTGCATCAGGGTGAGACCACAGGCAGATTAAGTGATTACCCATCATGCCTAGTGCCTACAGTACAAGCCTGTGGGGGCAGTGTTATGACCTGGGGTTGCTTCAGTTGGTCAGCTCTAGGTTCAGTAACATTATGTGTCCATGAAGGAAGGTCAGCTGAACCTGAATATACTGAAAGACCAGGTCTGAACATAAGGGACTTTTTCATTTCCTGATGGCATGGGCATATTCCATATGGTGTGAAATTAGATTGGCCACCACATAATCTTTGGGATGTGTTAAAGATGACAGTCCCACCATCAATATAAGATCTTGGTTAAAAATTAACACAGCTTTAGATGAAAATAACACTTTTGTACTTGCATAAGCTTATCATCATGATTATATTCTAAGAACACAAACAAATGCACATCTTTGCAAAACTCTACAGGGATGTGGAGGCAACTTACCACCCAAGCACTGTTTGTGTGTCATTGATAGGTCCTTTAGAGGTAATAGACTGTATGTATGTATTTGTAGTTTACCCAGAGTTAGGTCTCTCAGACAGAACTGCACAGTAAATGAGAAGAGCAGAAAAAGTAAAGAGCTTAATAATCAGAGTCACTTCATTAGTTTTTATTGTTCTGCCCATGCGCACTGATGGTCATACAGACTCACTGCCTGAAGGTGTACAACCAGAAACATTCTAAACACAGCAAAACAAGACAGAAATGAAAAAGGCAGACAGACTGTAGACTTACTGCAGGTACATACGTGACCAGGGCAGAGGATCTAGTGCTCTCATCATGGTTCAGGAAACTCCAGGTGATAATAATCTGACACCAGTTCAGTCCAGCTTCTGCTTATCTATAGAGCTTTACGTCTTAACAGTGCCACATTCTTCCCTGATAAAATTAATGTGTAGCAACCAAAATAACACATCTTTTGCTGGTTTCTGCAAATAATGTGTTGCATGCTGTACCCTCTTCAACACACCCACATGTGTTATGTTATTGGCCAATCACAGCGCACGTCCACCATCGCTGGATTTAGTTCTGCAACTCATTCTAAGACCCAGTTTTTCTGCTGGACTGGAAGGCAATGATCCATGGAGATTAAGAACAGCAGAAAAATGTGCATTTTTGTGTTCTTAATGTGATTTACACACAGCCGTCTGATGTTCGGATGAAGTGCAAATGCAGAATCAGCCAAAGAAAGTTTTGACACAGTGTTGTTTATTGGCCCCACAGGGAAATTTTGCTTTGAGCAGTAGTGCCACATTACAGCTGCCTTAGCAAAAATACAACACAAAATAATAAATGTCATGCTATAGTATAGCCAGACACAATGTCAGGACATGGCAGTAAATACAAACAGCAACATGACATCTGGACATGGTAATAAATAATACAGCACTAAAGAAAACTGAAAACAGCAGGTGATAAATATTGGATTACACACAGTAAAGTGCATTCAGGACTGACAGAAAGCAATTATGCATAAGTTATGTTAGTTTGATGGCTGAGTAGCTATAATCGTTAACATTAGTAAAGCCAAGAGATTAGTTTAGCCTATGAGCAAGGCACCATGAAAAATTAAAGCCAAGTGACACTGCATCTTTGTATCTTCAGCCATGTGGGCTAGAATTAGCATTAGCATTAGAATTGATTTTGCTATTGCTGCCTTCGATACATAATGTTTTACATATTTAAATTATTAGTTTTTTGTTATTTTGTAAATTCCTTTCACTTTGTTTCACAAAAAAATTGGGGCAAAAAGGAAAATAAGCAAGAACCCTATAAAATAAACATATTTTGATACTGTACTACAGCCTGTTTTATAGTCATGACCTCAGGCTGACATGTGACACGTTTGTCCCACACCACAGCCGTCTTCAGCGATACTGTAATATGGACAGAGATGCATAAAAACAACATCACATACTCAAAACAAAAGAACAGAAGAGATAAAAGACAGAGAGGGATAAAGAAAATGAGCGAGTTCTAGCCACAGGATGTCACCCACAAGGATTTTGGTGGTGCGATAAGACCTTGGCTTAATGATGGCCAACAGCAACCGTTTCACAGATCACACCTTGCTGTCTTATCTTCAGCTGCAGAAGAGGAGAGACGCTCATGAGTGCTGTGTGGGTGTGGGTGGGTAGTGGTGTGTGCCAAAGAGAATGAGAATATGAGATAGAATGGGCCAAGAGGGAAAAATCAGACAAAGACCGTCTTATTTTGGGACGCGTGCATTTCAATAAAGAATTCTGTATTTGTCTGTGACGGCTGGCTGACAAACAAACTAGACTCATTACCAGCTACTGGAAGGAAAAGACCAACAGCAAATCAATGCCTCCCTGATTTTGGAATAGAAACCGAAACATGTTAAATACTCACTGAGTCAGATCATTTTAAGAAAATAGAAAAAGAAAAAAAGTTTACTAATTTGTTAAGTCAAATCCTAACCAGTGTCAAAGCTTTACTTAATTCTCACTGTAAAACTGTAAAACATACATCCAGAATATGTCTCAGTCATGTCCATTGCCTTTGTACGTTTACATGCCATTACACACAAAATGAATAGGAGCTAAATCACTAGCTTGAGGCTAACTTGAATGGGAAATTCCATATACATGCTAAGGATTAGCATTTAGAAATTAACTTGAGATTTACAACGTCCCTTTATCCAACAGCAAAGGTTTACATTAGATATATTTTTAGTGTTCATTCCTACAACAACTGACCATAAAAAAAAAAAAACACTCAGGGCAAACATTTTCTTTGTCATACAAATGGAGTGAAACAACAACAGGATATAATATATTAATATGGACACAGATACGTAAGCAGCCTCCACATGATGTAGCCTCGTCGTGCTCCGGGCTGGATGTTCTGCCTTATCTTGTCAAAGTTAGCCCTTTTGGATGAGCTTTTAGATTTGTGGGATTTTTGCCCTTGAGAAATGTTCCATATATTTTATCACCTTTTACTATAAGGCATTCGCCCTTATCTAAGACACAGGGATATTCAGAGTAATCCCTGATGAGACTCTGGGGCTCTGTCTCTACCGTTTTCACCATGATGTCAGCCGTGGACGGATTAGCAGAGCAGATGTGGCACTTCGGTTTCCAGTAGGTCAGACAGTAGGACTGTGCAAAAAATACTACATCGATTTCCATGAAAGTTGGTGGAAAGTTAAGGCATGGGCTGTGGATGAAGAGCTTATGTTTCAGAGGAGGTTCATAATAAGGGAAAGAGCCTAGTACTCAGCGGCTACTCCACTTCAATTTATTTAGAGAAGAAGAAGAGCTATTCATTTCGGCCATAACATGACTGTAATACAATACTTGTCCTGTAGTTCATGTCAACATGCATTGAAGTTGTTTTAATTATATTTAGTTAATTTCGGTGTGAATATGTTCACTTCCAGGTCTAAAGACACCACAGAAATGGTTGTGTTTGTGGTTCTGAAAGCAGAGCAGGTGACATGAGGCTGTAGCCAATCAGAACAGCTTTGACCTTCTTGTCCTAATGTGATTGGATGGTTTTTGCTGGGTTGCTAAGTAGCCTTGAGTGAGATACAGACACTTTCAGGACTCCAGAATGGACATAAAGCAGAAGGTTTACCTGTTCCGTATGTCACAGATAACACAGTCCTGTTCAGCCTGTTACACCTCTGTTCAGTCGCCTCCACCACTGAAACTCATCTATTAGACCAGCAGCGTTAAACTCATTTAAATTCAGGGGTCACATCTCAATTGGGCCTGAGCAGTAAAATAATAGCATAATAATCTATAAATGAGAACTGCAATTTTAACAATATGATGGATTGTCAGTTCTCAATGACACAAATGCATTACAACTTACAGATCGTAGTGGATCTAAAAACGCATAAAACATTTAGTAACAGGCATAATAATGTTAAAATTCCACTTATTTTTCTTAAGAAGTATAAGGTTGTTTGTGGTTGTGTAGATTATTCCCATTTTTTGCTAAAGGATACTTTGTTAATATAATCATCTTCATTGTGTAATTTTAAAAACAAAACAAAACCAACCAAAAAAAAAAAAAAATAAACATTTAGAGTTGACATCATTTATATGTTATTATGCTGTTATTTTACTGGTCCACTTGAGATCAAATTGGGTTTTATGTGGCCCCTGAGTTCGATGTCCTTGAGTGTTAATATTGAAGATGCCTCCATCATCAGGGCCCCCACCCACCCCCACACAGACTGCTCACTCTCCTCCCCTTAGGCCACAGATGCAGAACATCCAGACTCAGGAGCTCTGTGTTTCCCTCCACCGTCAGGCTCCTGAACAGCTGACAGGACTCTACAGCAGCCATACTGACTGTGTGCAGTGTTTACACTTCAACTGTGAGACTGTTTATGCACACCATACTGTTTCTATATACACCTTATATATATATATATTATACAGTTCATCTCCGACACTTTTGCACATTTAACATCTCACTTATCTCCGGCAGTTTTGCACATGCTGTATGCCATTTACCTCTGACAGTTTCCACATTTACCCAGATAGTGCACATTGATGTAAATATATATTTTCCTCTTAGTAATAGTAGTTCATATTTTTTATGCTCATTTTCCCCTTGCATGTCATTTTTTATACTTTTAGTTTTATATTTATCATAGATTCTTGTGGTATTTAGCGTGGACGGCAAAGTAAGATTTTCATTGTTCAGGGAACCCTGTTTCTTTACTGCACACGTGACAATAAATACTTTGAATCTTGAGTCTTTGAATCCTGAACTTTCAAAAGGCATTGGTTTTATTTTTTCACCTCACATATTCATGGTATTGGACCCTTTGACACCCCTGTATGAGACCTTAGTTTAATGGAGTATGAGGCCAAACATCACTTGGCTTTTGGACTCCAAGTGGATATGCAGTTTAGAACCAGAATTCAGTGTTCAGTTTGAACACTGGAGCGCCACAGGCCAACAGAGGACTGTGAAAGAAGTGTGCATTTACAGCATGCATATTAGCTTTTAGCGTTGTCATATTTTAATACAACAAAAAATTGATTAGACTGGATTTGATTCTATTTGATTTGATTAGACCTTATAGATTCCACTATGGGGAAATTCACTGGTCAAAGCAGCAACAGAAAAATGTGCAAGAAAAATGTGCATTCCTAAAGATAGTGCAAAAGACAAACAATGCAAAAATAATAATAATAACAGCAGTAAGTAATAAAACTCTATAGGCTACATACATAAGAAGTAGAATTGCAATATGCAATATATAAGAAAGGGGTGAACACACCATGCTGATGTCCATAATTTACACCTTCTACAGATATTTATGTAAAACAGTGATGTGTGTGTGTCTAATGTGTTACAACCTGCACATGTGTGTCAGTGTGTCCCTCAGCTATAGCCTCAGGCATCGCTTCATCACAGAGCTGCTCAACTTCACACAAGGTCACTACTGCACACAAGGTGATCCTTCTTAAAAGATTACTGCTCAGTATTTAAGACTATATTATATTTCAGTTCAGACAGATTTGGGAATTAACTTGTGGCCCTTTATGAAAGTCTGGGATTTTAGGTCTGGATGATGATGACGAACACGGTCTGCTTGTAATTAAAGTGAAAGCGGCGGCAGACAGAATATGTCACCACCCAGCCAGATTTAGTCTCTGTAACTCCATTTGTTTGTGTGCTGTGACATTTAAGGCCCCTGACGATACATACATTGTTTATCCCAGCCTACCGCTCGCTCCGTCATCAATAGTGAAACAGACATTTCAAGGCTGCTCTTGCCAACAAGATTATGACAATAGCTGTTACCTTGGGATAAACTGTTACATACTAAAATCTAAATTTCAGCTCAGTGCAGTTGCGGATCTCTTCATTTTATGCGGACATTCATCTTATGTCTGAATAATCACAGATGGATTAACTGCATTTGGCTGTAGCCCTGGCAGTCTGGGAAAAATATGCAAGTTCAGCGGGAAGAGTGTAAGAGTGCAAATGCAATATAGGATGGTGTTACTATGCAACAGGGACACAAGGGAACCAATCAAACAAACACAAAAGGACACAGGGACATGAGGACAGGGTCTTCATCGTATTGTTGAATAAAATGACCCATACAATGGAGGCCTGAAGGGTTGAACGTCCGTATTGCACAGTTTTTGTTTCGCAGTGTTCCACATATGGACCAATGTAATATGTCTCAACTTATGTGATTTCAGTGGACGGACAAACCCACCAGGATTTCTGTGAATATCAAAGTAAAACCTGCCTTTTTTTTTAAACCTGATGTATAAACAAGGGAGACTTTTTTTTTTTTTGTGTGTGTTTTTTTTTTTGAGTGTTTACACAACCCCCAACAGCAAAGATAAGGAGAAACATCAGTGACGGCCAAATGCAAACTCCTTGAATGTTTACTCATTTTGTTGGATGAACAAATTCAGTGGAAGGGCAGGTGAACTCCAAAGGCTTTTTACTTCAAGGTTACAGGAAAAAATCAAATGTGTCCAACTGAACCCAGAGACACAGCGGTGGCAGATCAGATGTACTGTCTACTGTATATGGAACCGCCCAATGAGCCGGTCACAGACACCAGGGGGCCGTTCCATCAGCACCGCTAATGAAATCTGCGCGTAATTGAAAAAGCCTGGCTTGAATTAATGACGTCTTTAATTTCTGGCTCAACTCGTTGCGGTATCATCGGGCATCATCCTCCAAGGTGCTGAGGAGCAATGTGTGCAAGGTATTTTTAACTACGTGTACTCAACAAATATGTCAGTGAGTGAAGGCCCTATATGTCAGGTTGATCCAGTATCGTTATGTGGGAAAAGTTAAATTATTAAACCAGAGGCCTAAAATAAACAGTTTTTTTGGGGGAAATTCTATTGCTATTGAAAATTCTATTGATTCTTATTGATCAATAAAGATAACTAATAAAGACCTTTGCACATGAGTTACATATTTATCATTATCAACAGATTCATTGGGATTACAGATGAAAATGAGCTTTTAGCATTGTGCACTGTCCCAATTATGAATAAATAATAAATAAATAAAAATAAATTGTCTGCAACATTTGGATGGCATTAAGAAATAAACCTAGACTAAATACAACACTAATGCTAACTATTACAAAGTCATTGTTATAATTACATTTTGTAAAGATGGCAAAATTACATCCACATATAATATTACACATGTGGCAGCCATGGTGGTTCTGGGATGTAGTGGTTTTGCAATTCTACCTCATACTCTGAAGGACGTCAGCCTCTTAGTCAGACCATGGCTA
>JAPQRQ010000008.1:20698986-20710958 GCA_037367365.1 Apogon talboti
CCCACTCACTGTCCCCACTCACAGGGCCCTGTCCCCACTGTCTCCACTCACAGGGCCCTGTCCCCACTCACTGTCCCCACTGTCTCCACTCACAGGGCCCTGTCCCCACTCACTGTCCCCACTCACAGGGCCCTGTCCCCACTGTCTCCACTCACAGGGCCCTGTCCCCACTCACTGTCTCCACTCACAGGGCCCTGTCCCCACTCACTGTCCCCATTGTCTCCACTCACAGGGCCCTGTCCCCACTCACTGTCCCTTCTCTGGACCATGTGAAGTCAGGATCCCTGGAGGCAGAATGTGAGCAGGTGCATGGCTCAGAAAGGGCCCCTGTGACGGGCACAGTCCTCTGTAGCAGCCACTGTGTTGAACTGTTGAATGTGAAAGTGTAATACAAGTTTTGAAATATAAGTTCAACCCACTCACATGCAAACATTTACCTTAAACGTTTTATGTGCATTGCTTGAACTCTGGGAGACATCTTCAGGACATCAAGCTCAAGAAAGACCTTCAGAAACACTTCAGATGTGGATTTCAACTTTGGTTCATGGCGTCGATGAAGCCCATGAAGAAGACAACATGTCTGCTGCTGTCCAAAACCTCTCCTCCGTCGATGATCAGAACATTCGCCGGTGTGCAGTCTTCCTTTGCTCTGTGGATGACAGTGATCTTCATGATATGATGAGCAGAGTCCTCTAATGATTTCTTTGCCGACATCCTGTCAAAACATGTGACTTAGTGGTCAGACACTGATCTGAGACACATTTATTTATATAATGCCACAATATACAATAGGTCAGTTACCAGGACGGAGTGGCAAACTAAAGCACAAATAAAGGGGTCAGAGCAGAGCATTTACATAACTAATGATTCTAATTAGTTCATAAAAAGATGTTCTGATGTGAATTTCATATCATTTCTCAGTCCAAATTACCTTCATAAACCATTATTATTCAGTGTGTTTTCATTGAAATGTGTTAATACTCATACTTTCCATGGCAGTAATTTGAACATCTCTTTAGTTGTGGGCAAAAACAAAGCGTTTGAGGACATCACCTTGGGCTTTGGAAAACAGTGATAATCATTTTTCACAAAAATATTTTTAATTGAAAAACTAAACACATTAATCAATTAAAATAATCTGGGAGTGTGTGAAGGCAAACGTTTTAAACACATTTAATTATGCATTAAACAAAACACACCTATGACCGGGTGGGGGAGAGAGATAGATTATATACAGGATATACGCCGCTACATACCTCACTCATTAGGGAAGAGTAAAACCAAACATAAGTGTGTGCCTTTTATTCAACCTCAACATAAAAAAAAAAAAGTATAGAGGTAAATGTTTGCTTTTTAACACTGAAGATACAACACCAGTCTAAATGTCACTGATACTGTAATTTTAATGCCAATTTCAAAATTTTTAGAATGCATCTGAAAAAAAAAACTGTTGCATTATGATGTTTCCAATATAAGCAATTATTGAATTAAAAAAAGCCCAAACTGAAAAACCTGTGGGGCTCCTGGGTCTGAGGGGGTTAAAACAGCATGGGTCAGGTTTGGTGTCTGCAACCCCAGTCTGACAGCGTTCATGTCCACTGCCAGAGGAAGGGCTGTTATGCGTCGGAACTCCTCTTTGATCTGAAACAAGACGACAAAAACAACAGCACAATAATTATCTGAATACTGAGCAGCAAAACAAACTACAGCCCTCAATGTGTTTAACCTAACCAGGAGATTTATTCATTCTACAGTTTACAACAACAAGTTAATTATCTTTCAACCTGCAACATGACAACGTTCCAACAATCGAGTAAAGAACTAAGAACTGGATTTACCTGGTTTCCACAGCCATCCGTCGCTCCGTACGGTCTTGAACTGCAGGACATTTCTATGCTTCGACAGGAAAAACACTTCCATTTTCTCAGCAGTGATACGGTCATTGTTTTTCTTTTTTACTTCTTTCAGTCTGTCTCTAACATGTTTTCGGGCTCACCTAGTGGCCGTGGCAGCTGGTACTGGAGTTGACTTTCTTTGGCCTTTTGATGTGTTTTTGTGATGTTTATTAGACTTTCTTTTGACAGTTTATCTCCAGCTCTGGAATGGCTAATGGTCAACTTCTTAATTTTGTTTGATAACTGCCCATTTTATATTTGACCTTCTGTTGCCAAACATATAATCCATTAAAAGAACCTGGCTCTTTGAGGCATTGGTATTTCTCTACAAAGGCGTCATGATTAAGGAGAGTTGGACCCACAACACACACAGACGACACACTCAAACAAAGAGTTGCAAAAAAAACCTTTAATGTTGCAAACAGGCTGAACTGGAGCTGGAACTGGAGCTGGAACTGGAACTGGAGCTGGAACTGGAGCTGGAACTGGAGCTGGAACTGGAACTGGAACTGGAACTGGAGCTGGAACTGGAGCTGGAACTGGAGCTGGAACTGGAGCTGGAACTGGAACTGGAGCTAAAACTGGAGCTGGAACTGGAACTGGAGCTGGAACTGGAACTGGAGCTAAAACTGGAGCTGGAACTGGAGCTGGAACTGGAACTGGAACTGGAGCTGGAACTGGAGCTGGAACTGGAGCTGGAACTGGAGCTGGAACTGGAGCGGGCAGAGGCAGCACTTTGGGTCCGAAACCGAAGCAGGCAAAGGCAGGAGCTGGAAACACAAAAATACAATCAGGATTAACAGAACAAGAAACGTATGTAGAAAAACCTACACAACCCAAGTACGTCTCAGTACCACGGAGGTAAACTGACAGTCTGGGGCTGAGTGGAACAGAACCAGGCTTCTGTCCAGGGGACGTGGAAGCGGCTGATTGTTGGCAGGTGGCTGGATTGAAGATGGCATGCAGGTGTGCAGGTAAGTGGTAAAGTCCAGCTCCGCCCAGCTCCAGACAGACACACACAAACACCCACACAAGACAGGGAAAACAGGACACGCCCACAACAGGGAGGACAGGGCACACACTAGGATCCTGACTGAAGGTCTGGTCCACAGCTGAAGCCTGAGGCCCAGTCCGCTGTGTGGGGGAGCAGAATACTGCCTCTCAAGTGTGTTACTTGTCACTTTTGTACTGTTCAACAGCATACCATCCTTTTCATAAGCTGGATTTCCTGCTTCCAGCACAAGGACAGCATCATATGAAAGTGAAGGCATTTCAAACGTAGCTGGCCATGGCTGAGACCGGTGTGATGTGAGCTGTCATCTGAGGACGACAACAGGATGAGCGGGAGGAAACCGCAGTTTCCATGTTTTAGCCCGTAGTGTTTTAATCATCCTGTCCTGTTGTCTGATTCTAAAGGACACAGTTTACATTTCCATCCCATGCTATAGCACCTGGAAAAGAAATTCAACATGTAAAATTAAACCATGAAAACATGAACATTTCAACATTAAGATAAGCCCCTAACATCATACCCTTGGGGAAACTGTTTACATTGAATTGCTGGATATTCAGTGTATTTTAGTCTGTGAAATATAGAGAGAAATTGTTAAACAAAACAAATACATGAAAAAGTCAACTTTGGCTTTTGGGAAAATCTGTTTTCCTCTTATTTTTTAAAAAACATAACATTCAGAATAACCAACAAACAAAATAATTGTGTGTTATACTTCTGATAATTAGTCTGATAATTAGTCTACTCTATCACACCACTATTTTGACAACCAGCAATGTCATCCAAATCACCATTTAAAAAAAGAGTGGATTAAACAGTGAGTTGGACCTGGGAAAAAAAATGCTGTTTCAGACACATGTTTTTGGATTTGTTGTTACTTTGGGCTTATTGTGCTGTTACTTTACGATCCCACTCACTTGAAATGTAATTGGGCAGCATGTGTCCCCTGGAGCGACATGAGACACACTGCTTTACAGCAGCATGGAGACGGGCTCAGGCATTGGCCACAACTGACACCACATGGAGCAAAACAACGTGTATGATTAAAAATAGAGCTAGTTGGTTCCTGAATCACCAATCACAATTTAAAGTAAAAATAATTAATTGATAATTTATTGTAGATTCTAAACAAATAATCTAGGTAATAATTACAGGGCCAATTTTTTTTTTGTTTTTTTTTTTGTAGTGAATGTTCAACAATTTACAAAACAATCTGGTGTCACAATATGATACCATAAATGAACTCCATGAACCAACTTTTACAACTCAGAAAACTATATACAATAATTTATATATAAAAAAATAAATAAATAAATAAAAATAATAAGAAAAACAGTTGGGTCTCACGAGACAATCTGATTGGTTGATGTAGTGCACTTTTCCACCAATAGGATAGTAACACAGTGACAGTTTTTTGCACCGAACACGTACCACATGTGATGCCAATATTACTGAAAATGACGTGTTTATTGTATATTAAGTCTGGTTTTACACGGTTGACTCCCCAGTATTACACACAAGTGGACAGAAGACCCAGCGAGGCTCCGCCCGCTGCTACGTCACCTTAAATCAGTTTGTGATTTGGACGGGAGGCCATGTGCAGGGACTCCTCTGGGATTTCTTCTGCTTTCTGGGTTTTGATAAAACAACATTTGAATTCACTCTGAGCTTTTATGAACATCTACACGGTCAGTAATTAAATATAGGAAAATACTGGACTTTGATTGAAAACTGCCAAATGCAGAGGATAATATTCGAATAAGTGGTGATAAATCCTTTAGGAAAAGTGAGTTCTAGGTCTTTAAGGGTTAACCACCACTGGTGCTTTGTGCTCATGGGTTCTACCTGCCTTACCGGTCATGGGTGTGAAGTTACAGCAGGAAATGCCAAAGGTTTGTAAGGTAAAGCACCACTTGAAAAAGATGTGATCCTTGGGTTTACCACCGATAAGTCTAAGACCCTGTGGAAACAGACCCTCCACATACCTTTTACACAGACCTATGTAAGGGTTAAATCTTATTACCATATGGAGCTCTTTGCATTATCTGTCATGAGAAAAGCTGCATGCATTGAGATAGCGACCAATATACTATCAAGTTCATAAAAAGACCAAATATTTTATAATTTAACGTTTTTACTTTGTCATTCTTCATTTATCACTGCAGTCTGTTTTAATATATCTTTTCCCTTTACCAAGTGTCACAAGTCCATCTCCTTGCAGCCTGCAATATAGCTCTATTATTCAAATAAATAATGAATAATGAATAAATAATGATTTAATTTTGTCGTCAGCGCAGTTTTCCTCAACTCAATCTGATATAAATAAGGCCATGGCCTTTAAATGTCAGCTATACGACCCTGTAAAAGTCCCTCTCCTCTTCACTGAATCATATACACTCATTTCCTCCACTTACTGTGGTACTTTCTGCCTCTCTGCTGTGGGCTCTGACTTCACTGCTGCTCTCTTCAATATGTTTCTGGCCGAACCGAGGCTGCGCCAGGCGACCGCCGCCCTGACCCTTGAGATCTCTTTCATTGGGTATTCATACAGCTCCTGCATAATGATTTTATGCTTATTTTCAGCTCATTGTATGCTAAGTAGTTATATGTTACTATCAATTGTGGAAATTAAGTACTGTAAGTTAGATATGCAGCTCACATTAGCACCAACATGAATAGGAATAGGGGTGTAAGAAAATATTGGTTTAATTTCATGATACTGTATAAATATTAAAAAGTGCTGTATCGATATTTTTAGGTATTGTGGCATCACGAGGGGGTGGGTTATAGATGGTTGCTCTATAACCTGGGATTGCCAGCAACCACATACGATGGCTGCCGCTGGGTTCACTACAAACCCCAGGATCCAGGCACCACACAAAATGGCCGCTGGACTAGGCACTACATCTCCCAGCAGGCATCAGTGCCTGGACAGCTGCAAGTAGTTAAGGCTGCTGATTGAAGCCGCTGGAAGGTAGAGAGAGGAGGAAGAGCACACGACTGGAGCAAAGAACAAAGGACTAGAAAAAAAGAACAGAGGAACGGGAAGAGAGCCGAGGACGTGAGTGACATGAACCTGCTGGACAAAAAGACAATTTAAGTTGAGTTTTGATTGGACTTTATTATTACTTTTGAAAGCAGTAAGTTTAAGTTGCTTCTGAGCTGTTTATTTTGAGTGGAAGTGGTTACCAGAGTGAACCCTGTGATGGAATAAACCTACCCTTCCTGTTGAACTTTAACAGTTATTCCACAGTGTCCTCATCTTACCCACTCGACAAAACCTCTCATGATGTTACAGTATTCAAATGCAGACATGATGGAGGTTCATTTTTGTTGTGAATCCTGCAAGCTTGTATTCATGTGGTTGTTTTTACACTAAAAAAGTACTATTGTGATACTGCAGGTCATACATGTAGTTTTTTTTTTCAATTGATAACACTGTTTGTTAAAAAACAGATATTTGAAGCATCTGAAAAGAACTTTTCACTGTATAAAAGAGGCAGATGTTAGTTTTCTTGTTGGGATTGCACAAAAATGTTATACAATCCTACACTTTACATGAAGCATTACATCCTGTTCTGACAAAGAAAAAAAAGTTAATGTAATTCAATTTTTAAAAATTCAATATTTAAAAAAAAAAAGAAACAAAACAGACAAAAATATATCGCCTTGTTAACAGTATCGTACTATATCATGATCCTAGTATTGTGCTGCCATATTCTGTCCAATACACACTTCTAAATATGAACCATACACACAGATGCATCCACTCATCCGTTCATGCAGCTTTCTCCATTACTTGCAATTAGAGTCAAATATACTGTATATTTTTAGTGATCATAATGACCTTGACTTTTGACCTTTCGCCCCCAAAATCTTATCAGTTTATTGTTCAGTCCAATAGAATGCGAGTCCTGATTCATTATGTTTCTACAGATGAACTTATGTTTAACCCTTAATCAGAATACTTTAATAACCCTTAAAGACCCAAACATCCACCAGTGACCAAAATCATTTACTGATATAAAAAGGTAAATACCTGTTGATCCACTAATCCTATCAACACAAATAATTGGTGTAAATACAGTTATTCATCTGTTCATGGTCATCAGATATGACCCATTTGGACGTTCAGAGGCTCTGTAGTTACCATGGAAACACCGTCATCTTCTACAACATTGATTCACCAGTTAAACCCATGGAGTTGGATCAGTGACAGTGGATGGACACACTGGGTTTATGTTCAGATGATGATATGCTTTATTGAAAAAGTCACCTTTTCTTCAGTTTTCCGTTTTTACTATAATAACCCTCAAATGTAATCTCAACATAATGATTAAAGTACATGATCAATAAATTAAATATCGTAAAATACCTGATTATGACTGAAAAAAATGTGTCCTAATCTGTTATGGTCTTTGTATGTCTTGCAAAATGTAGAAAAAATCATTTGGGAGCAGTCATAAAAATAGCACTGGGCCTTTATGGGTTAGGCCAAGCATTTAAGTATAATAAAAAGTTGCAGAAAAAAAAATGATACAACAGAATATAAACGTATGTGTGTGTGTATAATAAAAGACAGAATTCCCAAATTACTTATTACATTATCTAGTGTTTATAATAACGACAGAATATTACTGTGTGTACTAGTTCTGTTTTTATTACTGGTTAGTCTGAAGTGGTCTTTGTATGTCTTGCCGTGTAATTGCTCTTTGTAACAAGATGATCTCCTTACCTTAAGATGTCACCATTATCAGAATGTCAGCCTGTATGCTAACCGTCATCCTGTGTCTAAAGTCTGATCATTATCATGTGTCCAATATAAGCGCATGACATCAACATCTTTTAGGTTTAAAGGTGTTTTCCTTTTGGAAAGTCAACAGGGATCGCTCCTCACACCCCCACTGTATTCAGTTGCTGTCTGAGCTCTTATCTGTGCACAAATAAGGCCTTGGAATAAAGCAGGAGCAGCTCTTCTTCGAGCATGTCGTCTCAGAGTGGTGATTCTCTGTCTTAAAATCCCACAAATAAATACTAGATAACACTGACTGAAAGACTGTTAACGCATTTGCACTTCACATCATCTCTGTTATCGGTCTCCATTTATACTTTCTATTTTATGTCTATATTTATATTATAGCTTTATATTGTCATTTTATGTATGTCTATGTTATGTCTGTTTTTAAAGCGAGGGTGCTGCTCATAATTCCCTTTATACAATGTACGATGACAGTAAAGGCGACCTTTTCTAATATCACCCTGTGCATTTTGCATTTTCAGTGAAAATTCTGTATTTTTCTGTTTAATTCACTGATCACGTAGATGTACATAAAAGCCCAGAGTAAATCCAAAGGGTATTGTATCAAAACAAACAAAAGTGACTTTTCAGCAAAATATATTATTGACTGTAGATAAAAACAAGTGTGTACAGTTACTGTCATTGGTCAGTCTTCATGGGTTTTATTGGTCAGTCAGTGTTGTAGAAGATGACGGTGTTTCCACGGTTACTACGGAGCCTCTTGACATCTAAATAAGACACATGATTTGACTGAAAAGCTGAGAAACCACATTTTAATGAATTTATTTAAATATTTATACAATAAGTGGTTCAAAAGTTATTCAACATCAGTAGCTGCTTGGTTGTTGGTGGCTGTTCAGGTCTTTGAGGGTTAAAGTGCAAGAATGCAGTTGCAGTACATATTTAGGAAGGTGGAAGGTTTCATCCTCTTCAATGACCAGTTTATCTGATAATGCATGTTCTCTGTGGACAACAGGATACTTCTCTCATGTGTACAAGATGATGCATCCCCGTTATAACGGCGTCTTCATGTTCACTAAAGAGCCTCTGAACGTCCAAATGTGTCATATCTGATGCTAATGAAAAGCTCAAACAGCATTTTCCCTGAACTATTGGGCTGTATTGATATTAGTGGTTCAGAAGTTGTTTTGATGTAGATAGACTTTATTTTGAACATAAGTAAGGAAAAGAAATGAACAATTTAAACAGGACAAACCAATATGTGATAAGAAATCAATCAGAAAAGAAAAACAAATGTATAGCTATTTAATCATGTCTCTTAATCAATACTTTAGATCTGAAAAGCAGTAGGAAGAAGCCAAACTTTTACTGTCCTTCCCCAATTTTCATTAAACATGTTAGATCAGAAAAGCCTTTAATCGCTTGTTTGCTGTTTGGTCTTTTATGCAGTGTTCTGTCAAATGATTCCTGAAATATTGTATATTATAAGTCATGGGAATGGACTAACATTAGAGTTGTACTGTGGATGCGTTAAAAACCTGCTGCTGCCTTAGGAATGGAGTAGCATTCAGGCTGGAGTAAGACACTGCCAAAGCAATGCAGGGTTGGACTAAAAATAACACAGTCTTCATAGAAATGACATTACAAGTGGTTTATGGCAATTCACAAAAGCCACACAAATAGCAATTGGCAACAAAGAAAAGTACAATCACAAGGTAAGATGCAGGAGCCGACTGTGCAGATGGTGACACCGAAACCCTTAAATACAAAAGGAAGGCTCACACAAACCACAGTTTGGGCCACTATAAAAGGTCCATTGTGCATGGTGCTTATGAAGACATTTTCCCTCCTTTATTCTAAAAACAAATTCTTTCCACACAAGTACTATTTTAATAAATATCACAACCAACATAAAAGTGAAAAAACACAGCTGAAGCCCTGTCAAGAGTTTGCCAAAGCAGCAGAATAACCGTGTAGCCCTACCGTCATGTCGGCAGGTTACAAACTAGAACATCAAACAAAAGAGAGAACACGTACGTTGGAGCCAAAAACGGTTTCCTCTGTCCACGCAGTAACAGTTTCTAAATATGTTGACAATGGAAGGGCTGTTTTCAGTGACCAAACCTGTGGCTGTGTGGACCAAAGCGAGTAAAGAAGTTCGTTTTAGAAGATACTCGTGTACATCTGGAGGAGGACAGTCCTCTACAGCGGTGATTCTCAACTGGTCACCACCCAAAAATTCTATACAGTTTAATTCAGTTTATTTGTAGAGCCCAATATCACAACAAAGTCGCCTCACGGAGCTTTACAGAAATTGTTGAATTGATTTAAAAAAAAAAACCCAAAAAACCCCACTAAAAACAACAAACATTCAAGTAATCAGTGAGTAAACAGATGAAGCAAATGGATGGTCTGATCAGGTTCATACGGTCTACTAAAAGTAAATAAGATTCCGTTTCTTTTTTGTCAGACAGAAAAAAAGTAAATTTTTTTTTATTTACGTCAAGGTAAAAAAAAAATCTTAAACAAATGGATCAATGTCCCGGATATCCCCATGTCCCATTCTAATCTCTGCAGTAAGATGCTGTAGTTAATTGTCATAAGCTGGACTCAAGTCCAACAGAACCAGGATCGAGACCAGTCCATCATCACCAGTTAGTAACAGGTCATTAGTAACTTTGACTAGTGCAGTTTCAGTGCTATGATGAGCTGGGAACCTTCAAATGAACTACTGTCCTGTAGGTGCTGACACATGTTTAACTACCACTCCTTCATGGACTTTGAGAGGAAGGGGAGGTTTGATATAGGCCTGTAATTGGCTACAATGTCAGGCTCCAGTCGTTTTTTGTTTTTTTTTCAACAGCGGTTTAATAACTGCATATTTAAAAGACTGTGGCACGTAGCCAGTTACTAATGAGATATTTACAAAATGGGTCACAAACCTGTTTTCAGTGGGTCGTGTTCCTTTGTCTGGGCAAAAAATTATTTTAATAAACCAATCCTGTGCTTTATTATTTATGGAGCAGAGCACCGCCCACTCACACTCCCCAACAGTAGGTGGTGCTAATGCACTTTAATGCTAATTAACACCAGACATGTCACAGCATAGAAGAAGACCCAAAAGTTTCTGCTCATATCATGGTGAAACTCAGGTATGACGACTACATCAGATATGGTTTTACCTACAGTGAAGACATAAACCTCAGTGTGTTTAATTCTTGAATAAGTGACTGAATGCACTTGTAGATTTGTGAAAGTTTTGGTTAAAATGGACCCAGTTTACTGTTAAAGTGAATATTTCCATATTTAACATCGCCACCTGCTGGTCAGTTTGGTTTATCCTTAAACTTGTCTTCTGTGTTTTCATACTGTGATATTCTGTATTATCTCAGGTTCAAAACACAACATCTGTCCATTAAATACATTTGAGAAGTTGAACTTTTGGGTCACGGCTTGTCATTGAGGGGATAGTGGGTCCTGAACCACTGATGGACAGCACGGACATTTGCATCACTGAGTGATGTGAGGTGGTGAAGCGACAAGTACGGAATGTTCCTTTATGCTGGATGTAAAAACAGAGGAGGCGGTTCATCCTGAGCTGCTGCAGGAACATGGCAGACTCTGTGGAGTAGCCCTGCTGTCCGTGTAGATATAAGCAAATGAATGGAAGCACACCACCAACCCACAGATGTTTTCAGGTGACACAGGCGACATCCTCACAGTTTATCATGCGGTAGATGCTATTTTAAAGACAGGGCTTTTCCAATCCACTAGTTCTGTGTGAACCAGAGAAGAGAGGAGGTCTGTGATCTTACTTCACCTGCTTATCTTCAGTGGATCATCTGGACGAGCCTGAAGCCAACACAGTGAAGTCCTGCTGCTTTCTCCAACACCTGCCAGCCCCTTATGTTGACAGAACGAAACACTAAATGCAATGGACACAAGAAAAAATGTAGATTAAAACAAAGAGAGAAACACCGAGATGCCGCTTCAGCTGAGTGTAAGGAAAGACAGCTGTAGGCTCCTCACAGGTGCTTTCTGACTCAACCAATCAGATTTGAGTCATGAAGCAGAAGCACTGAAATAAAACAGGGACAAGGTTTGTTGTAAAGATAGTAAAGAAACTAATGTTTGTGTGAAACAGCTCAGTGGACTGTCACCAACACTGAAAGAGCTGCTGCTTTGGTACATTTTACCTCAATCCTTCAAGAACAAGTTGAAAAAAGAGTTAAAAGAGGTGAAAATAAGAAGTCTAATCAAGCTGAAGCTGCAGAATCATCTTTAGACTCCAAACAAACAGATGGTG
>JAPQRQ010000008.1:20752143-20763213 GCA_037367365.1 Apogon talboti
ATAGGTGTGAATGTGAGAGTGTTGTTTGTCTCTGTGTCAGCCCTGAGATAAACTGGAGACTTGTCCAGGGTGGACCCCGCCTTCGCCCTTAAGTAGCTGGGATAGGCTCCAAGAGACCTTAGTGAGGATTAAGTGGGTTCAGATGATGAATGAATGAATGAAATTTAAAGGTGGAGCATTTAAAATCATAGTAATGAATAAAAAACCCCAAAATCAATGCTGAGAGAAATGAAGTAAAAACCAGCTCTGAGGCATTTTGGAAGTAAAGATAACAATTTAAACCAAACTAACCAATACAATGATATTTATCCCAATTTGTTATTTATTTTTATATCTGTCATTACTGTTTTGTATCCCAGACCCCTGTTAAAAAACCCACCTGAATTCAACATGTCCCAATACTTTTGTCCATATAGTGTACGTGCATTCACACATTGTGTATCATGGGATTGTGTTGTTGCTGTTAAAACATGTTGAACTCATTGCAGGTTTATTTGATCCATTTATCCTGGATGACTATCATTATGTGTTTCATACTTCTGCATAAAGTCAACACTTCACCTTAGGTCTAGTTACTTAGAAAAGGTATGTTGGACTCTTGCATTTGTGGTAACATTACATAATGAGTGGATTCTGTTAAAGTAAAGACCTGAATGCTGTCCCAGTTGTCTCGTCCCTCAGCCTGCCTCAGCTCATCAGCAGCATCAGGTCCACCTGCTGCTCACAGGTGTGCCTAATCAGCTGGCCACCACATAAGCAGCTCTGGCTCAGCTGCTCTTTGTCAGATTGTTCTTGGTTTCTGCCTGACTCTCCAGTGTTTTTACTTCTTATTCATTTTTGTGGTTCTGACCCGCCTGACTCTGACCACGCCTCTTCGTCTCTGCCCCAGGTACCTGACCAGCCTTCTGTCTACGGATGAAGAGATCTGAGTTCTGTTGCCCCGCCTGTGTACTTGTCTGTGTACCCATCTGTGTACCCGTCTGTGTACCCGTCTGTGTACCCGCAGGCGGGTACACAGGCGGGTACACAGGCCCATCTGTACCCACAGATGGGTACAGATGTGTACCCGTCTGTGTACCTGCCTGTGTACCCATCTGTGTACCCATCTGTGTACCCGTCTGTGTACCTGCCTGTGTACCCGCCTGTGTACCCGCCTGTGTATCCGCCTGTGTACCCATCTGTGTACCCATCTGTGTACCTGCCTGTGTACCCGCCTGTGTACCCATCTGTGTACCCATCTGTGTACCCGCCTGTGTACCCGCCTGTGTTGGAATCCGTTTCCTGTCCTTGTACCTGCCTGTGTACCCGCCTGTGTACCCGCCTGTGTACCCATCTGTGTACCCATCTGTGTACCCGCCTGTGTACCTGCCTGTGTTGGAATCCGTTTCCTGTCCTTGTTCCTGTCTGTGTCAGAATACCCCTGGGAACCTGACCTGTTTCCTGTCCATGACCCTGAGTTCTGTGTTTCTGGATGTTCCTGGTTTTGGACTGCCTGGCTCCACCACGTCTTTGGCCTCAGCCCTGGTAACCCCATCCGCCCTACCGTCTGTGACCATGTCTGCCCGTCATTATGTGGCATTCACCGATCTGACAGGTGAGCCACACCCCCAGCGCTTCATGTGGCCAAGTGCCAACGACAGCGGCGGTCACAGTCGAGGTTGGGGTCTAGGCAGTGGACCCGAGCTACGTCTGTTTCTGAACTCTACCTATGTCAGATTACACATTCCGCTGTTGTCTGCCTCTCCTGAATCAGATCTTGCTCTGAACTGTGCTGTGTTTGGGTCCTCCATAACCCATCACAGATTCATGATGATAATAGAAGTCATTTATCACAGTTTGTACAAACAGAAATTCCAATTTAGTAGAATTTAAAGGCAACTGATGATTTAAAGGAAAAACCAAAATAATAAAATTAGATGTCTTAGTACAGATCCCAGTCGGACAGGCTTGGTCTAACTTTAGCTGTTTGGTGTTTTGGTGGAAGCTCTGTACACTGGACTGAAGTCAGGTGTTCAACAGGGTTGCCATCTATTGGCTCTGGAGGCCACAGGACATGACTCCCAGAACGGCCTCACCTATTAGAACATTAATTGAACCCTCATTTCCCATGGATGGTGTTGTCATCCTCCGCTCTCCTGTCTGCAGAAGACGTGTTTAAACTTCGACTCCTCTGTTGTCGTTGTAATGCGACTCAATTCACACAGCCTCCACGATGCCAGTGTCGACCCAACGAACGGCAGTGTGTCACCGAGCCGTTCAGTCTGCATTCACTGCAGCGAGTTAGGAGATGAAGGAGTTAAAACGGACCTCTGTGGAGACGGTTCCAGAGGAGTTTGGAGTCTTCGTTTCGATATTCTGTTGACGATTGGTGCAGGGATTTCAGTTGTGTGTCAGTTTGGTTGTTTCGGGTTCTGTTCAATGCTTTGTATTTCAGTTTGTTTTCCATCCGTTAGATCAGACACCTGTGGAAGGATGACCCGTTCCTTCATTTCCTTTGGTCCTGTATCCGACGCCAGCCCTCCGCTGCAGTACGACAGGGTAGAGTTGGAGTCTGAAACGCTCCTTCCCACTCACGGCTGATCTCAACCAATTATCTACCAACTGGATCAGAGTCTCAGGTATGTTGAAATCCTAAAGTACAAATGGAATGAAAGGAATAGTGATGGAATACTGAGCAAACCTGCAACAGCCAATGAGAGCAAAGCGTTGCCACCGTTGCATACGCATCCAGAATAGAAAAACAGCTGGCAACAGTACGTGTGGAAGTTTGTCCTCTGAGTCCACGGTAGAACGGGATAAAAACTTAAGGAAAAAGTGCAGGTGCTTGACTTTTCTGCCATCTATGTACAAATCACATACTTTTCGGCTGTAGCAGTAGCACGCTGTAAAATGCATAAGCCACATGCTATCCCTTCATCTTAACAGTCAGGACTTCCTCCAGTTATCTTCTGCTTCTTGGTGCAGTCTTCTTCATACAGTCCTCCCAGGTTGTGGTTCTGTAAAGTCACCTGATCACAACAGTTTCTGAGAGAATTCACCACTCTGAAATCTTCTTTGTGTAGTGTGCAGTCCTGTATATTAACTGGATCACCCACCATGCTGTTACAGTAAAATATTTAACCCTTAAAGACCCAGTGATACTTTTATGTCACTTCCCAAATTAACTTTTCTTTCTATTTAACCTTTCTTAAGTGATTTATCACCATTTATTATAATATTAACCTCTGTATTTTGCATTTTTTTTCAGTTAAAATCAGGTATTTGGTGATGTTTCCATGGTAACTACCGAGCCTCTGAACATCCAAATGGGTCATATCTGATGACCATGAAAAGACAACGAACTGTATTTTACACCAATTATTGACATGTATTGATAGGATTAGTGGATCAACAGGTGTTAAACAGTTTAGATCAGTAGATGATATTGCTCGTCAGTGGATGTTTGGGTCTTTAAGGGTTAAAGTACATGAAATCTGCTTTGGTCTGACTTGGATAAGATTTGAAAATCCTACAGTGTGCAGCATTTAAAAGGCATCCCATAATTTTTATTATGAAGAATTGTGGGATTGTCATGGAATCATGCATATGCTTTAGTGAAACTATTACCTTAATCACCGTGTTAGAAACTGTTGGAGCATTTTCCTTGCATGCATGAGTCAGAGACTGCATTAACATACTCGTACGTCAGCACAGACACACTTACAGTCTGAGATGAACATCAACTCCTGCGTGGACATACACACATAAAGAGTATACGACCAGAATAAATCTGGCCTTTGATAGAATGATCACAATCACAGCTGCAGGGAGAAGCTAACAGATGAACTGAGACGTAATTAATTTCATGGTTTTTCTCCCCCCACCCCCCCGCCACTCCCACCCAATCTCTCCATCTCTCCTCAGGTAGCCCTCCTTATTCATTACATTACTTTGAGCTGGTCATATTCTTTCATTTTGCCACCTCTCAGGCCCATAGGCCCTTCCTACACTCCTCAACTCGGAGCTCATAACTGCCTTAATTGAAACAGTCATTGCCTTAATTGCTTTAATTAATCACCTTTCCTGTGGTAAAGCCTTTGTGGGGATTTGTAATAGATGCTGACATTGGCTGTTCGTTGAGGGCAGCAGGAGAGTCTGAGAATAAATATCCTTACCTTAGAAATGGATGAAAGATTGGTGAGACGGGGTAAAGGACACAACGGACTTTAATCTGGAAATCTTTGCTCAAGGATGTGTGACTCGGTTGCAAACATATTGCATTGCACATAATATCCCTATGGACTGTATTAACAATAAACAACACGGGTCTCGACATGAAACTACTTTTATTCCTTTTTATTTTTGTTTGAGACCTCATGTGACCTTCCACCGTAACATTTTTTTTTTTTTTTTCTGCTTTACTTATCCATCCATAGCCCTTAGCAGTCTGAATGTATTATAGCTGCCTTGGAATACTTTTGATTTTGCCTTGACTTTAGATATTTCTCATTAAAAAAAAATTTATTTTGCTTTTTTTTGGTATAATTTTTTGTTTCAGCACAACCTCACCTGCATGACTATACTTTTACTTATTTATTTAGTTTTTTTTCATGAACCTAAAATCACACAAAAACATGAAATCAGAGTAGAAAAAAGTTAGATTCTTTACTGTTTTTCACACAAACAACAGTTATTTTCAACTATTTATATGAAAATGCAGACAATGTCTCAGGTTTTTTTTTTTTTTTAAAGAAAACTATATACAAATATTTACAAACAATCTGGTGTCACAATATAATACCACAAACATGTTTTTACAACTCAGAAAACTACAACTACTTGTATGTATGTAGTTCACTTTCCCCCTAATGTGATGACATTTTTTTTTTCTTCATGCAGTCACTTCCCTTAAATATTACAGAAAATGATGTCACTGTGTATCATAAGTCTGCTTTTACTTGGCCTTTCAACACAATTGACTTGACAGTATTACTCTGACATCTGCACTTTCCTCAAAAGTTGCTCTGGGACTCCGAAGGGTTAATCATTTACTTCAGTGCATGTGGTGCTTGATCACATGTGGGTAACCTGCTCAGTGTTGATCTGAGGAGCAGACTGTAGAGTTTCCCATCGCAGAGATACCTGAACGACTGCCAGGTCTGTGAACGTGAATTATCCAGAGTACCAAGGACACAAGTTCAGCTTTTCCTGCCTGCTTTGGCAGAATGACTTCTACAGACGCACGTGTGGTAAAGAAGTTTAAGATTCAAGCTGCATTTCCTTTGACATCTCCTTTAGCCTTGCAGTTAATTACATTGCCATTTGTAGCGCCACCTTTTGAGGACTTCAAATCGATTGTGCCGCCTGTTATTTTGTACACCGCTGTACTGTTTGTATAGCTTATCTTTACTCAGGGCAAAGAAGATGTTAACGGAGGAAAAAGCTCACCTGAAAACAAAAACCCAAAACATTCCATAGCAGCTTGTTGTTCATTGGTTATAAATAACATTCTATTATGGTCCACTGTTGTAGCATACAGCAGTGTGACCTTGTGAGAGCTGAGGTTATTTAAACTGTTTTTCAAGCTATGTAGCATTGTGTTACAGTCTATATGTAAGTGTTTTTTTTTTTTTATGACTCACCCTTGAGCGTAATATCAATACTTCTACAGTTTCCTGTGTCTCATCTTAAAACTTCAAAATGAGCTCTCAAAGGGGATACAGAGGAGAATATTGTTCATTAAGGGATCAGCAAGTGGGCTGAAAACACATAATGGAAACTAGTAATGCACATGGCATAGCTGACCATAAATTGTGTGCAATTTTATATGGTATTTTTAGTGCTCGACCACAAAATCTATTAAGTATGAGGATGTGAAATCAATTCTAAAACATCAATAGCATCTATTAAAGTGTGTGAGACTCCAGCAGCGCTGCAATAAGTAGTTTTAAAAGACAACCTTTTTTTCCCAACCTTAAGGGCAGAGGGTCTCAGCTGAAGTGGTCCTGCAGCTGAGCAGGAGGGCAGCTTAGAATGTGTGGGGTAAACATGGGATGTCCAGGAGTGACGGGCGATTCACAAACAAGTGTTCGAAAGAATTGACTCATTTAAGTGAACGACTTGAATCGATTCACGAACGCACCTGAATCAATTCACCAGCACTTTGCTAATATTATTGTGTATTATCACATACACCGTCAGAATCAGTCATGAAGTCGGAGGTGGAAGTCCTGTGTGATGCACCGTGCAACAGGTAGTCTCCACGGCAACATCTCTGATTGTATCGCAAGACTAGTTGCCGTTGACTAACGCCCACAGGATGTTTTTTTAAATTGGTGAATCAAATGAAACGATTCGGAATCGATTCACAACAGATGAACAAACTGAAAGAATCGAGTTGGTTAAAAGAACCGGAGTTCCCGTCACTAATGTCAATGATGACCTGGTGAAGTTCTTTATTAACAGGTCTGTCTCATTATTACTGCAGTTTATAATGCCTGAATATGAGGTCAAGGCTGGGACTCAGTCACCTGCTTTTCATTTCCTTGCCTAAATGCACATTTTGTCTGTGTCATTAACATAAGATCCCATAAAGTAACAGTAGAAACCTTGGTTCCTCCTCATCATTGTTGCTGCTGTTGTTTAAAGCCTTTGTAGATGCAGTGTTTCATACATTGACAGACTCCCTGGGTTGTTGATTGAGGAGGTGCAGACTCTGGAAGTCTCCCACTCGTCCATCTGCCTCTCAGGATTCGCCACAGTTTGTCCCAACACTTATACCAAACGTTTGGTTCTGATTATCAAGCAGTCCACGCATCAAAAGTAGTAGAGACTAAATATAGTCAGAGGAACTTTAAGGGTTTTTACCTGTCTGGTTTATTTTCAATAATTCATCAGCAAAACTCCCACTCCAAACTGTACACATCCATACCCAAAAACACCGCAGACACCCGTCAGGCTGTTATCCTACACCTCCCTCAGATGTACTATCCCTGCTCCAACTGCGCGTCACCTGGGCTGAATTATAATTGGCCCATCCAGCGCCTGGGGACTGTTTTGCTTGACGGACCGTTCCACCAGGAACATGCCAACTGTAAGTTTGCATTTATCATTTTATCATCTTTTAAACAATTTCATAAATAGTGTCGTTCCTTCCCCACATGTCCACACCAGTCTCACCCGCTGTCTCCCACATTAGTCTGATCAGGTTCATACTGTCCACTGAGACTATAAAGGTTTCTTGTTTCTTTTTTGACGGACAGATTTAAAAAAGCTGATTATTACCTCTACATGTTTCAGCCACACCTGTAGTCTTCCTCAGAAGGGTCATGTGACATTCCTGTCATGTGTCTTGTCAGCTGTTTTATCCAGGTTTGACAGAGAACAGGGGACGACTCTCCCCCCTGTTGTCTGGCGTCCTGCGCAGGACAGCATCCAGGTGTGGGATCCCTCGTCTCTGTTCAGGGTCCTTAGGGGGGGCGTTCTGATCTCAATAGCCTCCCTAATCCAGCGGTGGTATCTGTTTTCTGAGCGGATGACCTTGGCTTCTTCCCAGTCCATAATGTGGTTTTCTTTTTTGCAGTGATGTGTTATGGCTGATTCCAGGTTCTGTTGTTCTGCAGTGTGATCCCACATTGTCTCTCAATAATAAACTCTCACAGTTCTCCTAAACCATGGTAACGGCACCTTGTGCTTACACTGATATAATTATTCAGTAAATCTATTTCCATCACACTTATACCCATTTAGATGTTACTGACACATCAAGGTTTCCATTTTTCTTGGTAGTTCTTCTGGGTTCAACTGGACTGGTTCAGCTCCAGTTGAACCAGAAGAACGATGACCTGGGCAAACGAGAACCTACAGACATCAAGTTTTCCACCAAACCCCAACATAAAGAGCTTTTTCTGGACAAACTGAAAATGTGAAGGGAACCCAGTGGTTTAACCAGTCCGTTTGTAAAGGAAGGGTCCCCTCTGTGGGTACCATTCAACCAGGGGGGTCTCCTCTTCTGGTCTGCCTTGGAGGAGGTTCCAGTGGGTGCTTGTTTGCTCGATGCTTTTACTGTTTTAGCCTCTACTAGTTGTAATCTATTTTTAATTTATTTTAGTTTATTGTGATTGATTTATAATGCTTGTGTTTTGCTCTGCTTTTAACCTGGGAGTACACCATTTTGTTTCTTTTGTACTTGTACGAAGAAATGACAAATAAATGACCTTTGACGTCTGTGCTGCAGCTGCTTGAGCTTGTCCCTGTTGGTCTGGGTCTACAGTATTAATGCAGTCGACCCTCTTCCTGTGGCAGCGGCGGCCTTATCTGCTCCAATGAGCTGCAGCTGTAACTGATGCTCAGTGAGTGTAGGTTCCGTGTGACTTTGTTGTTATGCATCATCCAGGTATTTTACACTGTGTGATGGTCATGAACGTAACTGCAGTTTCATTAGACTGTGGAATCTAAGGGCTACTGTAGATCTTAAAACACACTTTTAAGGGTCTTTTTTTTAAGCTTTTCTTTCAGAATAGTTAACTTCCAGCACAAGGACAGCCATCAGTGATGTAACATGTCCATGGACTGCAGCAGAATAAACCATGTTAAATGGTCTCGCAAATCAACTGCATCAACAACAGTCTTAAATACAAAGTTAGGGTTTGTAAATGCAACGGAATTAAAGGTGTCAAAGCCTCTTAAAATTGTCATATGACTGTTTTTACCTTCCTCGTTTAGGCGTCCATATCCATCCGAAACAAACGCAGGGAAAAGATGAAGAAGCTGAATCAAAACAACCCAATCCAAATGGGTCTGATTGACTGTGGCGTATTGGACGCCGTCCTTGAACACAAACCGGCGTGTGTTGTGAATGCATGGGATATGATCCTGTCATTTGGCAATCTCCTGGTGGAAGCTTTTTCAAAACTTAGGCTCTTTGGTGCTGGCACTTTCTGGCAGTAGAGGACGTAAATATGAAGGATTAGATATCATCCACCTGCTTGTATAATGTGGCCTGTTGAAAGTAAAAGCAGTCACTGTGTCAAAGCGCTCCTTTCACTCTCGTACTGTTTTCGAACCCACATCACTGCTGCTTTAACGTGTATGTTGTGTTTACTGCTGTCGGTTGGATAAGCTCTTAGAAACTACTACATACTGTATATAATAGCCTTGTTTAATCTTCAGCGGTGCATTATGTTCTGTGATGCAGGCAAACCAGCTATTGCGTCACTTTAGGATCCATGGAGGCAGTGGAAACGCTGACCGTCCTTAAAACTGTTCCACCAAAAAGCATCTGTTGTGATTCAGAATAATGACAAGTTTTTGTAGGATAAGATTTCTGAAGGCCAAACGGATTGATAAATTGATCTTGCCACACAAATGTTACACATCGTTAGCCTCATAGCATAGCTGCCTAAGTCATACACTATATGGACAAAAGTATTGGGACACGTTGACTCCAGGTGTTTCTTTTCTAACAGGGGTCTGGGATCAAAACAATAATGACCCATGTCAAAAAAACAGACAAACTGGGATAAATATCATTGCATTGGTTAGTTTGGTTTCAGTTGTTTTCTTCCAAAATCCCTCAGAGATGGTTTTACTTAATTTCTCTCAGCATTGATTTAGTTTTTTTTTTTTTTATCCATGACTATGATTTTAAATGCTCCACCTTTTTAAATTTCTAAAATATTTTCATGCTCTGACTACAAATAATAGCTTTCTACCACAACTAAACCATCTACTTTCTTCACATGTCACTTAGGAAGAAAATTCTCCCATTAAACTTAAAGTATATGGACAAAAATATTGCATAATTTAATATTTATGATATTTATCACAGTATAAAACTGTTATAATATTTGTCATTATTGTTTTGTATCACAGATCCCTTTTGGAAAAGAAGCACCTGAATTCAATGTGTCCCAATATTTTTGTCCATATAGTGTATGACTTATGCAATTATGTAATTATTGTAATTAGCCTTTTACATACTGTCAGTGGTGGTTACCCAGAATTCATTGAATAAACCTGTATTGTCTCTCGTCTTCTGATAGTTAAGTAACTCCTTTTCTATATTATACATACCATTACTGAGCATGATGTTTTGATTGTTTTTATATTGTAGATTAAAATAAATTATCAACTTTGCTGAACTCCAGAAGCCAGACATCATTGTCTCTGCGTCTTTAATGACTGTCAGTCATTATGATGGTTTTTATCCTGGAGATAATGATTGTCTGCTTTGATCAGTCAAAGAACACTCTGCAGATGGGAAAAGATTTCAACTGGATAAGAAATGTGTTTACTCAGTCTAATTACACATTTAAACATTTCAGTTCTTTCTTTAAGCTAATCAACATTTTATGCAAGAACTTTTTCAAAGTTCTTTGTATCTTGATTATAGTTCAGAAAAAAAAGGTGTTTTGTGTTTATTATGTTATCAAAGCTAGAACGGAGGCTAATTTAGAACCAAAGTACAGCACAAAGAGGCCTGGCGGAAAAGATTAAATTAGGAATATTTCACACAAGACTACGCATATAACTGAATTGAAAAAAATAAATGAAAATATGGCACAAGGTCTACATTTGTGTATGACTAACTAAAAAAACCAGAGGGATTTGCAGCTGAAATGAACAAAAATGAAGCATTTACGTCATTTATTCCTGTCAATAAAACCTTTTTAGACAAGTTTGCGCTGATTACAACCAAATTCTGTAACTCAAATGAACTACAGGTTCGTACTGACACTAGAAAAGAATAGTTTAAGATTGAAACTCATATTTTTGTCCAAATATTGTTTTATTGAGCAATGATTGTACATACAGAATCAGTTAACCATTCAGGGCTCATTTTTCATAATTATATAATTGTGCATACACTGTTGGAGACACTTAAGTTTGAATATAGTTTTGAGCACACGTATTATATTTCTTGAAAAAATAAAAATGTAAAAAATAAAATATCACAACACAGGTAGAACAACAAAAGACTAAAACAAATCAGAACAGTTGGTTGTATGTGTGTGCACCCAAAAGGCAGAGGAAGATGATAACCATCGCACAAAAGTTACAGCCTTAAAAAATATATAATAATTGTTAAAA
>JAPQRQ010000008.1:20768951-20779300 GCA_037367365.1 Apogon talboti
TATAATTTGCAGGATAAAATATAAAGGGGTCCAGGTCTTATTAAACAGTGAGAGCTTATCTTTCAGAACATCTTCTCCGTTCTAGGTGAACTGTGTTGGTTAACTCTTCTATCCACCTCTTCAATAGGGACAGTTGCATTTTTCCAGACCATCAGGTTCAGTTTCTTTGCCGTTATTAAAACAGTAGGAGAGGAAGTGTTGCTGAGTTGCCTTTATGTTCTTAAATGTATCAGACACACCCGATATGATAAGGAGGGGTTCTGTCTTATTGGGAGTATTACTGTTCTTGGGTATAATATAAAAGATATCAGACCAAAAAGGTTGGCTCTTATGACATAACATAAAACTCGAGGGTTCCCACTGAGCTCCGACACTTCTGGATATACAGTATGTTATGTAATTTCTCCTTAGAGCACAGGTGTCAAACATAAGGCCCGGGGGCCAAAACCGGGCCGCTAAAGGGTCCAATCCGGCCCGTGGGATGAATTTGTAAAATGCAAAAATTACACAGAAGTTATTAAATATCAAGGATATTAAAATCATTGTAGACCAATATGATCTATTTATCTACTAATATAAACATCCATAAATAATGACAATTCCATTTTTTTCTCTTTGTTTTAGTGTAAAAAATAAAGTAAAATTACATGAAAATGTTTACATTTATAAACTATGCTTCGTAACAAACAAAAACTCATGAATAAATATGAACAACCTGAAATGTACAACTTTATCATATTGGGCTGAATGAACATTTAAAATCATAGTTCGGGATTTAAAAAAAAAAAAATTCAAAAATCAATGCTGAGAGAAATTAAGTAAAAATAATCTGAGGCATTTTGGAAGCAAACAATTTATAACAAACTAACCGATGCAATGATTTTTATCCCAATTTGTCTTTTTTTTTTTTTTTTTACATTAGTCTTTATTGTTTTGTTTCCCAGACCTCTGTTAGAAACGAAACACCTGAATTCAACGTGTCCCAATACTTTTGTCCATATAGTGTATTTTTCCAATGTGTCAACCATCACAAATATTGTGGATTCACAATAAAAAGGACCAAGTCCAAATGAAGTGATAGTCTTGTTTGTTTTTTGTTTGTTTGTTTTTTTAACGTGGTACAAATCTTAAACAGTCCACAAAGTAATGGGTTTATTTGTTCTGACTCCAAGGCCCACCCAGCGTCTCGTTACCGCATTCTCACCTCAGCAGGTCTGATCGGGGGGAGTTCCCTGCAGCATAAAGGGCACGACAGGCCACAGCAGGGAGCTGAGATAAACGACATGTGTATTTCACCATTTCCACCTGCCATGTCAAGTTGGGCGCCATCCATCACTTCACCACAATGACACTTTAAATTGGTTACGTCAAATTAACCTGATGTATCATGGTGCCATGCTGGGAATTTTAAATTGGTTTTGTGGTCTGTTATGAGCAATGGGCAGGCATTCATCAAGAGTTGGATTTACTTGTCTTCAGGTAGGTTCTGGTCGACTTTTTACATTTTTTTTCTTTTCTGTCTGACCAGGAGGAGGAGTTAGACAGTCAGAAACCAGTCCTGCTGCATGTACAGTATATTTAGGAGTACTTTATTAATTATACTGAGGCTCAGTTTGAAGTCAAAATACTGGGAGTTAGTTTTCAAGTATTACTGACCTGTTGTATCTGCGGATATTGAAGCTTTTAACTCTTTATCGGACAAGGGACTATTTTTGGAAGAGAAGTATGGTATTCCATGGCGTGTACTCACCAGATGTTTGAAAAGTGGCCAATTTCTGTTAACTCTAAGTACATGGAAGAAATGTATTAGACCATGTTTTTTTGGTCTGGAGGTCGTTCCTATTTTGTAAAAACACCCTGAGTGTCCCTAATAACCCCTGTGTAAGTAAGTCAGGGCACAATTTCCATAATAACTTTGTGTCCCTAATAACACCATCAGTGGGGTAATAAGGGACAGGCAGGTTTTTTTATTTATTTATTTATTTTTCAACAGGTTATACTGAACCTTTAGGAAAAAGGTCACTAATAAAAAAAAGTAAAGAAGGCATCATGGGCCAGCATTTAACAGAAAATCTATTATTGTAACAAAACTAGTGTGGGAGCTACAATACAAAAATGCTAAAAACTGTCCCTTATCAGGGTGTCCAAAGTCGGTCCTCGAGGGCCGGTGTCCTGCATGTTTTGGATATTTCCTCTTCCAGCACACCTGGACGCCATTACATTGTTATCAGGCTTCTGCAGAGCTGATCATTAATGGAACCAGGTGTTGGAAGAGGGAAATATCTAAACCATGCAGGACACCGGCCCTCGAGGACCGGAGTTGGACACCCTTGTCTTACGGTAAGGCGTTTCAGCACCTCCCCTCTGGACAGCGACTGGACTTTGTTGTGCAGCAGGAGATAATACCTGTAATACCTAATATCACTATCATCTTCAAATTTAGAATTACATTCACAAAACTAACAAACTAAAATAAAGTAAATTTAAATTAAATACTCATTAATTTTCCAAAGCCACAGGGATGACAGATGGATGAAAGTCACATGTGTCTGCGGAGCCGCCCAGTAGGATATATAGAAATGGAGCTGACAGGAGGAACCGGTCAGCGCTCCTCAAGATGCCGGGGTGAGCAGACAGATGGAGGTTCCAACCCCAGAATACCTACTGGCTGTCCTCCAACATTTTTCTTTTTATCGGCTACGACAAATAGCGGCAGCTTGTACGTAACTTGGATATTCACTCACAACTCAAGACAAAAAAACGACTGAGCGACGGCTCGTAACTCGGAACACTCGTACGTTGGTGCACTCATAAGTCCAGGTGCTACTATATTTATGAATATCTTGAGTAAAAGGTTAAACGAACAGGCAGCTACAATGTTTTATTTTCAGTTTGTTTGCCAATAATTCTGCAGGGCACTGCTTGTTAAGGCTCTTTGGACGCTGATCAGGAATGACACGGTCCAGTGAGCCCCATCCACACCTCTAACCATGTGGAAAGTTGATCCACGAGCCGTTCTGCAGTTGAACACTTAAACATGCCTTGGCACTTGGTACAGACACTGTGCTCTTGGATAATCCCATAATATTCAGGAATAGCAGGAAACCTCGTGACAGGACTGCTCAGCTGTACAGAGTTGTCAGACTGCGTTAAACAGAAGTCCAGTTGTTCAGACCGATCAGCACCGTGTCATCACCTCCTCTTATTCATGGCCTTGGCGTTTTTCTTGAGGGCACTGGTGCTTTTACAGTGAAGTCAACAGTCTGCTACAGTCAGTGTTACTGTATGATAATGGACTGTAAGGACATTGACTCAGAATGTGAGGTTCTGATTAAAAGGACGTGACACCCTTTCCTGGGGAGTGTGTGTTTTGTCCCTTGTCCTTACCACAGTGGAAACACCAACACTGCCCTCCTGGTCAGAGCCTGTTGACAGCAAGGTGACTTCAGCCATTCAGCCCCGTGGTGAGAATGAGCCGATAATGACTCAATGTCTGAAAATGTTACTCTTGCAAATATATTCATGCTTACAGCTATCGTGGAGATGCATATCCACAGTCCGAGAGTTCCGGTGACAAACAGGCTCCATGATGAAAAGAAAAATAGAACTCTGTCTGCTCCGATTTGTGTTTCAGAAGCAGGCATCGTGGTCATTGTTATGTAAAAGATGGCAATTGTTTTGCTCACGGGTGGTGTTTTTCTTTTTTTTTTTTTTAATACATAAAGCGATGTTTTCTTCCTCCGTTGTAGAAATTTAAAAACAATTCTGGTCACGCAACCTTTGTTTTAAGGAATATCTCTGCACACATGACAGCACAACACTGCTACTAACCCTCAAACAACGGTTATTGTCAGCAGAATTTAAGCTGTGGATTAAGTTATACTGGCAGAAGAGACTTCTACCTGTCAATAAAGTTGAGCAGCAATGCCAAGTTAAGCTGCAAACTTGAAATTGCTAGTTCCAGAAAATATGTACTGTCTGCCTTCATTATACAACTGTGTATGATTTAATCACTATTGTAGCGACCTAGAACACTGTTTCCATGAGGATAAGAGGCCCATATGCATGTGCAAAATGAAAGTTTTGCAAAATACCAATTTCTCTGGTTTATTAGTTTTAGATTTTATTAATTTAAAGTACCGTTACCTATGGGATTCCTCAGGGCACTGCTCTTGCACCTCTACTCTTTGTTTTATAGCGGCTGTGCACCTCATGGCATCTATTTAGAATGTTTTGCAGGTTAACCCTTTTAAGACTGCCATTATAACTTCATGTTTTCTTTGCAATAAAATTGTGAGAAAATGTATTTTTCGCCAATGCCTTTGGCACCTTTTTTGGTGCCAAAGATTCAGGAAGAACTTAACTTTTGATAAGTGCCCATTAATGGTCATTATTCTAAATAGTAATGGTGGATGGCACAAATGGTTCAGGAGTTCCAGTAATTTGAATGCTTTAATGTGCACCAGAGCGATTACCGTCCTTAAAGCGTTAACCCCAGGTCTGTTTCCTACCAAATGCCATACCTCTTACTCATTGCAGCCTCTATTTGGCCATCACCAGGACAACATTAAACAGCGAATGCCTCACAACTTATTTATGCTGAATGGAATGAAAACTGGTGAGGCTGACTTTGGGCCTCGTTCTGTAAGTGAAGCGTAGACCCCTGTGGTTTTTTTTTTTTTTTTTTTTGTGAAACTATGCAAAAAAACCTCGGAATGATTTTGATGCTTTGTTGACATTGGACAAACAGATCTGTTCTGTGGTGTGAGACAAAATGTTGTCGCATAAGTAAAGCCCTTTTCATTTCTTCCCTGTGTTGGCTTTTAGTACGTCCCACCTTATTCTGTCATTGGAGTCAAAGCGCTTCAGTCCAAACTTTGGAGCTGCTTCCTGTCAGCAGTGTTACCCCCTGTTTGCCCCCATCACTATTTCCTTGTCAATTTTAAAGTTCACGTTGAAGTTTTCTAGTCATTTTTGTATTTCTGTACCACTTTGGCTCTTCAATTCCCTACACCACTCCACGATCACTCATTTCCTTTGTCCTGTGACTCCCAGTCGGTCCTACCATTCAGCAGAACCACAGATCTGAGTCAGACCTCCTCACCATGTCAGATCTGCTCTATCTACTGAATCATTCAAATCGCAGCTCAAGGCCATCCTCTTTTCTTTGGCTTTTATCTAAAATGTTACCACCAAAGAGGCTCTCATGATGGTAGTTTTACTTGTTTTAAATTACTCATGGATGTTATCTTGAACTTTAGGTATATCCATGCTGTCTCTGCACTGCTGGTTTGGGCTGGTGTCCTTGTTTTCTTTTGTCTGTGTTTTGTAAATCACTCTGCTTTTATTCTTCCCATTGCTGTGTCCTCTTTTTCTAAACTCTTCAGGCTTGTGCTTTACAAACACAAATCTAAGCATATCAGTCAACTTTAGGTTTGAAATGCACTTCAACAATTAAAAGCATTCATATTTCAGTCAAAACCAGCTCATTCTGTCTTTACTATAGCATTATGGTGCATCTAAAATAAAAGAAACGGTGACACCTCTTGACACAACAGTTTATTTCTGTACATAAACCAGCATCCACTGGATAATTACTGCACTGATTAATATGTTTCAGCTGCAGTTATTAAAGTTCCTTAACCATAACTGATGCAGTGAGTGGCTTCTCATGTTTTAAACAACCATCACTTTGATAGAAGCATAAAGATTGGACAATGCCAGGATTCACATGACGAAACAGTGGTTCAAGAAGCACGAGACATCATTTTCATACATAGACTGGCCATCACAGAGTCCTTAACCCTTAAGTTTTTTGCCACTTATGAGTAAGGAACCAAATATGGTAACTTCATTAACCTTGATTTTCTACATAACAAAAAAAATGTAAAAATTCACAAAAGTAATAAAGTCTTGTTATGTCGTCCAATAACACACTTAGATTGAAATGTAGAATTTCAGAGTATTTCTATGAGTGCCTTATAAAGGGTTAAACAGACCTTAAACCCATTAAGAATTCTGTATTTGGGACGTGATTGAGTAGACTTTACACAGTGGTCTGACTCCCCCATCAGCAATACAAGAGCTTGGCAGAAAAAAAGCAATTATGGACAGAATTATATGTTGTGACATTTATTGTGAAACTGCATAAACATTGTGTGGCATAAACAATGCACTATCCAACAAAATACTGTAAGTTTTGTTCTGGCCGGGCAAATGCTGCACAAATACTTAAAACAGAACAGATAAGAATAAAATAATTACACTGGTCTAGAAGTGGAATGCCTCCAGAATAAAAGTAGTGAAAATGTACCAAGTTTGAGTTACTTTTGAAGAAAAAATCTGTAAAAAATGCAGGTTGGCTGTAGTTTCCAAGATACAGGGTGAAAATGTGAAATATTGAGAATTAATGATAGAATGGGTTTTCTTCAAATGTATATTTGTCTCGGAGCTACAAGATCTACTTCAAAACACTGTCTGCACATTATAAGACAGTCACTTCACAGGTTCTTTCTAGTGGAAAATGTAGAAATATATAGTATGAATGTGCATAAACCATTATGGAGATACACACACACACACACACACACATATATATATATTATATATATATATATATATATATAAAATAACACTTTATTATATACATTGAAACCATCATCTAACCAGCACTTTCATCATTTATTTTCTAATTCATCTTATTAAAGTATGTAAGATTTAGCACATTTAATCTCAATGCAGATAATTAAAAAAAAAAAAAAAAAAGCAGAGCAGTGTTAGTTAAAGGTTAAAGGTCATCTTGCTTTATTATCCCTGTAGGGAAATTTAGTCTCTGATTTTACCCATCCTAATAGCCTTAGCGATTAGCACATTAGGACCAAATCCAAATCATCTTCTCTCTCTCTTTTTTCTGTTTTTGGAATAATTTTCACACTTATCTTAATGCCATGTTCACTTTACAGCTCTTCAGATTTTGTGCTTTACAAACACACACTTGAGCACATCAGTGAACCTTTGGTCAAATGCCTTCAAACATTCATATTTCCACCTTAACTGACTCGTACTAATGCTTTCTGCCAGAAGACTTTCCCTCTGTGTGTGCATATACATTAATCTACTGAATGCACTGCACAGTACATACACTCTGTTTCTGTATTGCCTGCTTTTGCACAGTTTAGTATTTTATTGCAAAATAAAACTAAAAAAGTGTGACAGCTCTTGCAGGAAAAGTTCCTTTCAGCTGTACTAAATATTCTATTGTATACCATCATAAAGCACAAAGTAAGCAGTTAGTGCAACTACACCTGAGATAATAAATGTGCTGAAGGCCTGAAGCTGATCTGTGGTGTCTTTGGTCAAATGTACAAGAATGTCCCATTTACTGCAATACTGTCCATTGAATTAAAGATGGGAAAAAAACAGTATTTATTTATGTATCCCATGTACAGTCCACTACAACACACACATATTTGATGAAGAACAAACATTTGGATCAGTTGTTTTACCACAGTATTACAGATACCACTACCTCAGTAACTATAGCTGCATTATTTGATCACATTCAGTCACTGATCACTAATGACACATTTATATAGTAAAACATATTACACATATATAATATATAAGAAGCAGAGACAAAACTGACTTATTTGTCATTTATAGTCAGTTGTGTGACTAAATGCAGAATATTTCAATCTACAGTAAACATTTTGGTAATATTTTTTCTGTAGATATACATAATTATGCTGGTTGTGAATGTTGAGAAAGTTATTTGTGAATTTTACAAGAAGTGGTGATTGCATTTTCTATCCCAGAAATGAGGGAAAAAAAGTATACAGTCAACATAGTGTCGACATTTTTTTTTTCTAAATTCTGATTCTTTGACGTGTGAGAGCATCAAAAGCCTGTCTGATGGTGGATTTACCTACCGCGCTCCTCTGTTCAGACCTGGAAACTGTTGAAAATAGAACTGCTCTGCCAGCATTCAGACCCTGATCTCCCACATGCAGACTGTATCATTACTGTCTGAGCTTCCTGCCCACATGTGGTTCAGGGCACAAATTTATACGTCCCAAGGCTCTCCTATGTCTTGTATTGGAGGGGGTGGGGGTCTACTGCACATGCTCCATTTATGACGAGGGTCTAAAAGGGAGTTGAATCTAAACTAGACTCAAGTCTAATCATGAAGAGACAACTGTCTATTCATGCAGCGTTTGGGTCTGCATGAAAAACAGCCACAGAAGGTAATGGACAGTATGATGATACAGTGGGAACTGCATGGACTGAATATTACAGATGTTTGAACACAGCCAGTGATCGAGTGAATCACTTAAAGTTGTCAAACAGAGGCCTAAAGCTCTACTGTATCCTGTTGTTTCTAATTTTAAATGATTTGGAATACAATTGAATTCAATACCAGTGCTATTTTTGTAGTACCATACCCTAACCCTAATGATAATAAATCCATATTATATTATAATAATTGTCGTTATTATACATGGTAATGCAATACCTCTACTATATCTTGTTTCTAATTTTAAATGATTTGGAATACAGTTGAATTCAATGCCATAACTGAGGCCAGCCTTATTAAAGCCAGCCCTTTTCTTTGGTTCTTAAAGTGGTCACATTAGTGAGGTTGAATCGTATTCATTTTATTAGTGTATGATAACCAAAAAAATACAGTTTTATGTGATTTGAAGCATTTATAATGTTAAATTTGCTTTGCTTCGCCCCCTTCTATTTTTTCTGGATCCGCCACTGCTATATAAGTCTTATTATGGTCTGTCTTCTGCAGTGATGATCTGAATATCGTGTTAATGACAGGGTGAACATACGTGTGTAGGACTGCACCTTCTTCACTCTGCATCCATCTATTCATCTCATCTTTTTAAAGGCGTATCCAGAAGCCTCCACCTGTATGGTGTCGGTAATGCCAGGCCTGTTCTCACTAATCCTAAAAGTAAAGAGCCCAGGGTGTCGGTGAAGACTGCACTATTATTAAAAGTCAGAAGGTGTTTTCTATTAATTCCTCCACAGTGTGACTTCTTCAGGACTCTGTTAAAGTGTCCTTCATTTCTAATCATTGATTATCCTCAGCTTGCTCACGACATTAATAATCTCCATTTCACATTTCATAAACGTACCGTCCGTTAAAGGAGAAAACCGGCGCAGTTAACCTTCTTGATTTTGCAGGGATCACTTCAGGCAGAATGCTCTAACCCCCGGAGAAATCAAACACATTCAACAGAGTCCAAGAAAGGTATTAGTAGCAAACTCCCTGTCGAAGGTGTAATTGTTTTCTGGCAGAGCTGTTTTAATTTTGCAGTGTGAATCTTTTGGTGCTTTTAACATGTCCCTGTGCTGAATAAATAAGTGCATGTGTCTTTGCTCGCTGTCATTTCAGTCGATTTTCTTTTTCCTTTTAAGTTCTCATAGTCTTCTGACTCTGTACATTTCTTTATTTTTTCTTTCTTTTTCGGATGGCTGTGAGCTGACCTGCCAGCATCTGCATGTTACTCCTGTCCTGCATGTGTAGGCTTCAGCAGATACAGTTACAAAAACACAATCAGAGGCAGGGCCGCAGTTGGACCCGGTGAGGCCCTTAGCTGTACACAGCCCTGAGGCCACACCCCTTTTAAAGTGAGCGTTATTTCCATAGACAAAGCTGATTCTAGGTTTTAACAATATTCTGCCTGTTGTTGAATGATCGGTGTGATCCACTGTGATCTGTAAGGTGTAACGCACAGGTGTAAATGATCAACTGAGGTAGAATAATGTTAAAATTGCACTTAGTTTTCTCAATAATTAATTTTTTTTCATAGTTGTTCATGTTATTTGCATTCTTTAATGCATAGGTTGTAGATGTAAATGTTTTCTTGATGTCATTTTACTTTTTTCTCTCTAAAACATAGACATGTTCGAATGTGATATTATTTATATATTCTGTTATTATTTTACTGGTCCGGCCCACTTCAGATCATATTAGGCTTTATGTGACCCCTCAACTAAAATGAGTCTGACACCCCTGTACTACGGATTCAAGGCATTCATTCATTCATTCATTCATATGCACAGTGAGGAAACATGTCTACCCATACAAGTGTACATATAGATAAAATAGAGCAAAGATAGATGACAAACTTTGTGAGACAGGTGCATCATGCATAACATAAATGATACTGTTCTGAATATGTCAACAGGTGGTGGCAGTCAGTGGTTCTAAACCCGTTAGCCGTTCAAGAGGCTGGTATCAGTTCTTTAGTCTTGGGTCTTCCAGTTCATACTAGTGTACCTCCAGTCTGAAGGTGGAGGTGTGACCGGTCAGTGCTGGGGTGGTGGGGCTGGGT
>JAPQRQ010000008.1:20940059-20959425 GCA_037367365.1 Apogon talboti
TTCAGTTGAAGAGATATTTTGCAGAAAAAGTCGCTCTTTCTTCAGTTATTTCTGTTTCTGATATAATAACCCTCATCTTTAATCTGAGCTTTTATGAACATCTACATGATCAATGAATTAAATATAGGAAAATACCTGATTTTCAGCAAAAAAAATCCAAAACACAGAGGATAATGTTGTGATGAATAATGATAAATCACTTAACAAAAATTAAATAGAGAGAAAAAATCATTTGGGAGTTGACACAAAAGTAGCACTGGTTTTATATGGGTTAAAATCCAAAATAACATGAACTGTAACGCTCATTAATTTCTGTGAAGTAAGGAGAGAACTGGTAAAATTACACCTCCTGCAAATCTCAGGGTTGTGGAAGTTTGTTAATTTCAGTCCATGAGCTTGTGGGGAATATTAATGGCTCCGGATCCTCGGTTCAGATCAACAGCTTTCCAGTTTATTTAATAAAGTGAAATACATGCGCAATTCACTGTGAGTGTCATCAGTTTTGGGAGAGGTTTGGGAGTGACATCAATATGTTACAGCTGTCATTATTACATCCACTATCAGTCCACCTGTAATAATGAGTATCTCAGTTTGGTTCCATGAAACACTGCAAAATGAAATGTCTAGAATAATGTTACACAATGTGAGTGTACCTGAGGAAGAAAAACACAGCCCTACACACCCAGACAGAGGATGTATATATTCACTAAAATGTGATGTCAGTTCCACAGGGCTTGATAGAAAACCTAGAGTTAACAATGTACAAAAACGTGCCTAGTGCCTGTAGCTACACTGATCCAACAGAACAAAGGCCACGCTTCACACTCATGTCCTTTCAACATTTATTTCTCTCTCTCTATCTCTCTTGTAGGCACTGTTGAAAGACAAAGTGAAAACTATTAAGAAATACAAAATACAGAATAAGGAACGCATCTTTCAGTCTTTGAATGTCTCTTAGACTGATGCCAGGAGATAGACAGTTCCAACCTGCCAGTATTACAGTAGATGCATCCAGTAAATGTTTGATATAGATTCAGAAATGCATCAAAGTGTCCAAGTAAGCACAGAAAGAAATATTAAATACAACATAAACAACTAGCATCATCTGCCACTTTCTCATTCTTCATCTGAACCATGTGTTGAGTTAACAGGGTCTTCTTGGGGCTGTTGTGTCCCTGACCATGTCCATGTCCATGTGGCTTTAACCCATAATGCCTTAGTGGTGCTCGTTTCTGCTCCAGTCATGTGATCCATACAGGGAATAAAATGTATACAGAAAGCATTCATTTTAAACCAAACATTGTTCTACATTTGGGTTTTTAACTCACCATTTACCAATTTTACTGCTTTTTATGATACTATGTATGACTCTTTTAATCAATTTTAAATGACTTTATAAATTCTAAATCAACTATACACACCAGGGTTTGATGAGTAAAAAACACCAAAGTTCAAAATAATTCACCACAAATGTTTTGCCTCAAAGCTATTTGTATCTGTGGGTTTTTCAATAAAAGATATTCAGTCTTCAGTCAGAAATAATAATAGTAATAAGTGTTGTATGAATCCTGTATGTTCTAGTCGGTCTGAACCACTAGTGGCGTATCCATTGGACAAATGCACAAAACTTTACCGATATTTACTAAATGTTGAAAAAACAGAAGTGCGTAATGTCGGTTTTCCCATTAAATCTCTAATGTGATGATTTGTTTATTTATTATTGTGGTAAACATGGCGACAAACATAAATATGTTGATGTATTCATTATTATTCTATATTACCCCTGGTACTACATTCAAAAATGATGGGGTGTCCTGGTGTGTCCACACAGACCGCACCATGTTTGCTGTAAAACTCTTCTTCCTCACTGGTTGTAACATCCGTCTACATCTGTTTTTTTTTTTTTTTTTTGTTCATGTGACTCTAGTTGCAGAAAAAGGTCTTTCCATTGCAGTTTTGTGTGATATACCAGTTTCGCCACACCTGAAAACCACCTCTTGCCAGCACAAAAAATTTTCATCGAAAAATGAAAGTTTTGGCAAAATTGTCGTTCTCCCATTATGGAAACTTTTATGCGCAAGTTATATTTGCACAATTTGAGGGTGAACGGAAAAGTGACTAATGTCTTCTATTGGATCTACTGTATATGTGCATCGTCCAGATAAAAACACACACAGTCCAACTTGATTCAGTTTAGATCCACTTTGCATAAGCTTCTCACTGTACTGAAAGTCTAGACATGTACTGATGCTGCTCCACATGTCATCCTTCACTTCATGCATCAATTTGGAGTCCATTTCCACAGAAATGCTTTATTTTGTAGCAAGAAAGCATAAAAAATAACAAGTCACTATCTGCTGTAATATTCATGTTCTGAGTGAAAATCCTCATGATGTCAGAATGTCTACTGAGGGGGTTTATGTATTTAGCTGTCATTGCCTTCAAAGTGACGTCAGTCTACTACACTAAACCCCACAGAACCCCCGCTGGCCCCTCCCACTCATACTACAAAGTAAGTCAGAGGTTAGTCAAGCAGAGTTATGAAGAACTGTCCCACATTCAGATAAAGTTAACGTAAGAGTAGAGCAAAGACATACTAACCTTGTTCACCACTGGGTTCTGCTGCACGTCTGCTCTCACTGTGGGTAAGGACAAGTAATTAATCCACAATCCAGCACAGGCCATGATATATTATCATTAATTACTGCTATGGTTCACATTTTTGTCTGTAGATTTCTTAGTTAAGCACAAACTGCTCCAGTTTAGAGACGAAGCAGCCTATTTCATGAAGCCAGGAGTGTTTTACTTACATTGAATCTGTGCAAGATTATTATTATTATTATTATTATTATTATTATAGTAGTAGTAGTAGTAGTGGGTGGCACGCTGGTGCAGTGGTTAGCACTATCACCTCACAGTCAGAGGGGTGGGTTTAATGTCAGTGGGCCTTTCTGTGTGGAGTCTGGATGTTCTCCTGGTGTCTGCAGGGGTTCCCTCCAGGTCCTCCCACCACCCAAAGACCAGCACCTTAATAAGTGACCTGGTCAGTCTAAATCTAAAAGGTGTGAATGTTTGTCTGTCTGCACAGCATTATGTTGACATTCTCCCCAAACCAGGGTCCTTGCACAGGTCTTGAAAGTCTTAAAAAGTATAGAATTTTGAAACGCTGTTTTCCAGAGCTTGAAAAGTCTGAAATAAAGTATGTCTTAATAAAATATGGACATAAGTTCCTCTCATAGTCGAATTTTAGAGCATGCTCAAAGGCACATAATCTTGTAAAATAAGAAATACATGAGGAAAGCATATAAAAAAAAAATCCTTGTGTTTTAACCATTCAGTACTGGAATGATTCTAGTGAAACTTGTTTGTGTGATATTGATGCACTTTTGTGATTTTCATATGTTTTGAAAATGTTTCTGTCAGTGAAACATAATTCAATACAAATTATACGGTCATTCATTCATACATTTATTAAAATGTGCTTTTCTACTACACATAACAGGTACAATGTCAACCAAAACAGTAGGTACGCAAGTCTGAAAGTACATGAAGTCAAAGTCTTGAGGAGAAAAAATGAAAAAGTCTGGAATTATTTGACTAAAGAGCAAGTACCTTGTAAAGGTGATTAGAATACATGTAATACATAGGGACTCTGGCTCCATCTATATGTCTTTATGCTACCAGAAGTGTGGTGGCGCTGATGGTTGAACATTGAATTTGTGTCTTTGTGGCGTTTTGCCAGCGCGGTTATTGGCAGGTCTTTGAAGCCACTACAGGATTGTCGTGGCTGTACAACCAGGCCAGACCTGCGGGGCTGTATATTCTTATGTGACAGGTGAAAAAGAAGTGTGAAAAGCTACAGCATCTTTACATTTTCCCCTGGGGATCAACTGAAGGATTTTTCTGTAGCCAGATGGCTATCTGTTTGGTTTTATGTGTGTCTGTCTTCCAGTACTATCGCATTGCAGACACAAGTGTGCACACAAAGATAAAGTCACAACAGGGTGAAAGGAGCTGTGTGTGTTTTTGACTAAATCCATCTTAAAGGTTGTTTTACACTACGCAGTACACTGTTAAATTGATTTGATCCAGGCTGGATTTACTGAGGCTCAGTCGACCAAACTGTCTGATTAACATAATAGTCAAAGTATCAGTGGTGCAAAACTCCAAAATATCATTCAGTCTTTTGTCTCTGTCTTATTTCTTTGTGTTTTGTCCCAACTTTCCCACTTTGCGTCTATCATTTCTTGCATCGATTCAACTCTTTTAAAATCACATTTTTTAAACATAGTAAATGTATTTAATAAAGATATAGTGAACATACAATATGAGAAAAAAAAACAGGAAAGAAAACTCAAATATGTGCAGAAATAGAAGTGATGCTCACAGTCTGTACTCCTAAGGTGCCAGTTTTCACAGATGCTGCATTTTGGCTTCAAGTGTCTGATTTAATCTCAGTGCATTCAGAGAAATATGACTTTAAATAAACAATTGTTTGGAGTAAAAATAAAGACGGGACTCTCGACACAGCAGAAACATGCTTCTCGTGCCATATTTAAAGGTTTATACATTGATTTTTGGAAAACCTGAACAGTAATCACAACCAACATTTAACAGAGGACTAAATATGAAGTTTCTTGGCCAAATTAGAATAATAGATGCAGTGTATAATCAGAAACATGAATAAGAACAATAACTGAAATAAGTAGGAAGTACAAAGAATTAAAGCAGCCTTACAGGAATATTCACAGTTTATGATAAACAGTATAAGAATAGACTATCTACAGGGTTACTGTTAAGACTAAAGCAATGTTTTGTTTTTGTTTTGTTTTTTTGCTTTTTTTTTTATGACAATCATTGTATCTAATGTTAAGATCATGATTTATGTGTACATGAATTCTAAATGTCATTTCTTATCAATTTCAAGTGTTCAGACGTTAAGAATAAAAAACAACATTCTTTATTAAATAAATGTTAACTATAATCATAAGAAAATGTGAAATTCAGATACTTAATTCAGAACACACAAATTTAAAAAAGTCTCATTGACATAAAAATAACAAAGAAAAGAAGATTGTAGGGTAAATGAATGAATAAATGAAAAACCAAATAAACTTTACAAATCTAAAGTTTACAGTGTAAATCTGTGTCGACAGGATTGTACTTAAGATTCATGGTGTAGAATTGAAATTTCTAAATTTTTACTATGAACAATAAAAAAACGGAATCAAACACGTCGATGTTGAGTATTTGCTTTGGTATTCCATCTGCGCTCCCTCCTCCTCCTCCTCCCAGCCGGTCCTGATGCTGTGGAGTGGGCGGGGTTGAGTGGGTGAGTGATGGCTCTGATCCGTCTGGGACTCTCGCTTCTCGCTGGTAACTGCCTCGTCTGTCGCTGCAGAGCCGTCCCCCCCCCTCCCCTCCTCCTGCTCTCATTATCTTTATCTGTACGCACACCTCCAGTCCCTCTTTTCTCCCGTTTTCTATATGCATTCTGCATCTTTACTCTCTCCCCTCCCTGCTAACGGAGGTGGGCACGCTTCCCAGCGCTGGTGCATCTAGCAGGTGCAGCCTCTTTCTCTCTCCCTCCCTCCCTCTCTCTCACGCTCTGTCTCTCTCTCTGTCTCTCTCTCCTCCCTCGCTCGCCCGTGTGCACACTCTGCCTGCATTTTTCCCCCCCTCTTATTCGTTCTCTGTCTCTCAGCAGCGGCAGCTCAGGGAGGCAGTTGTATATGTGTGTGTCTGCGTTACAATCGCCACACGTTAAAGGCAGCTGCATCGTCGGATGTTGCTAACCCCACGGGGGGTGAGGGAGCCTCTGCTTCTGCGATTGGAAGTTCTCATCCCGGTGCGGGGCATCCATCTCTAATCATCTCCAAGAGAAGCATCCTGGAAAAAAAAAAAAAAAGGGACGAGCAGAGGATCCCGGCAACCCAGCCAGCAAATCACAGGCTGACCTGAAAGAGCAGGAGGCTTTGGGCAGACTGAGGAAGAACAACAACTCAGAAAAGAAATTTGAGAACAAATACAAAAAAGCAGTTGGACGTATCCAAACATCTCAGCCTCCGGGTTGTTTTGATGCTTGTATCTCTTTCTATCACTTTCTGGATCACATCATTTTCCTCCACTCCCTCCTCTTCTCCCTCTTTGCCCTCATGCTTCATCCATCTGTGGTGGAATGTTTCCTGCAAACACAAGAGGAGAAGCTTTGTGAGCGCTTGGTGCAGTATTAACGGACAGTCTACTGAGACAGCAGGGCGCTGAGCGGACAGACTGGGGGAAATCTGATCCACAGCCGGCTGGAGAAGGAGCAGGATCACGCGTCACAGTTGCAGATTTATCCGCCCTGTGATACCACTGCGCGACAACACCCCTCATTCTTTCTTTTTTTCTTTCCTAACCCTCTCCCTCTTTCCATCTTTGCCTGAAGTGTGGCTTTTCTGACTCGATCCGGAAAATGTATTGGAATCTACTGGTATATTTTTAGCCTCACTGGAATTAAGAGCGCATATCGCGGGAAGCGAAGGACTCAAAGTGGCACAAGAGAATATCTCAAGAGAAAGGAGAGGCTGATTGAAAAGCAAAGGGGCGACAACGATAGTGGATAATCAATCCTTGGAGAGTGTTCATCAGACGCATAAACGACAGATCTTCTGCGCTCGCTCCCAGTTACGAAAGATTTGGGGAGCTGAGGGACGCTGACTCGGCTGAAGCTGTTGGAAGGGGCTGAATCGTGCAACATTTTCTTGTTTTTCTTTCCTTTTTTTTATTTCGGGTCCTGGGGAAGCAACAAGACCCACCCTTCAAGTTTCGCTCCCCCCAGTAAGACTGTCCACTGTCCCGTGGTGAATTTGTACAAGGAGGGGGACAAATATGCATGCTGAGTAAAAGTAGCTGTGGATTGTCTTTTGCTGCAATGCCATCTGAACACTGACGCTACCGATTCTTCACATGCACAAATGTAAAGCTGTTCCTTCCCACCCATCGCTCCCTCCCGTCTCTCTCTTTGTCCTTCTTCCTCGCTGTTAGAGGCTTCTTCCTCTCCTTTGGTTTTCCCTTCTACTTGAAGTTTACTGTTGCTCCAGTTGGACATCGGGAGCTGTGCAGGACTAAACACGGACTAATCGGCTGATTATCCGTCTACGCTAGCTCTCCCATTTCTCACTGGGTGTCTTTGAGTGTGTGTGTGCTTGCAAGCGTGTTTGTGACTGGGTGTCTGCATGTACATTCTGCACCCCTCCCCACCTCTTTATCCTTGGATTATATATTTGTGTACATATTAACAAGCTTCTGTGAGCTCCTTTTTTTTATCCATTTCTTCACCGTTCCCCCTTGTCTCTTCTCAATGTCCGGCATTGTCTGGAACGTTTCTGCCATGTGCTACCGATGCCAATCACAGGGTTAACCCCCAATGAGCCATAAAGGACGGCAGGGAAGGATGAGCGAGTGTTCTGGGGCAGCTGTATCCGGGGCAGTGATCCTGGAGGAACCCGAGGCTGCAGGTGCTTCTGGGGGCCGTGGTGAGGGACAGGCTCAGGATCAGGGCCCCCTTCGCTGTGCATTTTGGCCTCGCCAGCAGACATGGCTGTGTGTGGTCCCCTTGCTTATCGGTTTCATTGGCCTTGGATTGAGCCTGATGCTGCTCAAGTGGATTGTCGTTGGGACAGTACGGGATTACGTGCCAACAGACCTGGTGGATGCTAATCGAATAGGCCAGGATCCTATATTCCTTTCTAAGCCAAGTGGGATTCCCAAAAGCCCTGATACTACTACTACTACCACAACTATTACTACAGTTGATGGAGGAAACCCCACAGCTAGAACTGTAACTGTGGCAAAAGGTAGAACTCGTTTCAGTGCTACCACCACGGCTGTAAACGCCAGAGGGGGAGGAGCCTTCGGTAGCCAAGTTACCCCTCGAAATCCTGTGAATCGTAACGGACGTGGACCTGCAGGTTTTACTACAACCACCGTGGCGCCCCGGACCATCTTCACAATTGGAGCAGGAACCTCTACACCTTCGACGTCTAATCCAACGGTACTCCATGACTCTACACAGATGTGGACCCCGGAACAAACTACTACTGAGACAGTCTCCACCACGCTCACCACGCGCACTCACAGCCACCGCAAAACACGTAAGTCGCTCCAATCTGTATGCTTTTGGCTTGGAAATTGGTGAATTGCTATGAGCTGGCGTGTTTGCACAGGTTGACATTCTGCAGGTTTGTTGCCTCCAGCTTTTGGGCCTGTGTGTCAAAGATTTGACGTCATGACAGATTTAAAATAATGTTTATTTCAGAACATTTTGGGCTCTTGATGAAGCAACTGCCACATACTACAGTCTATTTTTGTAATGGTTTGTTTGACACTAATGTTGGCCAAGAATTGCATAAGAGTGATCAATAGCATTGATTAGTGCTGTGGAGGGTTCAATAATCAATCACTGAATGGATTGAAACTGTAACAGTACTGGTGTTGGTGTAAAGAACTGTGTGACTTCCTTGTCAACAACATGGAACTGCAGCAAAATGGAGGTGCATGCAGAGGGTCGTAACTTCAGGCTTAAAATAAAGTGTGGACTTGAGTAAAAGGCAGTTAACAAGGCTGTGAGTTGTTTTATTACATATATTTACTTTGACTTTTCAGTTCATAAAGATATGAATGATATGGCAGTTTTTTCAGTTGTTAGTATCTTTACTATAAAGATGATTTGGCTTGAGTTGAATCTGAGGGATGACTGTGGGAATGGGGCTCGATTTCTAAAAGGACTCTAATAGTCTCTGCTGTGGAACAGTGTTGTGGCTTGCACTCATGCATGTTTAGGCTCAGCAGGAGTGATGGATTGTATTAGATAAGATTGTGTGATGGAAATTAGTGTGAATGTTGCAGAATCTGTGCAAAAAAATGTACAAAATGAACCTTCTATCACCCACCAGGTCACCAGTTTACAGGTTAAGGTTACATTTCAGCCAATACAAGTTAAACACATAAAGTGTTTGCATTTTCTAACCTTACAGTTCATGGAACTTGATCGTAGGGTTTCAAGAAAAGGGTTCATCTTAAAAGTTAAATATAAATAACATAAGCCCTAAGCTCCATAACACCCATGATGCACCTACGTGTTGATCCAGTGGTGTTTGTGTTCGAAAAACTTAAATGTAAAATATAATGAATGCTGATTCTTCTTCTGTTATTACTATCTCTGTCCTTGACTCCAGTCATGCTGCATACATGTATAGTATCGATTTGTGCTGCAAGGGGATTTCTAAGCAACAATCAATGCACACACACAGACACCAGCTTCTTCCATGATAAATCTCTCTGATCTCAAAATGGTGTCACATATCTGCTGGACTTCCCTCCATGCCTCTGATCCACGGGCCGACATGGCCAGAGAGATACGAGTGGGTAAATAACAGGCTTGCCACCTTGGGTTTCTTTTCTTTTTTTATGTCTGCAGTGCAGAAAGCTGTCGGGTCAGCAGAGGCTTTGAAGAAAATCAGGTGAAGCAGGTGATTCAGAATGAGGCACTTTGTTGTTGAACGCGTCGTGCAGATTCATTTACCTTTACAATTGTGGTCACATTACTGATGATGATCTCATGTAATAACGCCATTAGAATGATGCATTTATTGTATGTTGTGAATGAATTCACGCTGATGTGAATGATGCTGGAATGTGTGATTCACACGATGCCAATTATTAACAGCAGCCATATATTTAATAACTGATCAACAAAATCGCTGCGTTGCACCTGCTGTGGCGTCTGTCTGTTGGACTGCATAGGTGTGTCTGCTTCTTTTGTGCACATGATAATGAAAATGTCCCCATATTACTCCAGGGACCAGGGGAGTGTTCCCTGTGATAATTAGAAACATAGGGGGAAATTTGTATCATTTTATTACCAAGAGAAAAATGGGAGTAATTCATCATTGTCCATTCTTTTATTAATTAGACATTTAAAAAAAAAGAATGCCATTTCTCCAGCAACTGCTCATGAAAGCCATTAAGCCTCTTTGATGGATATCCCAGGGAAAATGTCACTCCTTCGTCAGCTCAGCTGGGAAAGTTCGGCCGCCACAGAATAGCAAACCAGTTCGATAATCCTAAACACTCTTTACCCTCCCACTCCTTCTATTCTCCAACCCACATGCTGCTTTCATTTGAAAAGGCCATCATTTTCACATTAACTATCCATTATGTATCAATGTGTTATGCAGTATTACTGAATTGCTTGTGTTGGCTGGGACTCAGGCTCTAATAGAATTCTATTAATTTAAGTATAGTGGCCATCTGTGAGCTCTTACTGATGCTGTCCCCGTCTTTGTGGGTCTAAAAATTAAGATGGACATAGAATATAACATCTCATATTGGGTTATGGTGTAGCCTATAGTTTTTTCCAACTTTTTGTTGTCACCTCTTAAAAATCGTGGTAACTCAATAATAAGTGGTTTAATGTCCAGACTGATTTAACAGAACATATAGATAAACATGTGGATCTGTTTATTTACACATTGTTTTTCTTGGCTTAATTAACAAAGGCATTTTTATCAAGACACATTCTATAAATTTGTTATACTTAGCCAAAAAAGCTATTTGGTCTGTAATCCCCTGACAGATATAATATAGTCGGCATGAATAGGAATCTAAAATTAAAACTCTTTATTTAAAATGGGACATGAGAGGAAAATAAAGACAGAATTATTAATGTGGTTTAAAATAAGTCCAGATGACTCAATATAGTAATGAGTAATTCCCTCGAAAGGTTTATTTATTTATGAATAGGCTTGTGCTGGTATTTGTTTTTATGATCTGTCCCACATAATAATGGAAAACAGGCTAAATCTGTGATGGTCAGAGGAAGTCTTCTGATTATTTCCATGATGGTCAGGTTCAAGCTTTGAGAAGATGCTCTGTTTCCATCACACGTCTTTGTCTCTGTGATGAGCCACTCAGTGGGATTAGGTTTCAGTCAGACAGTGGCCCTGAAACCTAAATCCAGATTAACAGCCCGGCCCATCTCACCATGACTGTGGAAGCAACAGAATTATATTAGCCCACCTATCAGTCACACACACTGGGCTCGCACAGCGACCTAACTGCTGAAGGCCTGCTTTGATACGTAGGCCACGGCAGCTTGTTTTTCATTAAATCATAGATAGGTGACATGTTTAAGAGAACGTTTCCTCTCTGCTATGTTTCCAAAATCCCTTAATGGTGCATTGAAGAGGCCTGAGAAAACAGTTTATGCTTATATTAACACTGCTGATGTGACAATCGCACACAATAAAGCAGTACTTATCGCTGCTGTTTTGCCAACAGCTAGCGTCTCTGCAGTAGAAATGCATCTTTTCTGACTGTTTATGCCATCAAATGCTGAGTCAGACACTTTAACAAAACTTTTCTGTACATTTGGCAAAAGTAATGCTTTGAGGGTATCAAACACAAATGCAGTTAGATAAAAGAAAACTGTCACAGTAAAGCAACACCATCATGTCTTAACAAGTCCCACTAGAGGACACTGGGGGTAAAATGAGCACATTTATCTCAACACAAACTGTCTTAGGACATGTAGGGTATATGTTACATAGGCAGTTTTTCATGGGGATTATTTCACTGGGTACAAATGTCATGTTTTTGTTTTTTTTTTGTTCTGGGATGATTTTAGTGGGACATCCAGTTACAGTAGATTGGAAATGTAACCAAAATCAAAGGGAAACTACCGTTTTGGTATCCACCAGGTGAAGAGTCAAAGCATTTTATTGTCATGTGTACAGTAAAGAAACCAGCTTCCCTGTACAATGAAAATCTTATTTTGCTGTCCACACTGACTGCAAAGAGGATTTACAATATATAAAAAAAGAAATAAAATATTTTATCTAGGAAATTAACATAAACAAAAACAAAGTGGTGTTTAAGAATGGCATGCAAAAGAGAATGAGCAGAAAATATAGAAAATATACACTACTATTACTAAGAGAAAAATATATATGTACATAAATGTGCAATATCAGTAATTGTGCAAACTGTCAGAGATAAATGTGCAAGACTGTCAGATGAAATATGAAAGTATGAAATATGTGCAATTATTGAGAATAAGGTGCATAAACATCATCGCAGTACATGTAAACACTGTAAACGGTCAGTATGACTACAGACTAAACACAGAGAATAGAAGGTGAAGCCTCTGTGTATTTGGGCCTTACAGTCCTAACCCTGAGCAGCTCAACCCAGCAGAAGTGCATGGACCTCCAGTCAAACCACCGTGCAGCAAATACAAGCAAATTAACCCTTAAACTATGGCTTTCATCACCGCGGGCTAACACTGGGGGCATCAGTACATGTTTGCGCCGCTCTAATCATCTCATGGGGAGAGATTTTAGGTTTTAAATCAGATTTTAGGTGTTAAACCAGATTGTAGAGTTCACAATCTTTACACTTGGATTAGTTCGCTGTGAGCTGCTTAGTAACAAGTCTCTACAGGGGTTTTCGATGAACATGTGTGTGTGGACATGAATGCACGCGCTCACTGTACATGCATGACCATACGATTGTTGAAGAGTGTGTCTTCATGTACTGAATGAATGTGACCCACCTTCGGCTTCCTGTGCAAATCGGCACCAGTCTGATGGCTTCCTTTCAGCCAGAACGATCTGAGAGATGTTTACAGCTTCGGGGCAAGTAAGATGTGGAAGTGATGATGAACTAATGATATATAAACACTGCGACTGTTGATATCAGTGGTGTTCATTCAGATTCACTCAGACAAGTTTATTGATCTGAAAAAAGAGCAATTCCAAGTCCACACGCGCTACAAAACTAGCATGGTAGCAGATCAACATACAAGGGCATGACAAGCAACTTGGAAGTCATGAATAAATAAGCAGAGAATCTAACTGAACACATTTAAAAGGGATGTAATGGTTATTTAAAATGACTACAGCGTGTAGAAGCCTGAAAGCGGCATGAATGAAAAGACTTAAAGGAGCGGTTTGTTCCCCTGAGGGGCACTTTAAACCACCGGCCTCAGGGCGTTGGAGTGAATTCACTGGACAAAACCTCGGTCAGATTGGCTGATCACTCCCTTTTTTTTTTTTTTTTTTTTTTCTGGGTCGGCTTGTTTGTCCCTAAAGCACAAGTGTCTTTGCTGGACTCCAATTATCCCACAGCAAACTTCCACAACAGCCTAAAGGCTGAACAGCTGATTAAACCACAACATAAATGAAAAGCACAGAACTCTCAATGAACGACTGAATCCACATGTTAAAAAGAACAAGAAGATCATGTGAATTTGGGGCATTTTCCATCAGCTGTTTTGATCAAACAAAAGCAGCTGTGGAATGCAGTCAGAAGGGGGCAGTGCAGACTACTTTACATGTGGCTGTAATAAACATAGAAGAAGAAGTAGAGCACTCCACTGCTGTTTAAAGGCACTTATTTATTTATTTGTTTTAATGGATTTGCCTAATTTGATCTCTATATCAGCCTGCACAACATAAAACTTTGCCAAAATCACCTTAAGCGTGCAAAATCGAAGCTGTTTCCCTACCAACCTTTTCTAATATAAACTGTATGGTGAAAACATGACAACAGGTAATAAGCAGGTAGTCAACTCAAAGTGTGAATGTTCTATTTTTTCCTCACCACTATCATCAAGCGTTTGTTCCTGGAAGGCTTCTGTTGACTTTCTGTAAATTGGTTTAAGAGTCTGGTTTAGACCAGCTCTAACTGTACAGTGTCATGAGATAAGTTTTGTGTTGATCGGTGACCGGGCTTGTTCAGGCGCTGACCCCAGACTGTGAACTACCTTTGCACATCAGGCAAGCCGACTCAATTTCTATTTTTAAATCCTCTCTTAAAACATATTTTTTCTCGTTGATTTTTAACTCAGAGTGAGGGGTTGGCTTTTATTGTCTTAATGTATCACTACTTTTGCTGTTTTTCTTCATTCCTCTCTGTGTTTTATTTCTTTTTATGTCCGTGTACAAGACTTTGGCCAAGTTGTGCTTTATAAATAAAGTGGACTTGATTTGACATGATGCTATATAACTACATTTGATTGATTGATTAATTGAGGACACAAGTCAATGGCAAATGGATGTTACAGGAAAGATAAACAAAAACGTAATAAGGTGAAACAAATTAACCTTTTAATATAGTCCTTTTACAGGTGAAACAAATTGCATTTTTGTTTGTATAGCTCTGAATTTCTTTTTTTTTAAATAAAATTGACCTGCTTTCAGCTGAAAGGTAGCACTAAACTCCTATCTGAAATGTCTTTTAACATATTTTCCTATTTTCTTGTGTCTTATTCTTTCAGTGCGGTGAAAGCGTATAACTGAGAGCTGTTTCTCATCCGAGCATTCTTTAGTAGACAAAACACATCAGTCAGTTATCTGTAAAGCGCTCGTGGAGGACACTCTGCCTGACCACAAACTAAACGCATCAAAATCCTGCAGCTGATTTCTCGATTAGAGTTTTAATTTGGGCTCAGATGGCGTGTGAATAAAGCCTAACGTCACTTTGATTCATTCTGATGAACTGTCTTGCAGTGGGAAGACTGATGAAATATTAATTATAAGAAAGAGAAACATGTTCAATATGTAGAGGAAAGTGTAAATAATTGAAGATGGTCCTTTGACAAATTATCCCACGCTGAGCAGTTCTGCATACAGGCATATATTCTTGTCAGTGGATGAAGGCGGAGCGCAGAATGAGGTGTTCCCCTCATCGTCTTCTCACATTGTATTTCCTTTGTGAGGAGTGAAAGAAAGTAGAAAGTTGTTATTTTCTGAGAGTTTGTCTGATATTCTCCACGGCTCTTCTCTCCTGTTCTCCCCACCTTCATGTGTAAATTTATCAGCCGGGTTCACATGATGATGGAGTACAAAGTGGTTAAATGCTGCCGCTAACTTCAGAGGAGCTTTTAATAATGAATTCAGGTGTAAGCTGTCTTGATTAGATGAGGGTTGTTCTATTTTATTGGAGCCGGTGGCAGGGAAGGGTAGCGGCTGACGAGACGTAAGAGAAGTTAATTCCTTTTTGTGGGAATCACCTGCCCCGCGCCGGCTCTCCAGAGGAGGCTGCCACCTGCTAGCTAACCGCTCCAACGTCCTCATTTATTTGAAGCTAGAAGTGGAAAATCAGGTTACAACACTCGCGTTGCTGTGGTAGAGCCAATCGTTATCACTTAGCGGCAAGTAATCCATGTATGTCAAGTCTTTACGCTGAAAAACTGAACTGGCTTTTGTGTTTTCGTAGTAAAAACACATATGACATGATCTAAATTAAGTCAAAAACCCGATATTCAGTTTCCAGCTTTAATGCATCCCATAGCTTATAAGAGATGCATATTGATTTTTCTGAGTTATTTAATAAGACAAGCTTCCAAAGAGGCCATAATGCACAGCGGCTCTCCCAAAGCCAACCTTTTGCTCTCTCTTATTAAATCTGTCAGCTGGCCTACAGCTGCAAACCATTTAACAGACCTAAGCAAATAAATATCAGGCTGTTATGAGTTCAACACAGCTACAGTCAACAGCTAATGGTGCAGCCTATAGCTTGGATGCCATTTGAGAGGAGTGTGGGCTGTGGAAAATCAGGGCAGTAAACTCTAGTTTCCTAGGTGATAAGTGAATGCAGGAATCCTCAGCAGGAAAAAAAATGTCAGCATTGTGTGTATTTGTTCCAATTTTTTGGATGATCTAGTTCTGTATATTTCTACTTTGGCTTCTTGGAACAACTGTCTCTGAATCTGGGGGATGGAAAATCTCAGCTTCCTGGTTTGGATCTGATCCATCTCCTGTATTTATTTGTCATTTCATCATGAATATATACTGGATTTATGTCTGAGTTTTATTACTATTATTATTATTATTATTATTATTATTATTATTATTATTATTATTATGTACAAAACAATAGAAGAGACCATTTGTAAATTGGAACAATCTCATTTATTTGCTCATTGACTTTTACAAAGTTTATTGTAATACTAATAAAAATTTTATATCCTTTATGAGACAAATTAGAATAGTTGAGACTATAGAAATGAACAAATAGGATAATATGTAATAACTTGAAAATAAATTTACATATAAAAGTTCATTATGACCCTTACCACTTAAAAAGACATAAAAAAATATTGCTTTAAAAGGAATTTAGAGGAAGATAAGGAACCTACCCACCTAATGTGAGTATTTTATGGTTTATGAGCTTAAATTCTGTCAATATGTGATAATTCTATATTTCCATACAGTTAACACATCGCAACATATCTGTTGATGTAAGACAATATCTTTGCATCCTACTAATTATTTTAATGAGACTTTTAGTGGAAAATATGTCAAAAGACTCGTGCACATAAAGGTCATATAAGCCAAATAGTACAGTCTGACCTCTCCTAATTTCATTGTTTGAGCATTAAAATATGATTCCCGGTAGTCGCTCCCTCTGCCCTTGGCTCATTATACTGCTGGCTGACAGTAAACAATGCTATTAGTGAAGATGAAATGCTTAGACAATGATTATTTAACCTCTGTGTCCATGGACCTAGCAGGGAGTCTGACAATTTAGACTGAAACAGTTCTAGTCTGAGATGACTTTGTCACTGACTGAACTGTATGACTGATCTTTTTACCTCCGCTCCCCCTGCCAGCCTCTCCGTGTCACTTCCTGTCTCTCAAGGTCAGCTTGTCTGAATCATATTACAGGTAGGGCTGCTACTGATGTCCGCCCGACTTGATTGAGCAGCACTTAGAGGAAATGCGATGCATGATTTTTCTATAACAAAACTATTAAATACATATAATTTAAAAAATAATCGATAATTTCATTGGTTTCCTTTGAACATGCACTTATACTTTAAATGAACATTGGAATTTGGATCTGTAACTGGAGTCACTAGTCTGGTGTTAACATAAACAAGGGACATCACACAACAAATATGTACAAATATAAATAAAAAATAATATAGTACAATATATTGTGCAAAACAGCACGTTAAAGGTAATCCCATCTACTTTGCATTAAGCCACTACTTGGGTTTTCTGAAGGGCATTGCCTCATAATTTATGAAAAATACAGGCCCATGAATAGTGCCTTGTGGGACTCCTAATGGATAATGAAGTTAAGGAAGAGAAGCGATATGAACACACACATTGTTTTCTACCGGATGTACCTTATTTCACCCCATAAATTAAGTGTGTTAATTAACAATACCTAGTTGTTGACAGTACCATACACCTTCTTAAGGTTTAAAAACACAGCGTCCGCTCAGGCGTTCTTATCAATGGCTATGCAACTCAAAAGGCTGCAGCCTATATTTAGATATCTAGTCAATAGCTTCGCCTACTTGATTTCAGGGGAAAATATAGAACGGCAGTAACTGTTTTTGTTCTCTATTACAATCACTAAGTGCATATATTTTGAGATTACAATGTTTAATATATTTAGCAGAGTGACTGTAACATTAAATGAAGATCATACCACAAATACTGTTTCTGTAAATTAGATGCGGAGCTGATTGAAGAGATCCTCAAATCCATCTAATAAATCCATTTTCCTGCCCATTAATTTTGACATCAGTACCAGCATTAGATCCTCCCTCTTGGTTAGGTATAGATAACGATTCTTTGTATGTGGGTGTATCTTGGTGCGACGGCACATTTTTCATGCACAGTATATGAGCCACCTCAGCCATCCTCTACTCTGTACCAGATATTGATCCCAGTGTGATTGTATCCCAGCCTTTTGCCACTCAGCAGTTTAGCAGGCGGCTTGCGGGCCTGCATATGGGCGTGGGTTCTGATTATCCCGAGCTCGCTGTATTTCGCTGCTGTTATTTTTAGCTTCAAAGATTGTTGCCAGCTTCTCTCTGGGAGGCTGCGTGGTACTGGCTTTTCTGGTGGAGGCCTTGGAGCTGACACTGCTGGAGGAAATACAACAAAGGAGCGCAGAGGAGACAGTCAAGACAGCAACTTTAGTGTCAGTCACAAATAGTTTTATTCGGGAAATATTACATTAAGAGAGGATTTCAGGATGTTAAGCTGAGTGAAAAATGATTTCCTGTGTTGTTTTTGCTTATTTTGGGGATGCTGCCAGTACCATTGTATTGTGTCTTACTATGGTTAGAGCAACTGGAGGGCTCAGTTAGAAGGGTCTAAAGATGAAGGATTTTTTTTTTTTCAGAACGATAAACCACACATTTCTTATCATGTTACCACACAGGAGGTTTCCTGAGGAAACAGGAAGCTCTTCAGAAGGTCGCTTTCACCTTGATAGAAAACACATTTCAATCAGACACACAGAAGGTAGGAAGCTCAGTACTGTACCCTAGACAGCCATCCTTAGGGCAGATAGTAACATCATTTCTCTTTGGGAGTACTGACATGGAGAATATGTGTACGTGTGTGTGTGTGTGTGTGTGTGTGTGTGTAGACGGTATCAGCACAGTCACTAAGCGCTCAAGTACTCACTGTTCTATCAGCTTGTCTCACACTATCTCTGTTATTTTGCTCTGTCTACAGCCTCGGTGTTGACTGTATTTTGTGGTTACATCTAAAGATAAAGTTTCCATCATATAATCTGCAGACCTTTTTTTTCTTTTATCATATGTATTAATTTCCATTACAAAACCCTATTATTTAATGTACAATAATGAGGCAAATTATGTATTATTATGTATTTAAAGGTAGAATATATATTATCATAAAACATGATTATGTCTCCAAAGTGTCTGGGTGAGCGACATCCATGATATCAGACTGAACAGTGATTTCTGTGTGATTGGACTGGATTTTGGCAAAACTCCTTTGTGTATGTGTGCCTCAAAGCAAATCTTCAAAATTCTCGTTTTTGGCCAAATTATGATGTCTGCGTAACTTTCCTCTCCTAACACCTCATCCTCCACATCCTAACACGTCCTCCTTTCACCTGATGAAGTTATATGATCCTGTGTTTCACTAATAGTATTGGCCTATCTATGTATATAAAGTGATTACTCATAGTAGGTGAAGTAGCTAACAAGGGTTAGCCAATGTCAACATGATGAGTGTGTCAGCTGTAAAGATTTAATAGAGTCCTGATCTTATTAGAATTGTATTGTCCCTCTATGATAAATGCAGTGCTTTGTTAGTGAGCATTCTTCAGCATTTCAGGTTGATTTTATTAGTTTGTGTGACTTGATTCTGTGCAACTGTATGTTTCCTTTATGGCAGTCACAATACTTAACCCATAAAGACCCATAATGAACCCAGCGACCAAAACCATCTACTGATGGAACTGTTTAACACCTGTTGATCCACTAATCCTATCAATACATGTCAATAATTGGTGTAAATACAGTTATTCATCTGTTCATGGT
>JAPQRQ010000008.1:21050707-21067683 GCA_037367365.1 Apogon talboti
CTCTCTCCTTGTTCGTCTCTCTCTTTCTCTCTCTCCTTCTCTCTCTCTCTCTCTCTCTCCTTGTTCGTCTCTCTCTCCTTCTCTCTCTCCTTCTCTCTCTCTCTCTCCTTGTTCATCTCTCTCTCTCTCCTTGTTCCCCTCTCTCTCTCTCTCCTTGTTCGTCTCTCTCTTTCTCTCTCTCCTTCTCTCTCTCTCTCTCTCTCTCTCCTTGTTCGTCTCACTCTGTCTCCCTCATTAAAGGGGCTCCATTTCTAAAGCCATTTCTGCATCTCATGTATACTGATTCAAGAGGTATGTGCAGTCGCTGAGCTGGGTGGTAAACAAACGCTGCAGGACTGTCGGCTGTATTCAGTTCTCCGCCAACCAGTAAAAAAGTAGAAATGACCAACTAAGAAGCTCATTATGGACTATAAGATTGCACTGAATGGGCCTTTGTGACACTCCAGTGATCACTTAGGCCTTTTTATAACTTTGTGGTTGAACTTGAGAGGTTGATAAGGGTTTTACAATAGTACATGCAATATGCATAAGGGGCCGCATAATGCACAGCACAGATGGTGTGATGAGGAAGAGGAGAGATAAGTGCCCGCTTGTTTGAATTTGTGGTCGGATGACATGGCGCTCGATGATGAACTGATAACTGAAAATATCAGTCAACTATCAGGACAACAACAACGCAGGGCTTTGGATGATGAACACAAGCTTATTCCGCTGTTTGGATGGATTGGACTTGTTGGATGGGTGTTTAGTTGCTTATTTTCTAGATTCTGACAGTAGAAGTATTCAGAACATTTACATCCATCCATCAAAATGGACCCAATGTAAAAATACCTCATGCTGCAAAAACAAGCATGGAAAATACTGAAGCACAAGTATTAGCCTTCATGTAAAAGTACTTTGATCCCTTTGACTGATGTAGTATCAGATGTGATGTCATTACATTATTAATACTGAGGCATCGCTGTTACTGTCGATGGAGGTGCTGAGTTTTAGCAGGGACACCAGATCAGGCCTATATTTACCTCAGCAGCTGGAGGTACCAGGCCTTTATTTGAATGTCCTCTATCTAATAACTACAAATGGTCATATTTGGTACAAAACCGTCTTTTGTTCTGCCCACACTAGCGTTAGAAGCACTGCAATGGATTTTCTACAACACTTCCTGTTTCATTTCAAAATAAAAGCCTTCCAGTGGTTCAGTGCATAGAAACCATTCATTGCCTAACTGAGTTATTGTCTAAGTGTCTTCTTGTTGTGTAAGGTTTGCCGAAAAAGTAACACACACCTGCAGTAACCGAAATTGCACAATAGCACTAGAGTGAACTAAAACTACAGTGTTGAATGTAGTCTCTAATTTAAATTCTTGAATGTTTTGAAATCAACTTGTTGAAGTGAACATTTGTGAACATTTATTCGTACATGTTGACCTCAGAGACTTGGATTTTATTTGAGGGAATATGGTGAAGGATTCATGGATTAATTTCAGCGTTTGTGTAATATTTTCTGTAAGTTTTGGGGATATGCATCAAAATTAAACCATTTGAGAAGGTTTGAGGGAAAATCCATATTCGGTAGAAGTGTTAACGCCTCATCTGAAACCTGAGTCCAACAACTCAGTGCTTTTTGCAAGATGTCAGACACGTGGAAGTTTGGAAACCACTGGTTTATTCTTTAACAAAATGTTGTACTATAATGTCAGCCATTGTTGGGGTGAAGAAATGAAGCTGTCAGACACATGTAGTGGAATTAAAACTACAGTATTTCCTACCGAGGTACCTCATTGTGCAAGAATCTCAAGATTAATGTTCCTGCTTCTCAGAACTTCCCTGTTAGTTTGTGTTTCTGGATGCTCATTAGCACTGAGAGCCACGTTTTAGTAGTATTGTACGCCCAAAGCAAAAAATGCAACTCCAGCAATATTTTAAGGTTTATTCGCTTCATTGTTCCTGCAAGGATTGTACCTGTAATGGATCCGAAGAATAGAGGTGAATAAATGTTAATTGAATTTTCACCACTGGGAGGAATAAATCGCCTAATTAGACAATGGAAATGTTAGACAACCGAGGACAGAGGCACTGTTCCTTTTCTCATTGGTGTCCCGAAGACAAACCCTTTTTGGCTTTTTTTACGCAATAGTTACATGATCCTTTACACTTGTGATGAATTTCTTCTTAGTCAGCAACTAAACATGTGGTGTTGTGCAGATGTCAGCAGAAGGAAGTTATATTGATAACTACTGAATTCTACTCTTATTTTGAAATACAGAAAATCCCAACAACTACTAAAGGAATTATTTCAAAGTGGCAGTTTGACCTGTGCCTCTAGGGGGCGCTAATCCTACAAACGCCCATGTGGGTTCGGGTTAGTATGTGGATGCAAAGAACATGTTTGGCTGTTAGGTTAAGGTCCTGTTGGGGCAAAAAAATCTGAATTCCTTTTCTAGTGATGAACTCCTGTCGGTGCTTCATTTTCATCCTCTGTTTCTCTGACATCTGAGGTAAAACTTCTAACTTTTGCATACAAGTCAACCTGGACTGACGCTTTCCTCTTAAACCCTAATTACCGTCAGACTTGTCATGTTTATGATGAAGTTTCCTGCCAAACCGTCTGACGGACCTGAACTTCACAGGAGGTGTGACTCAGCAGGTGCATACAGGATGTCACTCCTGTTCCTACAGTATGTTACAACAGTTAACAGAATACCGTCTAATGCTTCAAACATGCCCTCAGTCTCATGCTTTGTCAGTGGCGGTTGCTGTAGACGTACTGTATCGTTCATCTCACACACTCATATGATCATACTTCTGCTTTCGTATGATTCGCTGTGATTTTTCCTCCTTTTCTGAATGCAGAGGTGAATGGCTGTGCAGAGATGCCATTTTCCCTGAATAAATCAATTACGTTTTCATTTCCTTGGATTTTAGTGTGTGACAATGACAGATAATTTTCAAACACGTCTTGGCTACAGGCAATCACATGGATCATGTCAAGAAAAGGCAGAGTTTCCAGCTCTGTGTGCATTTGTTACAGTGCCAGTTAGGTTTTTTTCTTCCTTCCCAGGGAGGACTGACCGAGTGGGTTCGCTCTTTTTCATGAGCTCTCCAATTCATAATCATTCAATTACACGCACGATCAGGGCTAAAAATATCCACCAGAGATCTGGCAAATGTGCACAAAGTTAATCTGATGTACTGTGATTCATCAGAGAGAAGAAGATGAAAAACTCTTAGGAAGACTTAGGCTTGTTTATTTTCCTTGATATTTTTAGATCCAGATCCCACTTTTTCTTCTTTTGATCAATCCACACGTTTATTTTCTCCTTTGACTATCAGATATCGTCCTCTTGGAGAAACACTTGCATATTGATCCTTGTACATTATGCAGGATGACTGTACTGATGCTACACAGTTTGTGCACTTCAGAAGAGTTTTCAAGTATTCTTTAATTATTCATGTTTCTGTGCGGGTTCCACCATCCAGATGCATGCACTGATTGGTTCATTGGTTCATCTAAATTCCCCAACGGTGTGAATGTGACAGTGGTTGGTTCTTTGTCTCTATTGGTCGGTCCTGTGATGAAGTGGAGACTCGTCCGGGGTGAACCCCGCCTTCGCCCACAGGTATCTGGGATCCGCTCCGGTGACCCCGCGACCCTAGTGAGGACAAGGCAGGTTCAGAAGACGGATGAATGAATGTTTCATTATATATATTTATATTCCTTATGTTTTCCAACTGTGTGTTTCTTCAGTTTTAACGCTTTTTGAATGAACTGTAAAAGTCTCAGACTACCAGTAGGTTTGTTTTTAGCAGACTTATAATAACACATATGTAATTCTCAGTTTCTGGATTAATATGCAACTAAAATAAGACAGCTTCTTCAAATCAATATGTCACGTAATATATTAACCTCCCATTCCACTTCAGTCTGTACCTCTTGTTCAGACGGTATGAGGGCCTACATTTTCTGATGTTTTATTCAACACATGTAAGATGTTTCTTATTTTTGGGATGTTTTTTTTTCTTTTTTGTTATGGGAATACAGGTCATACCAAATACTGACTTAGCCTGTAGAAGGCAGTTCGTTCCTTGCTTATTATAAACCTGCATAAAACAGTAAAGCTTTAGACTTTTGCACAGAACTGTATATTATCTGTGTGTGATTCCTTGGTGAATCCATCTTTACACACACCAGACAACAACATACAGTACAGTAACATAAAGGTATCATGTAAGCTGTTGATTACACACAAAAAAACTGTGTGAGATTAATATTAATTATCTTTAGTATAGGTTGTTCAGTTAGTTTTACAAAAGACAGGAGAAATGTATGTTAAAAGCTTATTTTTAACAGATATATATTGAATACATTAGAGCCTGGACTTTTTTTTTTTACTTGATTAACGAAGATGAATCAGTCTCTAAAGTGTGTGTTTTATCAGTCTGATACACTGATTATGTCCCTGGTTGATCATCGCATCCAATAATCACAAATTTAGCTTTTTAACCTGGTACATGATCAAATAAATGAAGTGAAAAACTGCAGTATTTTGGCTCCGACTCTGCCTCCTCTTCTCTCTGTCCTTCATCAACCACACTCTGCACCACAATCTGGTGCTGCTGAACTGGGACTTCTAATTGAGACTCAAACTTCACCACAAATTTAAGTTTCATGAGTATGATTTATTTTACTTTATTTAATTTACAAAACTTCAGGGAGCTATTTTGTTTATTTATTTATTCATTTAAAGGTTTTAGTTGTACTTTACAAGCAGTGCCACTGAGAGCTCCCTGCACTTTTCTGTTTTAATTAAACATATGCTTAAAGGTAGGCTGTGTTATTCTAAATTTTGACAAGATTTTCACTTTCACTGCAAATGTATAGTGAGGTCTCCTGAAAGACTAATAATTCATACTGATCATGAAAAATGCATATCCTACTTTTTTACTAATGCGATATAAAACCATGCTAGTGTAACTGTATAAGGGTCAAAGATTATCAACCAGCACGTGTCCATTTACAACATTACATACCAATAATTGAACTGCTCCACATCAGATACTGTGATTACCCACAGGTTGTAGAGTTTTCATGCATATTTATTGATGCACATATTTATAGATACACCAATAGTCATAAGGACAATGTCAGGAAAAAATCATTTTACATGCGTAACACTTAGCGCCGCAGACCTTAATGTAAATCTTTAAAGTCCATCCAGTGGTATTTCCTTTGCAACCATTAGCTAAGAACATTTCAGAGTAGAAGTCATGGATCTCTGTAGGTTTGCTTTACTTCCTGGATGAGATGAACCATGACAGAAACACGCTCTTAACCAGAGGGAGCCGTCCGTCGTACTCTGTGTAATCCCAGAGGTTTGTACAGCGACCTAATGCACTTTTCCACTCCGCTGTGACGTCTGCTCATTGTGTTGGAATTATTCTTTTCATGTGAGAAGCAGAACAAATGCCACGGTCTTCATACATGTTTCAGAGCTCGGTTTTACGCCCGTTCAGATAGCTTTGTCACTGCTCATGTCCATTTGTCTCTTGAGAGAAGCCCGCAGAATAATGACATGCAATTATCACCAGGTGATTGTTTTTCTTCTGTTTGTTTGCCGGCCAAAATTGCTATTCACGTTTCTGTCACACCGGCTAAAATGAGTGTCTCTGTGAGCAAATCAAAAGTGAACAACGCTGGCCATGTTTGCTCAGTCCTGTGTTAGTATGTGAGCATTTGGTGAAAAGTACCAGGCTGTCTCTTCATTTATGCAAATGAAAAAGCAGCAAAGTAAAACTCATTTCCCAAAAGATGAGAATAACAAATTTGTGATTTCTATTTTTATTTTTCATGGAGGAAATGTGATGAAATGCTGCTGCTGGTTTAGTGATTACATGCTGATGGAACTGGATTTGTTGAGTTATACCACATCGTTTCCATGTCTTAATCTATTTACTCAGTTTTTCTTTCTTGACTTTTTGTTTTCCTTTTTTTACCATTTGTTTCTCCTCTGATTATTTCAAATTGCAGTGCTTAATAGTTTTTCAGTATCATTGAGCAAATATTCAATCATTTTATTGCGGCATATTGTAACTGCAGTGAAGGAGACGACATGAGGCTCATCTACCCCTTGTATGGATTTCAAGCTGTAGAAAATCTACGCTCAGATTGTAGCCAATTACATGCGTTTGCAGACAAGTAGGAGGGTCAAATATATGATTGACAGCTACAATTACCTATCATCTATTAGAATCTGTCAAACACAACCTGGATGTGAGTTTGCTGCAGTAAGACGTGTCTCAACGTGGAAACTTGACAAAGTGGCTTCACTTTTCTTTAACAGCATGAAACATTATATAGTCTGTCAATATTTAGTCTTTTGATTGGACTCATAGGAGAGCGCGGCTGAAGGAAGACGGAGTATGTATCTTCAAATTATCGTGATTTTTCTGATCTATGATGCACATGGATACTGGAGCCAAAATCCCAGTTTATATATCATACATATCCACATAAAATTACATTAGACATTGATCGATAAAGAATACAGTCTCCAAAATAACAGCTGGTACCATTTCCATGATAACTGTGAATTTTACTGTCCCACTAATTTAATACATGGAAAAATGACAGAATAAAGCTTTGTCGCTATCTCCATGCTTCTCTAATACGCCTGTTGCCCATTCATATGTGCAGAGTGTTTTTTCAGAATGTGAAAACTCAGACCATTCCTTTTATTTGTATTGGTTCTTTTGCACAGCATAAGCTTTTCTGATGATTGGATCCAGTGCTTTAAAAAGTTTTTGAATTCCAATCAGATTATGCAAACTGTGAATACTCCATTTCCTCACTTCCTTTACACCTGTTTTGGACACTTTGACTTTGCAGAAACGCCTGCCCCGTCCCAGCTCATTCCTCATTCCTCAGAAACTCCTACAGTGAGAAGAGGGAACGGCGTTTTAACACTGCTTGAATGTGACACTGCAAAGTCATTTCTTCTTTTTAAGGGACAGAAAGAACATGAAAAGAATTCCATCTGAAGTACCCGTACAAATACAACCGCCTTCAACTGAAAGATACTTTTACTGATAGATACTTTGAATAAAAACGGTGTGTCTGACTGGTGCAGAGCACAGTGTGTGCCTGTTGTAATGGATTGCTGTTGTGTGCAGCTGGTGTGATGCTGGTTTTACAGAGGGGGAAACTTGCTGCTGTGCTGCTCGGTTGACTGTCGCTGCCACGGAGGCTTGTCGCTGTCAGCGAGATAAATGACATTCTAGCTACCCTGCTATCTACTTGATACCTGAGAGACAGAGGTGCAGGATATGCCCTTCAAATGCAATACACAATAAACCCTGTGTGTGTTTGTCTATTGTCGGGAGAGCAGTGTTTGTACTTGCAAGTGAGTGCATGTGTGTGTGTGTCCTAGGAGTGTGTAAATTAGTACGCACAATATGCTTACTTTTGCATCTAAGCATTCAGTCCATGATCAAGACCACTCACCTTAATCACGTAACATGAAGGATTATGCACGGTATTTAACGGGAACAGCAGAGCTCTAGCATGCACACCCTGACAGGTCAGTCCCTTTGTGTTTGAGCTACAGGCACCCTGGTTTGCACACATGTAATTTGTCAGGTCAATATTAAGTGGCTGTAGGCTTATGTAGAGCATGCATGCAAGTTTCCACACCAATTCAATTCTAATTAGTCAAAGAATTCAAATTATGCAGCAACACCATCACTTTGAATTATGGAAGGGTGCTGGTTTGAGGCTAAAGTCTGTTTTACATTTCAACGGGGAAGCAACCAAAAAAAAGAAGAAGAAATAAAACGGGGGGATTAAATGGATAACCTACTTCACAAACTGCACACACAGCTTCTGCACATCAAAATCTATATGATTTAAAAAAAAAACAGATCCCATAAGTCAGGATAATGAGTTAGTCTCTAAAAGTAAAGACTTTTTATCTCAAAAGAGCAAGAGACTAAGAAAAAGTAGATCTAATATTGATTTAGTAGCTCAAAATAATGACAAACTTTATCAAAAATAATCAGCTCGTTCAACAACATGAGCTAGTGTCTCAAAGTTTTGTGTCAAGATAGCATGAAATGTGACAAAATATCTCAAAATAATGTCTTTGTATCAAAAAAGAAGAAAATGTCTCAAGAAAAACCCAAAACATTTAGATTAATGAAAATGTATATCAAAAACTTCATTATATTATGGTATAATCAATGACTTTACATCTCAAAATATCAGCTATTTTTAATCAAATTAACAAGAAATCTTTTCAAAACAATAATTTCATATCTTAAAATATTGAGGAGAGGGTCTGATAAAAATAGTTAGTGACCCCAAATAAGGACTTTGAAATGCAGAAGAATTAAATTAATAACTAACCTTGTCAAAATGACAAGTCAGTGTCTCCAAATATTGACTTGTATCTCAGAACGATGACACACTTATTACAACAAAATAGTGAGTTTGTATCTTAGTTAGTAATTACACAAATGTCACTATTACTTCATTATTACGCAAAATAAGAGTTATCTACCTCAAAAGAGCATGGAAATGTACTAAATTCCAAAGAAAATACCTCCAAATAATGTGAAACTTACTCAAAAATAATTACTTTGTATAATTACTTAGGGTTACGAACCAAAAATCAACAGCTTTTCATCTTAATGAGAAAATAACGTACAAGTCTCTTATATTATATACACAACTCCAAACTCCTAATAAAGATGTCATTACTCAAAATGGTTAAGTTAATGCCACAACTTTTTATCTCAAATTAAGAGGAAGGAAACACCTTAGATGCTAAATGATTACTTTCCCTTAGTGTTGCAAACAGACTTCCATGGTATGAACATGTATTTGATGAACATTATTGTTGCTTTGATGGGGATATAACAGGTTTAATATCTTCGCTCTGGCCTCATACAGTCGATCAAATCCTTGTTAAAAGCAGCAGTGAGCAGCAGCGATTACAAGACAAACATTTGCTTCAGCGACAGCCTCGATGCCAAACACCACCTATTTCCTTTGGCACTTAGCGAGCAGTGAGCTGCCAATGGCCTCACTTTGAGCTCATAATACCTCTTCCTGAGCACCCTACACTCTGAGTTAATAATGCACTGGTAGCTGACTGTTGATGCTGCCAAATCTCAGTAGTGACCACAGCTACACCACCATCTCCCTCAGCTTTTGCCTTCAGGTGGGGAGCCTGACCTTTGTGAGCAGCCAGCTGGAAAATGTCAGTGCGGCGTAAACTGTTAGCAATCTCAATTTGTGATGGCATTTTCTAAAGCCAGACCCTTAGGCGGTGACTGAGGGTCGTGCCCGATCTAACTTTGTCATGTGTGAGTGGTCATGACTGCTAGAAGTATTTATGTACACATTTGGTCAGTAAATACGGCTGAAATACTTAATTACCCACCAATAGTCTTCTGTCATTTGGAGTTTATGCGTCACCAGTACTTAGAATTCACAAAACACAAACTATCTGTAGACCAAACACATCTCCATCTATCTCCCAAACAAACAAAATAAACAGCAGATAAAAAAGATTATCAGTTAAATGTGTATGAATCCATTAAAACACTGAAGTATGAATCACACAGTCAAAGCAGGCCTTCATCCACACAGCATCAAAACTGAAGGTCTGTCTGTGTACAGTGTGATCAGCTAAATCCCAGCGGCCTATTACTGAATGAATGTGGGGTTTTGACTGCAGGATAATGAAGGCGGCCTTTAGGGAACTGTACGAGGTGACTGATACAATCTTAATGTTGTCAAATCCCCCAAACAATGGGAGGGATATCGGAGGTGAGGATGAATGTGTCCGTTACAAAAGGGGACGGCCTTGAAGATGTCAGAAAAGGCTGCAGGGAGTCTTAGTTTAGGCTGGACTGGTATTTTTCAGATTGTAAACAGGTTTGTGTTTGGGCTTAGTCAACAGATGTAACCGTACTGGTAGAAAACAGCCATATTAGTTGTACTGCCCCCTAGAGGAGAGAGATATTCTAGTTTGAGTTTACCGTTAAAGCCCTGTTACTTGTCATTTGTAAGTATGGTCATGTAATAAGATGTTCATTCACCGTACATACTCAGTTGAGGCTCTTTGTGTTGTTTCATAATTTATTTTTGTGCAAAAATGGAAGACGCTAATGGTGTTAGCATGTATATGGGACTTTCACTGTTTTTTTAGCATCATGCTAATTGCTATCATTAAAGAACTTTTTTTTTGTTTGTTTTTTGAACTGTAGCTAACTTTAAGTTAGTGTTGTGTATATTTTACATAATACAAATCAATGATACATGATTGTAACATGCCTTTTGTTTTTGTATGTACAGTTTTACAGTCGACACAGTAACAGCCAGAGGCTTCCTGGGTGTTTATTGGAGCACTTTAGCGATCTGTACAGCTAGTTCTCAAACACTAGTGAAGACAGAATAGGCTATTTGTGGTGATTGTGGCTTGTTATATGATTGCTCATAAGCACTTCTTTTGAGGTTATATTTCCAAAAATCACACTCACCACTCCACATTCTACACAGACGGTGTGTTGGTAGAGTGGTTAGCACTTACACCACGCAGCTAAAAGGTTCGACCAGGCCTGTTCTCTCCGATTTCCCTCGCCGTCAAAAACAGGTATACGTGGGTTAATGCTAATTGCTAATGCTAGCTGTTGTTTGTAATAAAATGCACATAGTGAATTTTTCCATGGGGATTATAAAGTAAGTTGACCTTAACATTTCCTACCTTGGAATCCAATGTCTCGCTCAAGGAAGGTCATGGCTCCAAAACATTGTTCAATGTCGCACTGTGAGAGGTTCAAAGACAGCCATTGTCACGGTTTTGTGACCAAAGATACCCTGGGGATTTTAGAACGATCTCATAGTGCGACGGCTGCCATGACCCAGTCTACTGACCAACTTACAGAGGCGAAGCATGAAATGACGCTGATGATCAATTTGACATACGTTCATATGTTAAAGTACTTCCTTCAAGCTCTCTTTTTACAAAACACATCTGGGTTCGGCCTCTATTCTGGAGTCCACAAATTTCCACTTCCTTCTGTTTGTTTGTTTGTTTGTTTTTTCCACAGACATAAATACCACTATGGTAATGATGCAATTGTTAGATTCGATTCGATTAGATAGAACCTTATTGATCCTTTGGGCAGAGCCCTTGGGACATTGAGGAAAAGCTTAGCTGCAGAAGTACAGATGTCCAGGCTTTTCTTGTATGTTTCTTGTATATTGATTAACCTGAAATTCACTAGGTAATATCATCATACATACATTAAACCTAATGTCGTACCCAAGTTAAATAGATCCAATCAATCTGCAATCAACTTCTAAGATAATAAAACATCAGTCTGTAGCTGTACATTTAGTTTTCAATAACTATTTCATAATTGTGCCATGTGTACTAGAAAAACAAAGAAAACTACCTTTTGACTCCAATGTCTGTTTCAGATTCCACTACATACAATCAAATCTAACCTTTTCACAAGCTTTTCTTTGCCAGTTTCACCTTTTATAGTGTTCTTTTACAATAGTATAATTTTCCAGCTGTCAACTTTGCAAAACTTCTACTCCACCACCCTTCCCTTGAGTCCACGCTGTACTCCTTAAACACTCTCCTCTTCTAACTAAGCACTCATTTGCTCTTTTAGTCATTTTCCTCCAGGGTTCACCTTGTCCAAAGTCTTGCCAGTACATGGCCTGGCACTGGCTTTCTGCATAATGCTTTAATTAGGCAGGGGGCACTGAGGGGGAGGCCGTCCGCTGTAAAGTGCTGCCTTCATTTCAGGGATTCCCCCATGCGCTGAAAATCATAGAGCTATGGAGGCAGCGCGTGTCGGAAATGGAGGAAACTTCAATTAAAACTTCCACCTGAATAAGTCATGTCTTTTTAATAGACTTGAAATATTCATGAATATATGAAGAGGAAGTATGCGATCATCCTATCCAGTCAAATCCCCTCTTTCTGGTCAAATACTTAAGGGAGGAAATGATCAGATAAGTGAGAGGAATAGGTTGTGTGGTAAATGCAGAAGTGTTTTGGCTAAATCAAGGATGCAAATGTGACACAAAACACACACAGGATGAAATATGAAATATTAACCCATAAAGATCCAGTGCTACTTTTCTGGCAGTTCCCAAATGAAGTTTTCTCTCTATTTAACCTTACTCAAGTGAGTTATCACCATTATTAAAATATTGTCCTCTGTATGTAGCATTTTTCACTCTAAATCATGTATTTTCCTATATTTAATTTAGATGTTCATGAAACTCACAGTAAATTCAAAGGTTATTATAACAAAACAGAGAAAACTGGAAAAAAAGGGACTTTTTTAGCAAATATATCACTAACTGAACATAAGCCCAGTGTGTCCATCCACTGTCATTTATCAAACTGGCTTTTACTGGTGAATCAATGTTGTAGAAGATGACGGTGTTTCCACGGTAACTACAGAGCCTCTGAACGTCCAAATGGGTCATATCTGATGACCATGAACAGATGAATAACTGTATTTTACAACAATTAATTTACATGCATTGATAGGATTAGTGGATCAACAGGTATTAAACACATTAAATATTAGGTTAAATTGGATTTAAAATGCTCTTTTCTGACCTACAACTAAATTAACAGAAATTCAGAACATTTTAAATACAGGTGTGAATGAGAGAGAGAATGTAGTGTCTTTAAAACAGAAGCCAATAAAAGAATGTACGAGATAAATAAAAAATGAATCGCTAAAAATTGTTGCATCGGTATTAAAAATGCACTACATAGACTACATAAAAAAAAATTCACTCAGAGAGCAGACTCAGATGCATGCTGGGAAATTCTGTCAACATCAGACAGAAGGATAGAGATGGATAAAGAGAGAATGGAACAGAAATGTGACAGCGAGACGATGTCGGGAGCAAGAATTAAATGCAGCATGCTTAAAGGTTTTTATGTGACCTTTCACAAATGTACATTAAAGCTAGAATGGTTAAATGCCACCGAAGAAACATGATTGAAATCTGCTTCCAGGGTTGGTGTCGTTAGACAGGGAACAAACTAGCCCCGCATTACATCCAGGGGACTGTTGGAGCTGGAACATGGCAAAGGGACGCAGTGGTTCTGGAGGAGAAGTCAAACAAGTTGCTTGAGTTAACTGTTATTATTGTATATTTCTGCAAAGCACGATTATAACCCCAATATTTCAACCAGTAATTACATATATGTATACATATATCTGTGGGGAACCACAGGTTGTAGATGTGGTAGTTTTTATTCTGGGGAGAGCAGACTTTTGGGAAAGATGTTAGTCTGTATTTTATAAGTACTGACATAAAACTTGTTTGGTAAGTAATTCTTTACAATGTGAACAACAATTAATATATGGGGGTCTTGTTGTCTGTTGTCTTTGGCCCTGTTGTTGTGGGTCAGTGAGGTTGTCTTGTTTTGCAAGTATGTAACTGTATTGTAGGCCTATGAAAAATCAAAAATGAAATATAAAAAAATAACAATTAATATATTAATATGCACGAGTGAAATTATAAGACACGAACGGGGTGGGGAGGGTGAATGATTTGTAAGACCTGGGGGGGAACACATAATTTTTTTTCTCACCACTACTGCTTCGCCATACTTTCACCTAGAGACTTCATTTAAAATGCAGGCATTTTTGTCCTCTCTGCAGGAATGTATTTGGTATGAGGATGGGGTTTATGGTTATGGTTTTCGATAGGCGAGTCTTCAAAACCCACTTGGTTCAGTCAAAATCTCCTCTGTTAGAGTAAGTGATGTCATCACTCAGGGTGAAGGACTTCAGAAAATTCACCTGAAAGTTTTCTAAACAACCTGCCCTCCCGGCCAAACCATACATAGTAAGCAAATGAGTTTTTCCCAAAATGTAGCCACAGGTCCTGGGCTTCATATGAACCAATGATTGAAGACCTAACCCTTTTAAAAGTCAAATGGCAGCCAGGAGTTTAGGAGGAAACCCCTTCTTTTCCCCCATTGTAGCGCAGTCATTTTTCACAGTACCAGCAAAAAAATTACATATTCGTGATCCTTAGGTCCTTCTTTCGCTCACAGTCATTTTGGTTTTCATCTGGCATTTACGGTTTTCTCGTAATTGGCAGTTGTTCAGAAGCTGTTGCGCAGCCTCTCAGGCAGATATAAGCATGTCTCTTCTCTCTGTCTGTGCTATAGTGCTCCTCGCCTTGTTAATCACCATGGTAACTAACCGTGCCTCTGCTGTGTGAGGTGCAGCTGGTGAGAAAACAGCTGATTAAGGCTTCAGAGGCACAGCCATAGTTACAAATACTACTACTATTACTACTACTACCACTACTACTACTACTACTACTACTACTACCACTACTACTAAATACTACTACCACTACTACTACTACTACTATTATCAGTACAACTATCACTACAACTAGAACTACTACGACTACAATTACTACTACTACTACCACTACTAAAACCACTACTACTACTACTACTATTACTACTACTGTTACTACTACTACTCCTACTACTACTACTACTACCACTACTACATACTACTACTACTACTACCACTACTACTACTACTACTACTATTGCTACATACTGCACACTACATCAGCCACTACTACAACATACTACTACTGATACTACTAATAAAATGAGAATAAAAAATAATAAATAAAAATGTAATTAAATAACTGAAAAACTTCACACAAATCCTCCATATAAACTGAATGAACTCACCTCAGACCACATACACACACATATGGAGCTATTCAGTTAGGCAGAGAAACAGAGGGGACCCGGTTGTAGTTACTGTGTGCTTGCATGTACTGGACTGCACCTGTGCCAGCCATGCCCACTGGGCAGAGACGCCGGACCGGATGGGGTAGGAGGAGCCTTAACAAGATCATCACTGATTTTGTGTCTGACATCCTACCGCGTTCTGGCTGGCGTTACCAAGGGAGCGGTCACAGCGGCTACGGGATGGAGTGGACTGGGCGGAACAATGCTCTTTACTTTACAGTCAACCACGGCACACGTCAGCCAACGACGATCGGATGTTCTGTAGTTGAATGTCGTTGTCCTCCGCAGTCAGGTGAACGCCAATGTTGTCATACAGTTTCAGCGAGATGCATGGGGGCACTGCTCTAGGTGAGACCATTTGATGAGGGGGGGTTTCATATATTTTAAGTTAAACACCATGTGCTGTAGACAATTGATTGTGATATTTTTATCTTGTGTAAATCTTATGTTATGTGTGTAACCTGTAAGAAAAAAACAAACATCTAAGTAAGAAAAAAACAAATAACACACAACAAGCAAACAAAAGTCACCTATGGACTTATTTGGAACGGTCCAAATAGCAGCCAGTCAACCAGCTCCATTTTGAACGTCACTTCTCTTCCCCTGACAGCTCGGTTTTCCCCCTTGCTTGTGGTAAGTTTTAACAGAATTATGATTAAATAAATACCTGTAGTAGATTGTGCACTTGGTTTTTAAACGGTGTGAAATGGTAGGCCTATCTATGTGACATCTGTAGAACCAAATCCACATCATATCAGTAATTTGCTTTTGGGGGTGGTCGACTAGAACTAACATTTAATTTCAAACCAATTCCTCCAAATTTCTTAAAGGTTTGTGTGTGTGTGTGTGTGTAGTTAAACATCCCTGAATGAGAAAACATGGCAAGTATTTTATGTGGTTAAAGTCAATAGAACTAGTTAGCAGCTAACGCTAGCTACAATTTTAGGAGCACCTTAAGATATAGAAATATTTAGAAAGGTTCTTCAGTATTTCCTGACCCTCTGTTAATTTAACTTTGAGAGTGTACAAGTGTGCGGCTTTTGACCAAGACCACAGACTACTGAAATAGATTTTATTCAAGTTTTATTTTAACCATAGCAAGCTTAGCAAGCTAGCATGCGCAGGTTGTTATCGCGCCACTTAGCAAATGGACCAATTGCAGGCAATATAACTGAAGTGTACGATATGCAGCCAATTAGATCTGTTCATATAAGTGAGACATACACAGATAGCAATAAAGTAGAACCAGAACCGTTAAAATTGAAGCTAGCGTTAGCTGCTAACTAGCTCCTTTGGTGAAACACTACACTGCTAATTTGACAAATATCCGACTCTAAACCTCCATGGATGAACGCATTACTAAATCACATGACATTTTCAACCGTAGCGTCAGAAGTCGGACAATTGCATTTGAAAGTGCGGACTTGAAACACTCTCCCACTTTTTAGTTCATGTTGATAGAGCAAATAGAACCGGAGATATGACGTTTTGAAAACGGAGCAAACAAACGTGAATATTAGTATGAAAACTGAGGTGGGGCAGGCGTTATATTTCGTCTTATATCTGTCATTTTTTAAAACGGAAAAAAACTGGCAGAATCTGCAAATTCTAATCCACATTTACAGGTAAGGGCGGGGATGACCCCCATCTGAACCGGATGCGGAAACCGGGAGTTTGAGACCAGAGATTAGCATGCGACAGGTTTTAGCGAATTACGGATGTTTTAGTGACTGTTAAGCGATTTGTAGCTTTTGTTCAGAAGTAGGAGAGAGACGGGGAATTATAAATAAGTTTTACAGTGTTTGTCTGAGGTGTAGGAAGGCGACGGGAGAGAGAGAGAGCGCAGTTAGCGAGTTAGCTCAGGATGAGGAGAGATGTGCAGTGATGAAGCGCACTTCGGATGTGCGTTAAACCTTCAGTTTGTTTTATGAACTAGAACATTCTGAAGATGAGGGTGATGAACTTTCCTCCAGTTCAGCCTAAGAAGGGAGTGATGTCCAGGGTAGGAAAATGCATATGTAAAGGAATGCTTTTATGAGAAATACTCGTATATAGTTTTAATATATCACAATTTTAACTTAAAAACACATTATTTGGAACCTATGTTCACTTTTACAGTCTTTGAAAATGTTCAGTAAGC
>JAPQRQ010000008.1:21070017-21086459 GCA_037367365.1 Apogon talboti
ATAGATTTATATATATATAAAATAGAGTAAAAACCCCTTGTTTTTAAAAGATGAAAAAGACAATACTGAGCGCGCACACACACACACACACACAAGAAGCTCTGTTGCTCTTTCCCTAGAGCTGTAGCTTGGCTGCTTGGACAAAGCTGAAATGGGCAGGAGCAAAGAGACTGAAAAAGTACAGCCAACAACATCCTCAATGGGCTGCCTCTCTGTGACATTTCAGCTGTGGCTCCAGGCTGTGTGCAGAAGACATTTAACGTGTGTGCATGTGCCTATACACTAGTGTTTGTTTATGTGTGGCGTTCTGGCACTTGTAGGATTTCTGGTCTGACAGTGTGATAAGACTTAAATTTATACTTTGCTATCAGGACATTGTCACAAAGTCTTTAGAAGTGAGACAAGAGTAAGACAGACAGTGCATTTCACCACATACTGTAACGCTCAGCAGACAGCTGAAGGCTTTAGTCTGTCCTAAAATGACACCAGCCATCGTGCATTGTAAACATAAAGACGGGAACCTCTGACTCTGCGGTGATGTCTAAATACTGGACAAACACAGCACATTAATAATCTGTGTCAGATTCAAGATGCTAAGGAAATTACCCAACACCACTTTCATATTCAGGAATGAATCAGCCCCGGCTACCTCTGTCTGGTCTACCGCTGAAAACTAGGTTAATGGTACTAAATTAAAACACAATGTTCATAGCAAACAGCTGAAAATTAGCATCTGTTACCTTCAAGCTTATTTTGTTACTTTTTTTATGGAGGCATATTATTTAAATAGCGTGAGAGGGCTGTATATGTAATTACATTTATATTTCAACTGCCTAACCTCAAAACAAAAGAGAAAAGAGTATAAAAAATAATAAAAAATGTACTGTACACCTTTTACTAATGTCTCTTCATATTAAATATCAGCTTTCAGTTCATTTTTCCTACATAATTTCATGAGTATGTGTGACTCTTTCATATTGAACAAACATATTGAATATTGTAAAGGCCATTTTTTTCTTCCAGGAATGTTTGTGTGATTTTAAAGGAATCCAATAGTAGCCCACAATACTGTGAAATCATCATCATAAATGTCAGTATAGGTCTATTTGCAAGATACTAGTATAATCTGAGGACCTGCGGTGATTTGGAAATGAACTCCCCATGTCTGTGCTTCATGTGACGCATTCAACTGCATAAGCAAAGTCTGTTTTTTAGAGCAAATTTACTGATATTATTCCCTGATTTCTGGCGTTCCCTGGTTCACCACTTACAGATAAATGTTCAAAGACTGAAAAATGTTCCTTATTGTCGCCGTTCTTCGTGTCATCCATGTCATCGTCTCTTGAGATGCTGTTCTGAAGGATTTACATTTGCTCTTTGAATGAATACCCATGCCGCATTGCAACACCAGCCTTGTGAATATCCACCTATCACAATTTAAAAACTTTCATTTCTCATCACCGTGCTGCCTCCACAGACCTTGACCAGGAAATAGGCAGAATAAATGCACGGCGGAAACAAAAATCGTTGCAAATCCCATCAAATCACAGAGATGTCGACTCTCATGGTATTAATATTATCACAGGAACTTTATGTTCGCTGAAATAAGGGTAGGTCATGTGTGGTGGAATTTTTACTTGGCAGATTTGTGTGGGATTAAGACCACAGACGAGGGCAGAATACCAGAGGCTGATAGGTGCTGTGCAAATACCATTTCTAATACAGTTTACCCTACTAATACCATGTTATCAATGAGCTGTACACTTATCCCTTTATGACTAAGTCAATATTAGTGCACAGAAATATCCAACATATTTTATTTATTTATTTTTTCAGTAATGATTTGACTCGGTATGTAATCAGATTACACATGATGTAATCACACAGCAAAAGACCCTGAATTAAATCAAAAATGCAGAGTTCTACAGTTTGTTTTTGTGTGTAACTGAACAATGAAAATCAATGTCTGAATTTATTTCACTGAAGTTGAAATTACAGATCAATGTCGATGATGCTGTAAGGATGACAGCGGTTTTAGATTCACACTACTGGACCAGACAGTTCAATAATCCCTGATGCAACTAAGATGCAATGAAACGTAAATATGTGCACTCACCTGTAAACACAACTTTGATGGCACCAGAACTTTTCCAGCCTAATGATCAATTCCTGAGACACAATAGACATCCTGTCAGTGAAGAATAAAATCAGTGTGTATCTGTGTGTGTTCATGTGGCTGTCATTGTTTATGCATGTGTTTCCCTCTCCTGAGGTGTAATTACCACTGGTGCTGCCACAGGGGCTGGATGGGCTACACACCAGCAGCCAGAGACAAGCTTGCCAGAAGTGGAGAAGTGACAGTAATTGGCCAGAGTGGACCTGTAGAGAAACACATGTAATCAGACAAGGACACAAAAACAGAGACACACACAGGGGGAACATGTCTTCGCTCTATACAACACGGAGGAGACAGAAACACAGACACCGGGAACAGTCCACACAGACGAGCCTCCAGTTAACACTTGAAGTTCACATGAATAAAGAAAAAAATGTTCACCAGAAAAATGTGTTCATTAGTCATGAGCTCAAATGTTTAGAACAGCCAAGTATTATGTTTTCCTGACAAATGAACATGTGTGGTGAGACAGACACCACATTTCTCATTAAAAGTATATATAATCATTCACCAATATGTCTATTTAAAAAAAATAAAACACCTGGTAGATCAGTTTTGTGCATCTGCTTAATGCTCAGGAAAGAAGCACCAAAAAGTGAGTGTATTGTTGCAAAATGTCTGTACTGTAAGAGAAAGACTGTCTTCTGATTTTCAGTTCTTATCATTTTCAGTTGTCAGTTTAGTTTAGATGTTTTGGAACATGAAAACATATTTTTGGCAACAGTGTCTCCGTCTCCCGCTGGGTACATTAACAGATTGACTGTATATTAAGTAGTGGATGGAAGGACCATGAGGTCACCCAGTGATTTCTGAACTGCTGATTTGGAGTTGGTAGTTTCAGCAGTTTATGGTTTGGCTATCACCGTGATGAAGTGACCATATTTGGACAAAAGGGGCCGAGTTGGGGTCAGAGCCATCTGTGAGGGGTCATGGGTATGGTAACTGGCTTGCTGACTCTGTTAAACAGCTAGTGTTGGTTGAACCTATGAAAACAACACAAATGGACTTAAATGCATGTGTTTTTTAGAGAGAATGTCAATGTAAGTCTATGGGACCAGTGGTGTTATAACTTTAAGATACTAGATAGATTCTGCAGTGGCTTCATTTTAATAATAATAATAATAATAATAATAATGGATTAGATTTATATAGCGCTTTTCTATTAACGCATACTCAAAGCGCGTAGAATGGATCCATTATTCATTCACTCTCACAGTCCCACTCTGGAGTTGAGATCCTTGTTCCTTGGGGAAAAACTATGGAAGTTCTTTGACACATCTGTTTTGAGCAGTAGGTTGAGGTGCAATATGGTAGACTCTGGACAAAAACACAATGATTGTAATTTTTATGTGATCATACATAAACGCAAACACAACTATGATTAGAACGGTCCATTCTGCCATGAGATCCTCCTATATCTAACTAAATTATACACACTGGATCTTTAAGACACAGACGGATGTTGAAATCAGAGCCTCTTGGTGTTTGCTAATGGAAATCCAGTAACTGCAATGATGCTTGCAGAGATGATGAGGCTGCAGCAGAGGAAACAGATCCTCTAGATGCCTTAAACACACTGACAGAGTGATTGGTCCTTGAAGCGGCTGGCAAACGCTCCCTCTGTCACCAGGTCTGTTTCCCTAAGCCCACCCGGTCTTATCCATAGTGACAGTTCAAAAAAAGCTGAGTCATTTTTTTGGTGACTATGATGAGGGCTTAGTACCGTAAAATCTGCAATGTATGTATGCGTCGCTTCAAGCTTGTTTGCATGTGGCAGGAAGCCCGTTTGTGTGTGTACAACATGCTCAAACATCACTCCGTGTTCATGTATTTATCACCACGCTGCTGGGCCCTATTCCTTACATCAGCACTTCTAGGCAGCCAGGGCCACCTCTAATCCATACTGTCCCTGTCAGCCAAATGCTAATGACGCCGGAGCCCAGTCCGTCATGTCCCCCAACCAGTCACCCACCTCAACATCCTGCATCGGCTTCATCTGTCACGTAACCTCCCCCGCCGCTCACAGTCCCAATGATATGGGCATTTTCACAACAAGCCTCTTAAAAAATCTGTGCTTCATCGTGTACAGTCTTCTCCTTGGATCCCTCTCAGTAAAGCGGGCCCAGCTGTGCCTCCCACCTGTGTTTCGTTTTAGCAGAAATGAAGCTGTAGCTGATTATTATACACCATTTGTGTGACTACTTTGATAAAATCACAGATGCAGGAATGGGATAACGTTAGTCAAAGTGTGAAGGTGGAGTTGTGCAGAGAAAAGAGGCTCACAGTTGACTTCATATACTTTTACAACAAATAGAACAATTTTCTTGGTTGCTTGACTGGAGGTGATAACTATGGTCAGATTGATTCTTTTAGGTAAGCAGTTTTTCCAGCCACTCCCACCTGCCAGCAGTTTGTCCAACCACCTGGCCTTCCTTCTGCAGTTACACCTCATACCTGCCACCACACAGCTGCTGTTCTCCGCAGCAACTTTCCTCACCGTGACATTTCCGTGAGTTTCACTTGTGATTTGTAGGTTTAGTTCACTCATAGGCAGGAATATTCTTTTTTTTTTTTTCCCCCCCTCCTTGTCACACCCTCATAAGCACTATTTTAAAACACAGAATCACTGAAGCCGTGTCAACAGCATACTAAAACCAACAGGAGGCGATGTAACTTAACAGACGACTAAAACTAAAAAAACAGAGGAATCTTAGGGAAGGAAAGGGAGAATATTTGTGGACTGATAGCAAAATAGAGTTAGATCTCAATATCACAAAGTTAGTAACAATCTATATTGTTAGCCAGATTAGCATCTTGGCTATTTCAGACAAATCTACCACTGCACAAGATCATTTCATGTCAGAGATAACGCAGGTCAATCTAGCATTTCAACTCTTCCTGTCCACTGTCTCTGTTGTTCAATTGGTCTATCCATCCATCCATCCATCCATCCATCCATCCATCCATCCATCCATCCATCCATCCATCCATCCATCCATCCATCTTCTGAACCACTTGGTCCTCACTGTGGGGCTGTTACCTATGGGGAATGGAGTGGTCCACCCTGGAATAGTCACCGGCTACAGGCCCCTGCTGGCACCACATTGGAATGGCCCTTCTTACTGTGAGGTCATATTGCTAACAGCTGCACCATCATGGTAGTTTTTTTTTTAAAGGCTGTATTTTCATTGATCTAAAACTGCATTTGTGTGCAGATGTAAGGCCAAACTGATTGGACATGGCTAGGTTCTTAATACCTGTTAGACCTCCTCCCTATCGCCGCTCCAGCCCATTCCCTCAGGTCCTCCTCCTCCTCCTCCATCCATCTCACTGTGCCCCCTGCCCGCCTCAGCACCATGGGGGGCACAGCCTTTGGCCGCTCTGCTCTCTAGCTCTGGAACGCTCTGCCACCATCCATCCAAAACAGCCACTCTCTCTCTCTCAAAGCAGACTCAAGACTCACCTCTTCAAATTGCCTACCCACCATAATTATTTCTCTTACATCTTACCTTGTACAGCATCTCTTCACTTCTTTTCCTTTGTATCTTTTATTTATCGTAATTGCTTATTTATCTTTTCATTTATTTCTGTTTTATTCTATGTATTGCCTTTTTTATCCTTTGCTGTAAAGTGTCCTTGGGTTCCGTGAAAGGCGCATACATGTAAAATTTTATTATTATTATTATAACTTTGTGTTCAGTGTTTCAATGCTGTTGTTGTAACATCATGATACCACACTAAAAAAAATGGATTAACCATGTTGAGTTGCGTCTAAACGTATGATGAGTCCAGGTCTCAGTAGATGTCCCAGTCTATGCATCAAAAAGTCATGGACAAATGTTCTATGATGTTTTATTACCTTTTCTGATCTCTTTATCACATTCAGTATTATTTAAATGCTTATTATCAAAGCTGTGATGTTGCTAGTGAATTGTTATATTACTTTCTGCAGTATTATTTTTTTTTTCTGTTGAGCTGACCTCCAGCACAGCTTCAAATACTCAGTGGAGTTTGGACCAACTGTAAAAAAAAACAAACAAAAAAATGTTTTACTTGTGTACACATGTACTTGTACAGAGCTGAAAATGACATCCCATAGCACAGTAAGAGAACCAACATAGATATCAGTTATGGTCAGGTCAGCTAACGTTAGCAATGGTAGCTGCTAATATATTACACAGTGTATTTGTAGATATGACTTACTACTTCTTCTTCTTATTATTAATTAATCAACAGTATCTCAACACACCTTGGACTCTGCTTGTCTTTTCGTTCTTGGTTTTGCTTTTCTTTGTTTATCTGCCTGATCCTGACTTCTGTCCCTCACTTTACCTTCACATACCTGTGCCTGTTTACCTGTCTTGTAGCTAAATCATTAATAAATCCCTGGGATTGTTCCTGTCCGCCTCAGTGCGTTGCCCTCTGCTTCTTCTACTCCAGCTGTGACACACGTACGCAAAAAGAGACAGGAAGAGGAAACTAAAATTCATGAGTCTGACAAATGAAGTGATTCAGGAGGGAGTTGCTCAGGGCAAGACCGAAACGGATCTAAACAGATGGATGAATGCTGTGAGAGAAAAAATATTGTCAAATGACAACACAAAGCACACACAAACACACTGCACACATTCATTTGAAAGTCTAAAAACCCGACTTGTCAGTCTACACAAAACATATCACCGCTATCCTCTTAATATATCCACAAGGAGCTGGTATATACTTTATATTGTGTAACTAATATGACTTACATTAAATGCACATTAATTACCAAAGTAGTTATTTTCAGAGGTTGGTAACCTGGACGACAGATGACCAGCAAAGTCAACCTGTCAGTACCTAAAAGAAATCTGCTGTGAGAAATCAGTGAGCAGTGTTTCTGTACTTGACCTTGCAGGTGGGTGGAAACAAACATCGTACAGCTCCTCGTGTATGAAAAGACACAAGTGACAATACATTCCCCAGGCCACGAGCGATAACTCTGAGGTGTGAAAGAAAAAATAAGCATATTGACAGAATTTTATATTTAGCATCACTGTGATAATTGGTTTCCAACACAGGTCAAAAGAACTGCTATGTTACATGTGGGTGAGAACTAAGAATGCAGGGAACACTTAAGGCCGTTATTTTCTGCTTTCTATTCCTGATTTTTATGACCTTCCTGGACATCCTGTAAGGAGAAAATCATCATAATGTTTCAACCGACTTAAAAATCCATAAAGATTGATCAGACTGATCAGAGGATACGTCCTTGAATCGATGTATTTTTCCTTGTCTATACGGGTATCCTGCGATCTTAAAGTCTCATTACATTCCATTAAAATCGAGCAGTCGTCTAATTTGAATCCAGCACTTAGGGATGCAGGTAAAACAGAAGAATGCTGACAACCTGCCTGACAGTGTTTTGACTGTGATCTGTCTGCTCTTGCATAATTACACTTTTCTAACAGACCCGGAGACAAAACAAAAGTCTGGGATGTTAAATGACAATCATGCTTGGCTATTAAACTATGACGATTCAGGCGGGTTTCATTGTGTTTTCATGACTAATTTTCTGCTACCTCGTCTGTGCACTGCCCTGGAACGCAAGCAAGGTCACACACACATACACTATGTAAAGAGAGCAGATGGAGGCTCTACACCGACTCGCCTGCATACAGCACTCATGTGACCCAGGCCACCTGGGCTCCGGAAGGTGACAGCGTGGCTCCGTGGCAATAAACACACCCGTGTACTCGCATATGCAGATACGGTACTTATGCACACATGCACACACCTGGATGCATAATATGCAGATTCCCTACAGTGCCTTGGCACCAAGCTGCCGGTGGCCAACGGACCAGTCGTGGTGGTGCACAGGTAGTCATGCTGCAGGAATGTTATGCTTTCCTGCAAACAGGCCACTTCACATGAATGATGTAATTATGAACACTCGGCCAACAAAAGGTGCTAGTGCATGCTAAGTGAATATAATGTGCACTCCAACATTATCACTCACAGTTTGAGGAAAACAGGAAAACAAAAGCCCAAACCTGCATTAAAAATGTGGTTTTGAAAACTTAATTGGATTTTATCAGAGGTTAACTATCACAAATTAATTATGCCTGTTGCTATTTTTTCATTACTGTGCTGTTAAAGTTATCCTGTATTGTCTCCTCATGGGAAATTTGTCCTCTGCATTTTACCCATCCCAGTACCCTAGAGGACGTCCTATTAGGAGTAGGCAGTCACTGTGTAACGCCTGGAGACCAGCCCCACTACCTTGGTCAAGGGCACTAATAACACAATTAACTGTTCATGTTTTGTTGGTGGGAGGAAGGAGGACCAGGAGGAATTTCTCACAAACACACAGAGAATATGCAAATTACCTTGAACCTAGAATGACCCCTTTTTGCTGTGATGCGACAGTGTTAACCACTGAGTCACCGTGCCGGCCCACTGCTGTGACATTAAACGTGAAACAACATTTTAATGGCTTGGATTGAGTTCAACACCACAGAGGCAGTGCTGTAAGCAGATGCAACATGGTGTCTTCTCTATGTATCAGATATTCCACTTGTAGAGTTCAGCAGCTGCAAACATGTTAATGAAGTTTAAGATATAATGGACGAGGCATGTTCGTGGTGGAGCAATGAGGCTGTCAACAATAATTCCTGTATTTTTCCTATCTTCATTTCAATGTGGTCTTGATGCATTACAAGTCAATTTTCATTCCATTTGTTAAAAAAGGAATCTGACTGAAGCAATAATTATGGCTGGTTGATGTGTTCTTTTACCCCAGTAGAACATTTATATCAAAAAACCTACAAAAAAAAACAAAACAGTGTTGTCCACAGGGTGCTTAGCATTTGGATAGCTTGTAAATTAGACAGTTAAGTTGGATAGAATTTTGAGTTTACCTTATTAAATAAAATACCACACCTGTTAGCATAACCTAGGTACATTAGCTACTGTTAGCATTAAATCAGTACTACCTCCTAGCCGTCAGCTAACATGCCAAATAGGCCAGTTAGCCTGCTAATAAACAAAATTATACTTAAAACAAAACTGTTATTGCTACATTTGTATGTGTTAACATTTAGCAAGTTGCTTAAAATATTTGACGTTTTGTGTCTAGTTGTGCAATTATGTATTAGGTTAGCAGTAGCATTAGTGTTAGCATAGTGAGCTTCATTCCTCAACATGAAATCAACAACAACAAAAAAAATGAAAATGATGAAAGATTAAAAACCATATCAGTGAATCTACAGTTAAAACAGCAAATTGTTATTTTTTTTTCTTTTTTTCTTTTGTTTTAGATCCAAACTTAGTGTACTTTTACACAAGACTTGGTAAAACATTACATCCTAAAATCGAAGTCAAACTTCTTCCTGACAGTATGTGTTCAGTATTTTACGTGTTCCGGGGAGCTAACCGTGTAACAGCGCCTATATATGTCACCTACTGTCTCATTCCACCAACTTCCAGTTAAAGATGGTCCATCTGTGCATCTTTGTATATATCCACAGGGAAGAGGAGTGAGAGTGGAGAGTACAGTGAGCGGGCCACGCTGAAAGCTTCTGTCCTGGCTTTCAGGAGGGATAATGATAGCGCAGAGGGCTGAAGTCTTTCAGCCTGGTCTATTTTGTCGACACCACAGGGAAATAAAGACAAATTGGCCCAACAGTCTCTACTCCTGTGTGTGTCCCATCCGGCATGTACTTTCATCTTGCCTTTTGATGCTTCCTGCTTACTCCCTTTCTCACTTTTTTCCCACTACGTACGTCACAGAAACTAAGGAAGGCATTTGATATCAGACTCCAATGTCAAGACGCAGACTAATACCTGCGCCGTCAGAAGAAGTCAGCACTGCTCTTGATTTGTCAGTTGTGCGTCTGTGTTCAGACATTCTGCAAAACACTGAAACCGCAATAATGTTCAAAGGCAAAATATGTCAAAAGCATTTGTAACTGCAGTAAATCCCAACACTGTTCTGACTGGATCATTGACATTAAACCATTTATCAGCTCATGTTTAGTTCAGTTGTTGTTTGAGTAGCTTTACCTCTTATTTAGTAGCTAAAAGATATCTATCAATGAAGCATGACATCATAACTTTACACATTTTGACACATGACTTATAACAAAGACATAAGCATCTATCAGTAGAGTTCCCTGTAGAGTTTTTTTCTTATTTTAATTTTTTTTGACATTTTCCAAGCGTATATAGAAACCAAACATTGCTCATGTTGATATTTACCCAAAACAATGAATGAATAGCAATGCTTTAATGAATGTATTTGTATCTATTTCACTTGTTCATGTGTTTTATTGCACATCAGCTGTCTTGTGTTAAAAAAAAACAACCTAAAAACAAAAACGCCACAGTAGACATAAGTATTTGTCATTATAGTAACATCTATTTTCAGTGGCAGATGCCTGATTTTGCTCGAGACGCTTAAAAAACTGTCAGTCTGGATTGCCTTAAAGGCAGGCTCCATGCCAGTAAAGACGATTAACAGCAAGGGTGCGTTTCTGATTATGTCAGTTTCTTTTTCTCTTTACTTTTCTGAGTCTGAGCAGAATTTAAAAAAACCCTCTTGGGCTGAACCCTGAATATCTGATGAGCTGGAGAATGCTCCACTACACAGAGAGCCGGCGAAATGAATGAGGAAGCGAGGATAAAAAGTACACAGCACAACTAGATAAACAGCTCGTCTTTGAACTCATTTATCAGAAAGCCGTGGACTCCGCTGGGTTCCACCTGGTGTTTTCTGCCGAATCCGGGAGACTCTCCTCCACAGACAGATGGAGACGGCAGCGAAAGGCAGGAGAGGGACGGGAGAACGTCCTTTTTATTTACAAGAAAACAAACTGCGCGTGTTTGTCATGCTGATTTGGCAAACGTCTAAAGTTGTCATCCTTTCTTTCTGGCAGAGTAAGATGACAAAGGGAAACGCAGCAAAATCAAAAACAACTGACAAAACATCATGGAAAGATGAGACGGTGTTGAATCCAGATAGCAGACACTCCTACTGCCGTCCACTGTCCCCACTTCTGCCTAATCACACTCTCCTGTTGGCCTGCATCATTGCCTGGCCTGTTTAATTGGGGGGTTTGTGTTGGGTGGTGCATTTAATGCTGCATTTTCTGTAACTGCTGAGGCTTTTTCCATGTTAGCGGGATGTCGAAAGTGATGTTGGCGAACAAATGACCCCTACTGGGCTGAAAGTACAGGAGCAGTTGTTACTGACCACCGTCGGTCTTTGTGTGTGCGCTAAGAGGTACATTTGAGATTTTGAGAGTGAAAAGCAGAAATAACAGGGTTTACCTCCAAAACAAAAACAAGCGCTTTGTTCGAACCTGTGGGGAAAACAAAGACAGGCTCTGAATGAGTCCATCCCTGACCGCTTTACTCTCCGAAGCAGGAGAGCAGCGCTGCTGGCAGCATGTCCTCATTGGACCGCTGCTATCTGTAGGACATTCAGCAGCTCTGAGGCTGGACGTCTGAGGCTGCTGTTAATACATGGGTATTTTTTATGGGTTTCATCAAAGAACATAGGCAGAAAACCAGAGGGAAAACAACCATTACTTTGGCCAGACAGATATTTTTCTTATTCAGAGACATTTATTCACACACATTTACAATGTCCCTTTAATGAAATATGTACAAATACAAGGTTCTTGTGCTGAAGAACTTCCACTTCTGCCTCACTGCATCTCAGAGGATGGATGTTATACTATTCACTCTACTACATTTGTCTGACAACTTCAGCTCCTTTTCATCGCCTTTCTATTCACTGAAAACCTCGTATCTGCAAATGTGTTGATTCTGAAGGTGATAAACTGAAGGATGATGTACGTTTCCATGGCCTGAGTTTAAAATTCTCCTTCATAAACCAAATAAATTCTTTAAAAACCCTTGTGGATTCACATTCACAAAGCTGAAAACAGGTTTTCCTGATATTTTTAGTGAAATATGTGGTTCTTACAGGACAGCAGTGCTACAAATATATAACCATCTTATAGACTGATCCGTTGCTGTAGAGAAGCCGACACCATCTAATGTAGTTCAGATCAGCTCAACTGTAAATATGCAGAATAATGCAACGTAAACATTAATGCAGCAGTGAAAGGATTTCAAAAACATCATACATAACAGTAAAAACTGGAAGCATATTTTAATGCCATACTTACTTTTACTCTAGTAGCTTTTAATTACAGAGCCTTTAGTCGTAGTAGCGTCTTTATACATTATGTTATTTATTCTTGTTCCTGTCATTTGTCACGCTGCTGGAAACACTTCAGGTACATTAAGACTCGTCTTGGGTGGAACAGATGAGTCTTAACGTGCAGATATGACAGACGGTGTAAGTCCTGAACATGCTAACACATGTATGTGAGGCTGGTGCTTTGGCTGCACCACTCAGTCATATTCACTTACTGTTGCAGTGATTGTATGTTCACATTTGAAACCACAGCGCTGAAGGACAGACAGTGTGTCGACATCCCAGGGCTTTGAGCTATCAGCTGAGGTAAACCGCACAAACCTACAGGACAATGTGGACGATAAGAACCTGCACGATCCTTCATGTTAAGGTGTTACAGCAGATACTCTAGGACACGGGTGTCAAACATACGGCCCGTGGGCCAAAACCGGCCCGGCAAAGGTTCCAATCTGGCCCGCAGGATGAATTTGTTCCAAAACAATGACAGTGAAGGTATTAATGGTTAAGTGTGTCAAACTTATTTTAGTTCCAAATTCCAACAATACTGTGTCTGTTCCTACATGTTTTACACCTCTGTAGATCCACTGTGATCTATAAGCTGAGGAATAAAATTGCACTTATTTTTCTAAAGAAACTCCAGGTTTTTCAGGTTATTCATATTTTTGTGAAATGTAAAAACTTTCATAATTTAAGTGTACTTATTTTTTTTGCATTTAAACACAGAGAAAGTTTAATATTATTTCTAGGTTCTCTCATTTTACTGGTCCGGCCCACTTGAGGTCAGATTTGGCTGGATGTGACCCCTGAACTACAATGCATTTGGACACCTCTGCTGTAGGAAATAGAAAAGGACAGGTGATACAATTCACTCTCACAACTTCTGCTCATCATTTTAATAAAAACCTCTTGATAGAGATCCCGGTGCTTTGAGCGCGACTGCAGTATAAAAGCATCTTGGGTAAATTCAGTGTAGGATTAGCCTCTGATCATGAGTATCAGCTCACCCACGGCTGTCACAGTGTGACTGGCCTACAGCAGCAGCCGTGGCAGATTTGTGCAGGAATTAAAGCACTGTCAACTTCAGCAGCCATTACAAATTACTGAACAGCGCAGGTACTTGTTCTGACCCGGACTTGACACCGAATGGCTGCTGTGTGGTTCACTTTTAGCAGTTTGGTACTTGGAGTCGAGCTCATCGCTTACATTCTGACGCTGTGAGGGATCAACGCTGAGACACTGAGCAGAGGAAGTCAAGAGCTGATGTGGATCTTAATCAAAACCTCATCGACATAGCGACACACAAGTCAGACTTGGAAATGAAAAGCCAAAAATAAATTATTAAATAAATGAATAAAAGATTTTGGGCTCCAACTTGGCAATATAATACCTTGTTGTAAATCTCTGAGTAATTGAGAATTCAAGTGTCACCTTTAATACAGTACATCTTAATGTCATCACATGTCAGATGCGTTAGAAATGACAGCACATGTACCGTATTCACCTCAGCTCGGAAAAGGAAACCAATTTCATTCATATCAGATGCTCTTGATATTTAATCAGCCTGGAAAAGGGGCTTTATTGTTCAATCAAATGTCAGAAGTTTTATTTATTTGCCTTTTGGAAACCAAACCAACCTGAGAGCTCACTGCTGTAATTACTGTCACATTTATAGTCAACTGAAAATAACACAAGCTGTTATTTTGCTGTTGCCATAGAAATATGAGACTTTATTTTCATTGTATTCCCATGCAATGAAATTTAGGTACACCTCCAAAATACTGTGTATACACACATATAACACACAAAACACAATTGATTTGAAGAGTTTAAGTGCACTTTTTTTTCCTTTAAGAGTCATAGCTGTCTAAAAACAGTTACATAAAACTAAATGAATAAATATTATCATACATTGTCATAGTTTCACTGTGATGCATTTATTTATAGGAGCTACATTATATTCAACTTCTAAACAATTATCTATTAACAAGTAACTTAAAAAAATGGATTAAAACATCTTAATGAAGAATAGCTAAATAGAATACCTGACACACGAACTATAAGAGCAATTTACAACAACATACACTAATCATACGCCACATAATTATTATATCACCTATTTACTAACCTTTTTTTTTGTTATTTTATGCAGCAGCAGCATGACACAGCAAAAAAAAAAATAGAACACAAGAGCAAACACACTATATAAAATAAATTGGAAGTATAAGAACAGACCTGGATAAAAACAATGACTATTAATTCAACTGTAAGGTGCAATAATAAACTGTAATGTTTACTATGACGAAGGTGCAAACGGACATTTCCGTTTGTATGTCAGTGGACAGGACAGTCTAGTGTTTACATCCAGCCCGTCGGGGTCAGTGTCCTGTCCATACGATGACGTCTGGTGCTAACAGTACATGGACATATGCAGAGACCCACCAGGGCCAAACTCAGGACTTCAACCCGCAGCCAGCTGTCCGCCGCTGGGCTGCTGGCTGCGCTCCACCTCTGAGCTCATCGCTAACCTCTTCCACACGCGCTTTTCCACAAAAAGCACACGGGCATGTGAGCACACACACACACACTCGGCGTCATCCCGCTGTCTTTGGCGCCTGTGGTGCTGTATTTGGATTAGACCATCTGTTCCAGAGTCACCTGACAGGTGTAGGTGCAGCTCTTTCTCCCTCTGTTTCTGTCTCTCTCTCTCTCTCTCCTCTTTGTCCTCCAACCTTTCAGGCAATGTGGGGAAGATACACACACACACACACCCACACCCCCACACACACACCCACACACACCAAAAACCGCACATACAGTCAAATGCAGAATGATGCGTATGTACCTGCAGACATTGGGTTTCACCTCTGGAAGCCCCGTTACTCCAGTGAAGTGTACTGGGCGTATCGATCTAAATATCGATAGTATCGATACCATACTGGTGAGTATTGGCATCGGATCGATATTAGTGTGATTTGATCAATACTTTTGTTGCAGTTTCTCTTCTATACGTTCAGCAAATTTCCTCACAGTTCATGTAAGCGTAGCTTCTCTCCAAGTCTGTCAGTGCAAACAGTGCACCTCTGCTGCTCTCAGCCACACTCTGCCATGAAATTGGTGATCAGAGAGGCAATGTAGCAGACTGACTACATTGTTAATTAAATCATTCACTGATCATGACATTTCAAGTAACAGTATCGGTATCGGCGATACTAGCCCTGTATTTACTTGGTATTGGATCGATACCAAAGTTCCCAGTATCGCCCACCCTTAGTGAACTGAACTGAAGCAGTCACTGTATCCACATCTCGCTTGTGGGAATGCAGGATGTCTGAATCCACAATTTATCAATCCAATCAAGTGAAGGTGTCCAAACACGTTGGCATGCTCAACAATAGCTGCTGAAGAGTTCTACTGGACACTGTGCATTCAAGTACTGCCTTCAGATATGATGGATTTTCAACAAAAATAGGCCAAATTCTCCTGAACCAGGTTTTAGTCCTATACACATCTGTACTCACTATGGCTTTTGCTGCAAGCAATAATTCACCTTAACTTATATTAAACAGTGACCTATTATGTTGAGCACAGCTAAAATGAAACTGCCTCTAATTGAGATTAGGGAAGAAAAATGCAAATAAGTTGCTGATTGTGCACCTGAGCAAGAATAAACATGCTGCAAAGGCTTTTCAACAAACAATATTTTCATTATTTTTTTAGAGTATTTTGTCAAAGGGTAAAAACCTATTGTTTAAATCTGAAAAAAACAACATTAGGAATGAGTCAGCTCTTCTGCAGCTGACTACATGCTTTACCCTTTACCCAAGAATCACATGTGTAGACAAAATGCCATTTCAACGTTGTAACATATGTGCCATTCTTTTACTGCATATGTGATATTAACATGAATATAAGTGAAAACCAAGAATACACTTTAACCCAGAACGACACAAACAGGCACTGGTGACCAAACCCATCTACTGATCTGAACTGTCTAATACCTGCTGATCCACTAATCCTATCAATATATGTCAATAATTGGTGTAAATACAGTTATTCATCTGT
>JAPQRQ010000008.1:21149834-21162973 GCA_037367365.1 Apogon talboti
TTCATTCATTTGTTCATTCATTCATTTGTTTGTTCATTCATTCATTTGTTCGTTCATTCATTCATTTTCTGAACCGTTTGATCCCCCTGAGGGTCAAAGGGCTGTTGGACCCTATCCCATCTACCAACAGGTGAATGTACAGGTACAACCACGTCACCAGTGCATCACAGAGCTGACATATACAGACAAACAACTATTCACTCTCACATTCATGCCTTCGGGTGATTTAGATCGACCAATCAATCTATTAAGTGCTTGTGTTTGGCTGATGGGAGGAAGCTGAAGTAAACCCAGGCAGAGGGGTCTCCACTGGTTAGGAGTTCAGACCCAGGCCCTTACTGCTGTACTGTACCACTGAACCACTGCAATAAAATATATTAAATAAAAGAAATCCTATAGAAACAATACAAACATTGCACAGAATATCTTAAAAACTGATATAACTTTCTTTGGGAAGTAACCACATGTTTTAAGTGCTCATTAACACTGTTAACGTCAACACTGTTACACACTGTAAATGCCATGAGGCTCGTTTAAGGAGATCTAGGACTGAGATGACATTGCACAGGCTGTTTAAGGGTCACTGCACATGTAGAGACAGCTTGTCTGTCCACAAGCTGTCTCTCTGACTATGTAAATACTACTAATAAATAGCATGTGTAATGGTGGGATTCATGTACAAGTTTGTCACATGATGATGAATATGATGTAGGCCCCTTGTTATGTGTAGAACAGCCTGCACGTGTGCCTGCACTGGTCATGTTTATGACATTAACTGTGCTTTGTGTATTACTTACAGTCAGGAGAGGCACAAATACAGTAAAATTTGCCGTAAATGCACCCACTAGTTTGTTTCAGTATAAAACGCTGTGATGAGTTTGTCTTTCATCAGTTGAGTTCCAAGTGTTTGTTGTGGTTCCATCTTAAACCCACTATAAGAGTCGACCCCAGCATGTGCAGAACCCGTTTGTTGCATCAGTAAAGTTTCTCTCCACATCAGTGTCCACAGTGTGTGCCCCAGGAGGCCATTGGTGAGTGTGTTACTGCTGTGGTCGGAGCCCAGCAGCAGGTCTCTGCAGCAGGCTGAAGCGAGCAAGATAATTCCCCATGGGTCACCACTGAAGGCTGCGGCACGCCATAAATGCACCACACTGGACCGCTTTAGTACATGAATTATGCGTGGGGGCACAACCTATGGGAAGCAGCCATTGCCGGCCAGAAATGACACACCCCATTAATTCTCGGTGACTGAGTGTGAGTAAACAAGCAGCAGTCAGTGAGCAAGATTGAGTGGAAAGCACGTGTTAGCGCTTGCTGTTTGTGCAGCCGTAAGCTTTACATGCCGCCATTGACCTAGAGACAGGACCCAGCACTGGCCGATAATGTGTCCTCTTAGACTGGTGTCTGCTGTACGGGGTCAGTGACCAGTCCACCACAGCACAGGTGATCGTACAATATAACGTTACTGCGTCACAGCCCATGAAAGAGGCAACATGTCACTGACCATGTCCGACTGACGGAGCAGTGACTTAGTACTCACCCGTACTACACAACAGGCTATGACGTAAGTCACCTGACAGAACCACTAGTAGTACACATGATCTTTTGAAATAGTGGAGTGACCATATTTTGATTTCCAAAAGAGAGGACTCTCAGCTCCATCTGAAGATACTTGATCACATGCTATGTAAGTACTGTAGTATTCTGTGTGAACCGCCTATAACTCGGAGAAAATATTTCAGTGAAACAGGCTGCTTGGAATTATTTTATTATTGTAGCTGTAGAAGTGTCATAAAAGGTGCTGTGTGTTGGTACTTTTCAGGACTACTTCTACTTTCAAGATATGGCAAGATCAGGTTTTGCTTTACTATTTGTTTTAGGTGGAATAACAGACAAAAACAAAAAAACAATAACATTTTTATAGATTTTTGCTGAATAAGGCAACTTATCATTTCTCCATGTGCATTATACAGTAGATTGGATCTACAAAGGCACAAAACATTTAGTAACAGACAGAATATTGGTCAAATTGCACTTCATTTTCTTTAGACATTTCAGGTTGTTCATATTTATTGTTAAAGGATAGTTTATTAATATAAATATTTTCATAATTTTGTTATTTTTTTAAATTATGTATAAGCAAATTTATTTATTTTTTCTCACATTAAACCAAGAAGTAAATTTGGAGTCATTATTTACATGTTATTATGTTATTATTTTACTTGAGATCACAATTGATCTGTATGGAACCTGAACTAAAACAAGTTGGACACCTTTGACTCTTCATAACTTCAGTATCATTTTTGCACTTTGTAAATTCATACCATGGGCCAGACTGGAACCTTTGGCGGGCCCCTTTTGGTCCATGAGCCACATGTTTGACACCATAGTGCGACTATGGACAGGTCCGTCCGTCCCACATCCACAGGCTGCTGTGGATCAGTGCCGTTCACTGTCCTAATGTCCAATATATCACTGGAAAGACCACAGTCTTTTCTTCCAGTGGGATCTGGAACTTTCCGGTTTCAAGAACAGTGACAGTGACGGATATCAAAACTGAGCTTGCGCCGATACATACACATTTAAAGAGTTTTTCCTGTGAAAAACAATGAAAATCTGGCAACTTTAAGATGCTGGTATATTCATGAAGTCTGAAAAAAAAGTAAGACAAATTGTGCCCTCTTCTTATGGTACAAAGAGGAAAACCCTGAATGCTCATTCACACTGGAGGAGCTGAGCGTGGAGGCTCCGGTCAGTCACAGAAAACACATGATGCTAAAGCAGTTAGAAACAAAGATCAGCAAACACTGGCTGAGTCTCCGGCAGGACGAGAACCGAGATAGAAGCAGATCATATGAAACACAGACGGGACCAAAGCTGCCACACGAACTGCGGAGTTTACCGATGACAGATGCTGATCGGACCTTTGCACCTGTCCAGGTGAAGGATTCCAGGACAGTCTGTTTAAAACCACCGTTTACTAAGACTAACACATTTTTCACCATATTTCAACATTTTCACACTTAAAAAAACTCAGCTTCACAGTAGTACTATCAGACTGGGTAAGGTGGTCCATGGTTCACATTTTGCTGCAGCTCTGCCTCAGTGCGCTTATCAGTGTAGTTTATTTGACTTACCTGTCAATACTGTTGATGTAATTAGAAGGAAAGTTATATGTTTACACCATATAGGCTTATATATTCAACTTACATTACCGTGTATTTTTACACAGTTGAAATGAATCACTATAAATATACAAATTTCACAAGTTTTACATCAAATCAATGAAACCTTTCCATTCACAAATCCAATTAAAACTGTCCTTTCTCTAAATGATCTGCATTTGGTGACAAAAGAGCCTTCCTTCCAACACATACCCAGGGTCTAAAAATACTTTCTATAACGGTAGTAGGAAAAACACCATTACTTATGGAAAAGGTATGAAAACCGGTTTCAAAAGTGCAATTAAAAAAAAGGCTATCCCGTGAATCAAAATAATGACTGTATCTCTAAAATATGAGTTGTACTACATTACAACCTACAATCTTCTCCACATCAGGACTTTTCCATAAAAGATTTTGCACTAATGATATGCCGGTGCAAACCCATCCATGTGATTTTGTACCTCAGTGCAGTTAGTGCTTTTGCATTTAAGCTGTGGTGCTATTTCTAGTGTCCTGGGCGATCACACATAGTTTTGCATATTTTCCAACCAATAATCATGTATTTTGCTTCTTTTGTTTTTCAAATCTGTAATGACATCTATTGAAATCATCATCGAAATGGACTCCAACCATTAATGTGACTAAATCATGACTAAAACGAGTTCCATTACTGTGTGAAAGCTGGAATGATGTTGTTCAGGTGCCACTGAATTTACATCGGTAATGAAATGATCCGCACTTATCTCCGGCAGAGTCAAACGGCAGCTGAAACATGAATGCCTTCCCAGTTGGGACGGGCGCTGTTTTACAACTTCCAGAACACCACAACAGTCCTGATCTGACAGTCATTAGTGTTGTGTGTTTAGCCACGGCTGCTATCCAATCACAGCTAAGGACAAATGATTAGAAAAATGTGATAATGCAGCCTGATCTCTATGTGCGAGGTTGAGACATGTTTATTTTTAAGTAGCTGAAAGTCTGAGCTCAGCCCCAGACATGAAGATGTCCACCCATGATACGACCGAATAGGAATTCAATATGACTGAAGTGTCACAGACTTGAAGATTTGAAGAAAAAGACAGAGACAGAGCCAAACAGTGAGTCGGAGCTTCTGCAGACCAGACAGACCATACCAGCCTCTTGTGAAGGTTTTTTTTGGCATTTCACTTTTGCGTAGAAGGGTAAATGTCTGGATATTCCTTATTTTGTGTCCATGTAAATTGCACAGGCACACGGTGACGCTCTGCTTGTGGTGCACTTCATCATTTGCAGCTCCTTTCTGAATCACAGGCTCTGGTTTGCATCTGTTTTCAGGGCACCAAAGTCTTACAAACCTTTGTAGACCCAACCTTAAGTTATCATCTTGAGAATGTACCTCATTATTTAGAAAAATAATTCATTTGCATTGGCAGGTTTTATTTTTATTTATTTATTTATTTGTCATCACAGTAGTAGCAATGGGCTTCCATCCAAAACCATTCTTAGGTATTCTTCAAACCAACATATTTCCACCCAACAAACCATCCAGCAACAGTTTAACTATACATTCTTCAACCTGATTTAGATGACGTGTCTCCGACTCAGAAAATACGATTATTTCCTTAAAGTTCAAATGAATGTGGCAGTGAGTTCATGTGAGAATAAGGTGGAACTCTGATCTAAATGAGGTCCACCTCCACACAGCAGGTCTAACACTGACCTCCTCGTTGCAGTGATGGTAAAAGCAGTGGCTGATTCCCCTGCCTTAACCCACTGCCTCGTTTCTTGTGTGCATGTAAGGGCAGTGATGACTTCATCCATCAAATGCCAACAGCCCTTATACAACCTCGGATCAGTTTGGAGGACGAGAAAATAGAAAAAAAACGCCAACATCAAGACAAATGATGTGTAGCTTTGAATGAGAGGTGCCCTTAATGGATGAGCAGGAGTCCAGGACAGAGGAGCCCTGCTGAGCTGCAGTAGGAGGCGGATGAAAACACTTTTCTTTAAAGACTAAAGGGTCAGGTCTTTTATCTCTACTAGTCCACAACAAGAACCATAAAATATGACCAGCAGCTACAGACAGATTAAATGTTTTGACGGAATAGTATCATGTATTTAGATCTGTTTGAGTCAAAAGAACAAGTTAAAAAAGACAAACTTTCAACAAAAAGAAATATGTCTCATATTTTATTGATCCAAAGAATGATTTAATGATAAAAAGGTGCATCTGCAGTATGAAATATTCATATTGAGCTGTTGTTTGTGAAGGTGTGTGAGCAGATAAACAAATAAATAATACAAAATATGAACAACTGTTAGAAAGAGTGGTAATAATAAACAGTAGAGGGCAGCAACCTGCCAGTCTGGTCTGTTTAGTGCAAGAAGAAAAATAGGTGGATCCTGTATTTTTGTTTATTTTTTTTTAGTTTTGGTTGTGACATAATATCTTCATAGCCTAATATGAACTTTCAAGGATCCATTTTTTTCTGTTAGATTTTTAAATTCATTCGGATTTAAATTCAGAATGCTTTATAAATCCCAGTAATGCTCTATCCATCCATCCATACATACATACATCTAGAAGAACACAATCAAAACAATCTTTTGGAACAAGCAACAAGTACAATATTATCAATAAAAATAAAAATATATCAGTAAAATGGCTGTAAAATGCCTTTTTCCCCTCAAAGTATATCAGTAATATCTGAAAGGCAAACTTTCAAAGCAAAAGCAGGTCCCTTTAGATGTTGTTCATGTTATAATCACTAAGTTCTGGATCCAAAATCATCAAATAAACCCATAAAAACTTTGTAGTTTATTTTTTTTTGTATGAAACGCTGTGATGAGTTTGTCTTTCATCAGTTGAGTTCCAAGTGTTTGTTGTGGTTCCATCTTAAACCCACTATAAGAGTCGACCCCAGCATGTGCAGAACCCGTTTGTTGCATCAGTAAAGTTTCTCTCCACATCAGTGTCCACAGTGTGTGCCCCAGGAGGCCATTGGTGAGTGTGTTACTGCTGTGGTCGGAGCCCAGCAGCAGGTCTCTGCAGCAGGCTGAAGCAAGCAAGATAATTCCCCCTGGGTCACCACTGAAGGCTGCCTCATCTCTCAGACCCTGCCACAGATTAATGGCCTGGTGGCTGAATTCAGACGCTCCGTCTTCTCTGATAATCAAAGGCAGAGCTGAGCACTATTGGGAGAGATTTTCTTTTTCTTCTTTTTTTTTACACAAAGAAAAAACAAAGGCAGAAACCATAAGAAGTGATGGCTGCACAGGGAAAAAGCCTCTAATCACATGCATGTGTTAACGAACTTCTGAGATTAAACATATAAATCCAAAACTTCTTCATTAACTCTTCATTAACACTTAATGAAATACAATGAAATTCTAAATTTCAAGCTTAGTTTGTTATTGGACATTGTCATCTACCACCTCATTGGTTGCCATGACAACAGTCTCCCTCCTCTGGCCATAAAACATCCAAGCAGCACTTGCTAAAAGGTAAACATGTGCAATAAAACAACTGTTATAAGGTCATAAACGGACAAAACCACTCATATTCACTATTACAGCTTCTAAATGTCTGTAAAATCTGTCTGAATCACTGTATAGTGTTATAAAAAAAAAAAAAACATACGGGTTTGGCTCTATAATTAATGTTTGGGGAAATAACCAAAAATAGTCACTTCCCGATAAAGGGTTAACGAAATAGCGGAAGCAGAGGGAGCTGCAGTGGTTAGCACTGGGGCCTCACAGCAGGAAGGTCCTGGGTGGAGTTTGCATGTTCTCCCCGTGTTTGGGTGGGTTCTCTGCCACTTCCTCCCACCGTCCACAGACATGTGCTCAGAGGTTAACTGGTTAACCTTAGATCTGCCCATAGGTGTGAATGTGAGAGTGCCTGGTTGTGTGCCTCTGTGCGTCGGCCGTGTGATGAACTGGCGACTCGTCCAGGGGGAGCCCCGCCTTTGCTCATGGGTATCTGGGACAGGCTCCAGCACCCCCCCACGACCCCAGAGAGGATGAAGCAGGTTCAGAAGATGAACGAATGAATGAAGACTCTGGCTGTATATAGTCTCCATGTGTGATTTGAACATGGTTTCAGGTTTTGAGTGTGCAGTCATGTGCATGTGAGCCTCAGTGTGACGGCACAGTGAGCTTTTCAAGGGATGAGGAGCCGAGAAACACACAGAGAAATACACTCCATTTCTGTTGTTCTATTTTCATCTCCGCAAAGTCACGAGCCCTACTGTCAGCTCAGGCTCACATCAAAAGAGAAAAAAAGGGAATTTCACAGTATTAATATAGACACTAAGTTAAAATTAAATTCTAGTTCTTTACTGACACATTCTGTTTGAATGGAACCAGGCTTTCAATCCGAGAAGTGTGAAGTAAGACAAATGGGAAATCCGACATCACTTTATGAATCCCCAGAGGCGCAACACTTGAGTCGGAGCCACAGGAGATATTTCCTACAGAAGACAATATGAATACAACATCTGAAACAGTTTGTTTTTTTTTGTTTTTGTACATTTCTTTGTAGAAGTCTGACTTTAGATGGAACCTAGCCTATGTGGAAATGCTTCGAATGTTGACTCATGCTGTCTGGACGACTCTTCAAGACAGTTGGTGGCATTTTTCACATCTCATTTACTCTCAGTTTTAATCAGTGATTCATGTGGAACAAGTGATAAAAGTCAGAAGGTCACAGATTTTCAGAACTCACTGGACCGTGATCACTTTAATCACATCATTTATGTTTGCTGCTGATACAAAGGAGTTAGATTTGGTAGAAATAATAAATAAATGATGCTTTGCAGCAGGTACAGTAGTATGCTAGCCCAGGGGTTCCCAAACGTTTCCATGTCAACGCCCCCCAAACAGCATCAGCTGCTGGACAGCCCCCCCCCTTTGCAAACCCATCGACAATCCAATGACAAAAGCATTTTAGCAGATACTACAGTTAAAGACAACAGATTCTACACTGGTGAGAACATAACCGCTAACCTGCAGCTAATTAGCTTTAGCTTTGATCACATGTATCACTATGAGCCATTTGTAATAGTTCCCACACATCAGTAAACATGTTTATTTTATGTATGCTATTGATAATATGCCGAATAAATAAAATCGAATGGTGCCTGTGTTTTCAGATTCAGCTCCATGGTAGACTGTAGAGCTGCCGTAAATGGGTGTTGACAATCACAACACCTTCGTCTGTGACTTGTCTCACTAAACGATCTCTTTGTCAGTTGGATTAGATAGATTTGACTGTGGTCTGCCTTCAAAGACCCCGAGATTGTGATTCATTTACATGTGAAGATCAGAACCTTGTTTTTTTTTTTATATCTTTGATTTCACTTCAGAGAATGTGAGGGTTGCAGGTCTACCTCAATCAGTGAGTACATTTATTTATTGATTTATTGATTTATTCTTTTGAGCCAAATTACTCCAATAGCACAAACCAACAAACAGAGGTAGTATTAGACCTTCTACTACCATTTTGTTTGAGGTGAAGTAACTGTTTACTGCTCCAGAGTCCTGTGGTTTTGAAGAGGGCTCCTCTTCCCTGTGTTGTCTGACGGCCAAGTAAGGCATATAGCATACAAAGTGGTAACAAACAACACAGTTCAGTGGTGAACTGCTGTCCTCCTCTACTAATAGTAGGAATTCATTCTTGAATTTCAGTCATATTAATATTAGACATTTTACTTTCTTGCCAGTACACAACCCTATATGTTGACAAAGCTATAATTCTCTGCATTAGTTTTATTTTTTTTCATTGTAATTCCCCATTCAGACTCTTACTGCTGTTATTATTAGATGATATTTGTACTCTATGTCTCTAACAAACAAATGTAGTATCCTTCCATGAACAACACAGAAATTAATTGGACGAATCGGTAACAAGACACTTCATCTGTTTAAGCATGATTAAAACAGGACCAGTGCATTAGCTGTTCACCTTTGACATACTGGTTTTTGACATTTCATACTTTTCCCATAAGGCTGCTCAGTTGATTTTGGAAAATGCCAAAAAGTTGCACCAAGAAACTATTCAGCTCTGTAAATATTGGCCCAGCGCTGTCTGAAAGTCAACACATTCAGAGAGAAAACTCTGTTGTACCTGCTGACCCATGGATCCATCCTCAAAGACTGAAATAAGAATCAGTTTCTGCTGTATCACTGTCTACTTAAGATGTTTTATTGAGTGAAAATAATCAAAGGTACTTGGGAAATGTTATTGTCCAGACACTGATCGTATACAGTAAGAGGTGTGACGACTGAAAACATGAAATAATGCAGCACAATCACCTGCTGGGATATTCTGAAGTCCTCCATCAGTTTCCCTTCCTTCCCAGTAATGAGCTAACCCATTGTTATTTTTTTATTTGTAATTTAGATCACAAGTGGCCTTTTCCTTCAGTCTGGAATCAAAAAGCAGAGTGAGGAGCTGAGGCCTGAAGACAGCGAGGCACTGATGAGAGCCAGGCAGAACAGACACCCTTTGAGTTTTCCCCCATGGTGACTAATTAACCTTTCAGGTTCTTCAAGGCCCTTCATCACTGCAACGCCCAAGTGTGTGTGTGTGTGTGTGTGTGTGTGTGTGTGTGTGTGTGTGCGCGTGCGCGTGCGCGTGCGTGTGCGTGTGCGTGTGCGTGTGCGTGTGCGTGTGCGTGTGCGTGTGCGCGTGTGCGTGTGCGTGTGCGTGTGTGTGCACATGTGTGTAGGATCATACTGAGACCATACGTCTGCCTCAGCGGGGCTGCTGACATTTCCTCCGGACTTCTCTTACCAACCCTCGCCTTTCCCTTCTTGCCGACTCTCCCTTCAGCGACCCCTGTTTCGTCAAAGGTAGTCTTCATGAAAGTCATTATTTAATTACCCACCGAATATCGGCCTCTTTCTTGTAGTCTTACCGTAGGCATGGAGTATTAATGACTCATCGCCACTGTTTGATTTAAGGAAACAGTTTTAAAGAACCACAAGGGGATTTTTACGTTCCCAAAGCTCCTCTATTTGCCCTCCTCCTGCCCAGTCGCCTCTTCACACAGTCTGACTCTTTTTTCATTCATTCATTTTCCAAACCTCTTAGTCCTTGAGAAGGTTGTGGACATGTGTACACCTGGGACATGTCAAAAGGGCTGACATATACAGACAAACTACCATTCTCTTTCACCTTTTAGACTAGTCAACCTATTAACGTCTTTGGACGGTGGGAGGAAGGTGGAGGATCTGAACAGAACCCACACAGACATGAGGAGGAACCCAGGAGCCTGTTACTGTGAGGCGACAGTTCTCACCACTGCACCACCAACAGGCTGATTCTCCATGACCACCAACATCAAACAGACGTCACTCCAGTAATGGCTTTAAAGCCTTCGATTCCTACAATACATGGACATGTTACTAGCCATACTTCAATGAACACGTTTTCCAAAAACATTCTATCACACATGAATACACTGGTTTACTTTTAAAAACTGAACCAATGTGTTTAATAAGAGGCAAGAACGTCTTTTCTCAGTAACTTCAAACAAATACAGTTTAATCATGTGACTGATCAGCTGTTTTCACTTCTAGAGAAGAAGAACGAGCTTTTTCAGCTTCTTCCTGAACAACATTCGGCTTTGACAGCTTGCTTGCTTTGTGCTTTCTGATCTTCTTAAAGGTTTTTTGGTGGTTGACAAGTGATTCTGTTCTTGTGTCGAGATATTTATCTTGTGGCAACTGTGTTAGTTAGTTGAAAGCCCTAAGCCATGCTGCTATGCTCAGCTGTCTAGTTAATTTCCTCCAAACTAGTTGATGGAAATGGAAGATGCCAAATTCACATCATTTTCTTCACTTCAAATCTGCTTGACAGTTATGGGAAACATGGGTAGTGTCGTTCTTCAGTCTCAGCTGTAATGAGCTTGATGTTATCTCACTGGAAGTGACAAGGTCTGAGCTGGAATACTGGCCAACTATAACTGAACAGACTGTGCTTAGTTTGTGTCTTTTATGTCTTTAATGAACTATATTTGACTTGTAAAAACCTATGTCTTAAACAAAGAAAGAAAAAGTACATATAGAAAAGTGAAGACATAATGTACACCATTGAACTATATTTGACTTGCTTGCTAGTTATTCTTAAACCGAACTTGGAAGAAACCACAAGTTGCCTGGAGATGGATGTCTCCAGGCAACACTTGCTTCCAGTCGTTCATACCCTCCACCAGCTACCGGCTGGGTAATGGTAACAGACAGGGTCTGCCAAAGGACAAGCCCGCAAGACAAACTCATACAAATACAATTGAATTAAAGAAGAAAGTTGCAAAAACGCATATTTTAAAATGGCAATGAAACGAAGCATGTCTTGTCATGGTAGCGCTGACAGTTCTGATGGTTCTTTGTTGCAGATGTTTTCAAATGTTTTCTCTGTGCACAGTAGGACACTTTACACTATGTGGCCTGAAACTGAAAATCTGAAACAAAGGGGAAAGGATGTGATCAGCAGACAACGGGGTACCTGCTTAGTGTCTGTCCTCGCTCCCTGCCTTTCAATCCATCAAGTCATCCTTCAGGACATCTTTGTCTCACTGCTGTATTCTGTCTTTTCACACCCTCTGCGTTTTCACTCTCCACAGTGATGATTTTTTATCTTATGTCCCTTGCAGAAATAAAGATCGGGAGGGAATGAGGGACACGGGGGGGTGTTAAGAGAGTTAGGGAAATGTAGTGTTTTTTGTGAGAGATAGAACACTCCAGAGACATATATATATACCCTGTGGAGATCTTTTCCACTGTGTCAGATGTGGTGGTATAAAGGAACTGCTGGTGCAGCAGAGGTGCCGCACTTGAAGATCAGTGCCTTCCCTTGTGAGCGTGAAGCTGCAAGAGAATAAAAACCACCTTCATCTGTCAAACACATTCAGGGTGATTGAAACTGGGTCTACGCTGGGGTCCTGGGATCGTCTTCAGACCTGTAGTGCCGTGGAGAGGTCGGCAGGAGTCTATGTTGAGCATTAGCTAATTGGTTATAAATATTGAACTTGATGTGAAAAGTTCCCCGGTTCAGCCGTAGACCTGGGAGTTTTTACAGGCTCTTTACAGACCTTTGGGGAAACATTATTGCTCCCAAGGTTTATATCCTTTCCACTGATGTCAGAAATGCAAAACTTTTAATGACCTCTAAATGCATAGTAAGTCAGTTTTTAACTAGCTCCAACTTTTTCCTCGACGTTACATAAGCAAAGCTGAGTTACTGAAAAACATTGTGATTTAGACTTGGGTGCAGTGTTGGGGAGTGTGGGTGAAGCCGCCATGTACCAGCCCTCTGCGTTTACAGCACACTGTTGTATATTTACACTTACAGTATAAATATGGGGATAATCAGACAGTACAAACACAGTACTGTATATAACATTCCCATGTGCTGTTGGAGAGTGTGTTGTCATCTGTTGACATTAGCCGACTACATCTGGAGGTGAACGGTAGCCTGTAGTCTACCCTGTTGTCACTGTAGCCGAGCAGAAAACAGACAGTTGGGTGCAAGCATAAGGACTTTTGTGGAAAAATGTAGGATGTAGTTGACCAAGACAGTAAGAGAAGACTTATATTTAGGTGCAATCTGTTCACACATTGGGAATAAAGTAATCCAGGTACATTGCTTCACATAGAGCTCTGGAATGAATGAAGAGACCACTGCAGTTTTTTCTAAAATCAGCATCTCTACATGTGATCAAGAGGAAGATGGATGGTTGAAGCATCAGACAAAGCTGAGCTGCTGGAATTGTTGCACCAGGAGTGGCATAAAGTCACCAACAGTAATGAGACAGATACTGGTGGAGAACATGAGCAGACCCATGGAAGACTGGAGGACAACATGACCAGACCCATGGAAGACTGGTGGAGAACATGAGCAGACCCATGGAAGACCGGTGGAGAACATGACCAGACACATGGAAGACTGGTGGAGAACATGACCAGACACATGGAAGACTGGTGGAGAACATG
>JAPQRQ010000008.1:21177837-21188515 GCA_037367365.1 Apogon talboti
ATTTTTTTTTATTTTTATTTTTTTTTTTTGCACTAAAACAAAGATAGAAATTTAGACTTGTCATCATTTGTAGGTTATTGTGATACTATTTTATTAGTCTGACCCACAAAGCAGGGCTTCATATGGCCCCTAAACTAAAATGATTAATAGTTAATATCTTCAGTGTAATTTCACAAATGTATCCCACAGGCCGGACTGGACCCGATGGCGGGCCGGTTTTGGCCCCCGGGCCGTATGTTTGACACCCCCGCTGTAGATGCTCCATATCCTTCCAACATGTGTAATTTTTATTCAAAGGAAAAAAAAAAAGTGCACTTTGTCTGTCTTGATTATTTGGCTGGCAGTGCCTCAAGGCTTTATAAATGATAGCTGCTGAGAGTGTAAGTCGGTGCTTTCTATCACTAGTGCGGTTTCGCCTCTCCTAAAAAGCATCTCTGGACATATTTCCATTGATCAGCAGCCTGCACCGCTGCTGAACAAGGTGCCCACTCAGAGGCGGAATGCTGTTTCAGATGTGGCTGAGCTGATGAGGTTGTGCTGGGTGTTTGCTGTTAATGTTGTATAATCTGTCTTAGCTCAGACAGTCTCGTCCTGTTCTGCACAACATCTCGCCAGACGGAGACGCCTTAGCTCCAATTCGGTTCCAGTTATAGTAACATTTTAAACACGTACGCACCAACTGGCGTACTAAAAATAAAGCAGCTGTACTGCAGTTTTCTTGTAGCTGTTTTCTGGGTTCATGAGCACACTATTCCTATCATCTGGATTAAAGATTCCTACCATAGAGCTCATACTGTGCCTACCTATAGCTCTAAAAAGTCATTACAAAATCCCCCTAAAAATGACATGGATTAATTGCTTTACATCTAGGATCTAGGTTGCCTGCATGTGGATGTCTGTTCCAGGAAAAGCCAACGGATGTGACATTTGTATGTAGTGACTAAGTGGCTCCACTGCTCCTCACCACCAGCAGCACTGTACAACACTAGCATGCATTAGCCTCCAAAGCAGAGTTAGCTAACGTCAACAAACGATCACAGGCTTCATCTAAATGCACAAGCACACACATACAAGCATCAACAAGACACAATAACAAGGGTTTCCTGAATCAGTGGCCATATGAACAAAGAATGTGAAAAAGTCTACAGTGGACCAAAGGGTTGGAATGTGTGAAACATCGAAAAAAAAAAAAAAAGGGCCTTATATACATCTGCTAGAAAGAGGTCAGAAGTGTACACACACCCCGACTAAATGCAGTCCGATGCGAGCTCTAATTTGGAACATTTCATTTCAAATGTGGTGACGTCCTCCCGTTGATAACTGAGGTATACTCAGCCGGTAAACAAACAGTACTTGCTTTGTTTGATGTGTGCTCTGTTGGTTTTTCACCACAACGGTGTGTTCAAGTGGAAAAACATGTTAGTGGTGAGAAAAATGATGTGTAGGGCAAGATGATGTGGATTTGAGCCGTGCATGGTGTTTATCTGTACACTCACACCCACTGCTATGAAAATGTCAGGCAAATTCATGTGTTTGTGATATTAAGTAAACATTCCGATCCCATGCTGCTGTCCAGGTGCGATGCCCATGGCCTTCTCAGCTTTGGACTAGGTGACCAGTGGCAGGGACGGCATCCACTATGCTGTTCTTCTCAAACAGCTCTAAACAAACAGAAGGATTTTGTTGTTAACTTGTCTGATTACTGCAGTACTTAGTCAATTCGTGTATTTATTTATTTTAATAGACTTCCTTTTGCTATATATGTATTCACCACTATAAACACCACGTTTTAGGGCAGTAGAATATACTACTGCTCCTAATAATACTGAACACTACTGCTCATATGTACACTGCATGACGTATACAATACAATCTGCTGTGTAGGAACCTTAATGCAGCGGTCATGCTTATCACCATCAAATCAAATCAAAATCAAATCAAATTTTATTTATATAGCGCCAAATCATAACAGAAGTTATCTCATGACACTTTACATATAGATCTGGTCTAAACCAGACTCTCAAGCCAATTTACAGAAACCATCAGAATCCTCCAGGAGCAAACAGTGGAAGGAAAACTTCCTTTTAACAGGTAGAAACCTGGAGCAGACCCAGACTACTGGAGGATGGACGTCTGCATGGACCAATGGGGTTAAAGAGAGAGAGAGAGCGAGAGAGAGAAGGGGGGGGTGGGGGGTAGACACATGAATGTACAACAAACTGAACGACAACCATGAAAACACTGGCCTACCTGGTGGCTGCTGCCAGACACTTCCACTTCCATAAGTGTTACATCATTTTTAGATAGAAATCTGCAAGAAGTCCTTTAATAGAATTGGCTCTGTTCATATCAGTCGCTGTCCAGCGTTAGCCACTTATTAGCTTGTTTCAGACGGCAACAATCGGCTATTTTATGCCACAAGAGATTATTTGTGTGAAAGTGTATGAGCCCAAACCACACCAGAGTGTATCCACTTACACTTCTTCCAGTCACATGTTTAGCCTTTAGAACACGGCCATTTCTGCCTCAGTTTCCATACGTTATGTAATAGACCTTTGACTCTATTTGTCTGTATGACCATGCACTGTGAGCTGCAGTACATCATGCAAAAAGCTGCAGTAGCCCACTGTGAAATCTGGGCAGTGTATGTCATATGGGCACTGCAAATTTGTTTTCAGTTGTAAGTCTGCTGTTTCGAACGCAGCCAAACCTTTTCAGCACAAATGGAAAGAAAGGCCCATTTTTCATGGCCACATTATTGTTGTCTTTGATCCAGTACTTAAAATGCAATAGCACTGCTTAGGCATTAAGACAGCAGTGTTGTGAAATGATATCTTGTTTACTTATACTGTATTATGGCTCAAAATTAGCAGGGGTGGCTGTCAGTAGAAGCATACGAAATAAAAATGAGCCATCGTGGGAGAAATGAGATTAAGTTTAGCTAATGAAAGAGAATTGACATCAAACCAGGCTACAACTTTTATTCAACCGGCTTATTTCCTTTTTTTCCTCATTTGCACAGTTGAGAGCCCTGAATATAAAGGTAATTCAAGCTCTCCAGGAAGCAGCGTACTTACTGAATGGCTGGTTAACTTGATGTATGCCACCGGAGCCAGCTGCTTTGCATGCAGTGGGTCGTACCGCGGTCTTACCCGGGTCATAATGAAGCGATATTCTTGACAGATTTGTGCATGTGTTCAGGCAGCGGAGCCTCTGAACTCCTCACATAACTCCACGCCAGTTTTCAGACTGTGCCAACCCCTGGGTGAGGAAGGATACCCGAGGCTCACCTCTTGGCCTCTCCTCCGCCGAGACAATCACACACTCCTTCTATTATTCATACTGAGAGGTGTTTCTTTCATTTCAATACTCCTGCCCATTCCTGGCATTTTAGGAGCCATCTTTGTCATGCCCGCACGTAAAAAGCAAATGTTTAATAATTTATTTTCAAAGGTTTTAGCTGAGCCTGACTGTTTTCTCCCTTCTTCTCTCCTTCTTCTGCTCCACTGGGCCTTGGCTGGATGGTGTCTTTTTCTCCAAACACTGTATTTCTTCTGGCTACCCAACAGGTAAGTCTGTTTGATCACATCTTATTTATAGAGTCTTGTGATGGGCTCACCTTGCGCTGTATTATTTAGTGCTGTGGACTCGGAGCTGCCTGTCGTTATACCTGACAGAGCGGCGGGTCATGCATCTCTTGTACAACCCAGAGAACCGAATCTGCGGTCGCTGAGGTGGAGCAGAAAATATTTGGGTTTCACACTGCTTACTTGGCCAGCTCCTGCTAAAGTGGCTTTAGGGACGGCGTGTTGTAGCGACCTTATTTGGCTGACGAGCGTCTCATCCATGAGGACGAGTCGCATCCGAGTATTTTAACACGGTTATAGTTACAGACTTAAACACTTAATCCTTTACTCTAAGCTTAAAGTAAGCAGAAAAGAAAGCTTTTACACACAAACCCAAGGCCTGGAGTTGTTTTGCATAGAAGTCAGTTGGGGAAAAAAAGACTGCGGATGTTGCGACAAAGCTTAAAAGCCTCACCTCAAACGGCAAGGTTGAAGTGATCTGAGGAGCAGAAAAAGGGATGACTAATGACAAATGAAAGTGAGATGTGTCACATCAGGCCGATGATGAGCCCTCAGAGGCGTATAATGGCATTTTATTCAGTTTTATCAACATTAGATAAAGCAGGAGAGAGACGAACTTAGAATGAGTCACTTTCTTTTCATCATTTGCTGTTTATTATCTTCCATCTTCCATCATATGTATTATCCTGGAATTCCTTAGGTGATGGAAAAACGATGCGTCAGGCTGTACCTAGAAGTGGTGCAGTCGTACATGTAAATCACAGCTCACTAATGGGTCTTATGTTTACCAGTCTGATATGTCACAAACACACCTACTGTCCAAATTAGTAAGTACCCCCCCCCCCCCCACACACACACACACACTTTAATAAGAATATAATTAATGATGAAATGAACCAGTAATGTGACTCCATGACACCAAACATGTAGGAAGTCCCATTAGGTTTGATCACTATCCAGGTGATTCTGTCACTAACTGTGGAGAATCAAAGCTTTCAAACAAGGTCTATATTGACAAATGTTTTATTGTAGAAACTTAAGAGTATTTAATACAAAATGGTGGCTAGAACACCGCCGATCCAGCGGGAACGGAGAGGTTAACTTCAAAATACTCTTGGCTCTGTCGTTGGTCATGACTCTGGTCTTGAGTCATGTCCCATCCACAGCCCTACATGATGCATTACATGTTATGTAAATCAATTCTGATACCAATACTAAAATGAGAACTTTTACTTTCTATTACTTATTTATAATCCTGAATATTTTGCCTTTTCTGCAGTTCAAAAATGATTTGTGTCACAGAAGACACATTCTTTTATCAAACTCTAAACCTGAAACCTATATTAGTCAAGGTCTGACAATGATGTGACCACAGACAGGATGGTTTTGTTAGGACTAAAATAGAACTGCAGTTTAATGTTGTAGTAAACAGATTTAAGTGTGATTTTGTCATACACAGCACACGTTTTAACTCGTTTAAGCAGATTATTACAACTCAACTAATCAGCATCAGACCCAAACAAAGCTATTGCAATGTCTGTTGCAAACTCTGTGGCTGTTGTTTGTGTTCCAACAGTTAAAGCAACTGGATTTAGCAAAGTTTCCAACAAACACTAATAAAAGTAAAAAAAACAAAAAAAACAAAAAACAAAATCTGTTTGTAGAAATGCAAATGTTAAAACACAAGTTACATCACTTAATATCTAGAGCTGATTTGATGTTTCGAGTAACAGACCTTAAAAACAGTCAGTGGAGTGTGTCTCACCATTTTTGAGCCTTATGGAGTTGAGGTCGACCTCCACGCCATCCACACGAGGCCAGGGCACCACTGGCTTAAAGTGGTCTGCAAGGTCTCCTTTAGGCAAAACACTGTCATCCTGAATTGGACAGTGACAGTGGTATTACACAAACCAAAATCATTAACAATAAACCATTCTAAAAATATCATATTAACACTTAACAGCAGGACTAATTAGTTTTATAAACCATCAGTCGAGGCAGATCCTAGAGTGTAGAGTAGAATATGAGTTCAGCATTTATTGATTAATTCATTTGAGATTCATGATTCTGACTTGTTCATTAAGGTATTTTTTACTTGGGCATAAGTTTTCAGTTTAACAGTCATCCAGTTTCTAACAAAGTGAACGTACATTCAGACATGTATAATATATTTCACATGTCCATTTTTTTTTTTAGTTGAGGGGTGAGGATGATGTCAACCAATTAATCACCTTCTCTCTGTACCAAACTGTAATTATTATATTGGTCTTCAATAATCCACCATCATTCAACCTATAATATCAGTACTGAATACTAACATAAGAAAAAGTTTTATTTAAAGATTTAAGAATGAAACTTTTAACTGGATCGTTATTATGACAACACTCGCAACATCTTGTAATAATTACAGGTTGTGCTCTTGGTCCTCATCAGAATAACTGCTCAGTTTTGCCCGCTTTAAAATAATCATTTGCAGATTATTTTACTTTTTATTCCCTTGCACTACCAATGTGGATTTGATGTCAATGTGTTTACTTAACTGTGAGCTGCAACTATCAAGAAAAACATTCTGAAGTTGTTATAGTTTCCTGACTTGCAGTTTCAGTCAGGGTCTTTACTACTAAAAATGCCTCTAAGAAAAAGATTCATTAAGCTGCAGTGAGGCGTATAGGCACTGCAGAGTATAAATGTAACACTGCTACTGGAGATACCGGAGGACAGCTAGATTAATTTGATTTAAGTCCATTTTATGGGTATATTCCTACCCATGAGGCTGTGTTAAAACCACACATGCGATATTAATACTCAGAGGGAAACGGTGATTAAACATTAACCAATATGTTTGTTAACTGCACATATCATTCCTCTTATCCAAAGCCTGTTACAGAAGTCCCTGAAGGTTTGTAATAGACCTATTCCACTGAATAAAAACACATCAACTCAATTACATGAAGGCCCATGTACAGTAGTATAACAAGCCATTTAATAAGCCTGCAGAGTCTGGCTCCACTAATGCCTTTTTTTCCGCTCTCGGTGAAAGGGTTTTAATTTTCCTATTATATCCAAAAACTGCAGGCAGGGTCAATGAAATATAATAAGCAAGTGTTACACATAAGTACAAAGAGATCAGTGTACATTCACACAAGACCTTAATCATCTGAGAAGACAAAAACACATCGCTGAAAACAACAGGGGTTTAAGGCTTAAATTAATACTCTAGTAAAAATGTGTGAACATAAACTTTCTTTAATGAAGGCCTGTTGTTAATCTAATATCTAACAACTGTTGAGTTTCTTGTCTACATGCTATATATATCACTTGTAATCCGTATTTCTCATACACTCCATTCATAATGTTACTGACATGTCATCATATTCTTTCTTATTTATTCATATTATTTCCACATAATCTACTCAACACAGTCAGCTCCCTGTAAGAGAACATTAAATTCTCATAATTGGACATGGGACACAAGCTCAGGCTTGATCACCCTGTAGCTGGCCACCTTTGACGAGGGTGTCTAGTGTTGAAAGGCCGAAACACCCTATGACTCAAAGGCACACTACTGATGATGTGTCCTGTAATTTACATCCTTTCCATGTCTGACGTACAGCTCCTATCCCTCTCAACATTAAGGAAGACCTCAAGTGTGTACCATCTATTGGCACAAATGACAATGTAACATCATGTCCCGTGTTTTTTGATTCAAAGGATTACATACAATACTAGCATAATGTATTATCTGCAAAATATACATCATGAGAATGTGGTCAGTGTTCTACATAATACTCCCTGACAGTGTTTTATAATTAAATATGTTGTTTTTGCCTTTACATTACTGCTGCATAAATGTGTACGTTGGATTTTACTCCTGTAGATATCAAAGGTTCGGTTTATTTTAGCTACTTTATATACTGCTGGTACTTCAATCTATGACAATGAATTACATGTTTGTGGCATCACTGACTTTTGTGACCCATGTGTCTCAACTTTTCATGAGCTGAGAATGAAAAACAGGCCCATTTTCAGCTTTAACCTCATGCATTTTGGACTGTATTTAAGTAAGAAATCTGTAAGTCAGCTGTCTGCTGATTTTAGCAGAGTAGAAAATGCAGTATTTGCCCCTAAGATGTAATGGAGAACAACAGACGGATGAAGTTTAGTTGCTACACGCACTTCGCTGCATTCCTCCACTCCTGGTTTCACAACAGTGGCAGGACACACATGCAGACACAGATTAACTTGATTTAGGCAGAGTAGTCTTCATCCTGCCACTGATGAAGACAGGATGGCCCCAAAATATGAATGTTTACCAGATTAAAATGAAAAATTCCAGGTAATTAAGTGCTTATTTGCGCATTCACACCACATGACACGGGCTTAGAGAGGCGGATGTGTGTCCTGGAATAAGGATGTGTTGGTTTAGGTATGCAATGTCAACAGTATGTGACTGTATAGTTTATTAAGTGATAAAACAGATATAACATGTGCGTCTATTCATTACAGATACATGATAGACAAGATAGCTAGATACAGATCTCCATGACAACCGACGTAGTAACAGCAGCCAACGGCGGAATGAGTGATGAACACACTAACCGGTGACCGTTTACAAACTTAGAACTGGTTTTTACCAGTGTAGCTACACTATGAATTTTGCCCGCGGTGGGTTTAAGTAAAGCTAACCCTGATGTAGTCCCCCTCTGTTGGACTCATAACTCGTGTATCAACTCACCCGTTTCCCAAAAGGGCTCTCGTCGCTGGGTTTTGGTGATAAATAAGACCAGAGCACCACCAACCCCAGAAACGTCCCAACGACAAGCAAACTCCGCAGAATAAATCCCACTTTCAGCCTCATCTTGGAAGCCCTTCCTGGGTAACCAGGCTGCCAACTGCTAAGCTAGGTTAGCCGCTACCGCTGCTAGCACTGGCTAACCGGCTGCCAGGTTAGCCAGGCGGCTAACAACTAGTTAGCAAGTCAAAAAAGGGGGACTGGTTCGGAGCAAGCTGCGGTGTCACTGGGATTTTGCCCCGAAATGACAGTCGGTAGCCGGTATTAGCCGCTACTTTCCGGCTCTTGTTCCGGTCTAGTCCGTGGCTGGGCTGCCTGCTACTGCTGACACGGCTCCACCGAAGCAGCCCCTGCATTAAACCCCACCGAGAGGCTCACGTCTGGGGCTTCATTAAAGAGCCCACCTCAGGCTCCTGTGCGCACGCCCCGATAACCCTGACAAAGGTTGTCAAAATACTTCTGTTACACTGGCTCAATTTGACATAAAAGCCCAAGGTTGAAAAGCTGTCCCTCATTTCCTGGTGTGGTTTGACAGTGCCAAAGGGAACCCATGCACAGTAATTTAATGCAGGTATCACAGGGTGTGGGAGGAGGAAAGAGAGGTTTGTCTGGTTTTTCAAATTATGTCCGTGATCAGTGACGTCTGGTTATTAAGAAGGCTGTGGCACATTGTTGTAATAGAGACGTCATATTACCATGCCACTAAATATAACCTAACAGATCAATGTAGTAGAAACTGGAGATAAAACTGGAGCACAAACACTCAAAAGCACCAACTATAGTCATACAACCCCCTACAGTTCCTGCGGTTTAATGTGATCAGACTTTTAAGGGTAAACCTGAGTCAGTAGTCTTCTACTTTAATTTCCAGTTCAGCTTTAATCCTTTATGGGGCAAGTGACTATCCACACACATTATAAGACAGTGACAGCAACAGTTCCAGTGAGGACAGTGAGTCCAATCTCAGGTCCAATGTGGTCTACAGGGTCTGTAAGGTCCATTTCTGCATGAACAGTGAGTGTACCTGCTTTGTTAGGTACCATGAAGTAATGGTATTAATATAAGTAATGATGTTCAAAGTGATAATGTGTATGTTGACAGGTGTCTGAATCAACACTTATGCTGTTGTAATGTTCTAAAAGTGATGTTCTAATGTTCTAAAATAAATATTCCTTTCACTTTACATGTGTTTTTCTTTTTTTTTATATACACTTATTGGATTTATTTATTTTTTGCCACATACGGGCAAGGAACCAAATATGGTAACTTCATTGGCCTCGATTTTCTACATAACAATAAAATATGTAGAAAAATTTCACAAAAGTAATAAAGTCTTGTTATGTCCTCTAATAACACACTAAGGTTGAAATTTTGAATTTCAGAATATTTCTATGAGTGGATTATAAAGGGTTAATAGATGTCATTTTAAAACACGTCATTGCTCAGGCATAAGGTCTCACCTCTGTCAGGTATTTTCTTGGTAGTTCTAGGTTCAACTGGACTGGTTTTGTTCTTTTGAAATCAGAATTCAAAAGATTCAAAGGAGCAAAACTAGTCTAGTTGTTCCTAGAAAAACTACCAAGAACAATGACCTGGGCAAATGAGAACTTACACAGACTCAGGTATCAACACAACAATCAAGGATGGAGGAATGAATGGCATGTAGTGACAGTTTACCAGTTTGACTCAAATTCCTAGTCCTTTTCTGGTTCAGCAACATTCATGTTTACATAGTGATTGAAGTTGATCATGTTGATCAGATCAAGCTCAGAGTAAAGTATTATATCAGAACAGAGAACATAACGCACTGCGCACTAAGACCCCTTGGCCAGAATGGAGCTATTTTTAATAAGTGTATGCTCCATGCCAAGATGCCCACCACAATCCACATGCAGGGTAATGTACATTAGCGTGTTGAACCGTGGGGAACCACCAGTTCTAGATGTGGTATAAATATTGGTGTAATATACTTACCTCTGAGTTCCTAGTTCATTCCTTTACTTTCTTGGTAAATTCTGCTGGCATTTTCAGTTGAATAACCTCTCAGCTTGCATGTCTGTTTCTGCACATGACATTTGACACCAGCGTGGCCCTATTGTTTATCTGTTGCTAGGTAACCCACTTCAATCCTATGATTCTATGATTCTGGGCATTTGCAAGGCTCTTGTATTCCACAATTACTAATATCGCCCAAAATATTGGTCCTATCAACTTGCCGTTTTTGCTAGTCTCTTCCTTGACCAAAAATACATAAGTATGATAAACTGGAGCAGTCAGCTCCTTCTGGATTTTGTGTGAT
>JAPQRQ010000008.1:21249048-21269895 GCA_037367365.1 Apogon talboti
CCCCCTTCCATTTTGCGCATTCACATTAAGGGGTAGGAGTGTCGCGATTCTCGATGAGCCAGAGGGGAAGGGTGAAGGGGAGGGCTGCTGGGCCCTCGAAATGGAGATTTTTCAGGACCAGACTACAAACGGAGGGTTATGAGAAATCTCCCTTCATTCTGTTTGACTCATCATTAAGATGGAGGTCAACACAGCAAAACAGTGCAGGAGTGTGACGAAAGAAACACACAAATGTACAACTTAATCACCTGATTGTCTGTTTAATGCCGTTCTAATGTGTTATAGACTGCATTTCTGCGCTTTGTGGTTGCTAGCCGCAAACAGAGACGGTTACAGCTGCTGACGCATGGTGAATTCTTTTGGAAACAAAGTTGTTGTACCTGTTTATAGTGGCATCGGTGACTACTGATGACGTAACAGGCCTCCGAGGGCTGTCCCATTTCATAGGGGAATGTTTCAACCCCTACCCCTTGGAACTCCATTACACGGGGTAGGGGTGAGGGGGAGGGGGAGGGGTGAATTGGGATTGGGCCATTGAATACACTCATGTAAACCATTCCATATTTGTCAGTGGACATTGTTATCCAACCAATCACACTGTTTTCTTGGCCTTCAGCCAATGGTGCGGAGGCATTTTCCCTAAAACCAAATACGAACACACAACAGTTCAACCCTTTTGCCAGACAAACAGCAAGCTTTAAATAACCTGAGGTGCATTTTCTTGCGGTTAGTGTCTCTTTTTCCCATCACATACCTTTTCAATGTAGTCTAAAGTTAACTTATTGTTAGATATTTAACATAAAAAATAGTCAAACAAGGATTTTTTTATTTTTTATTTTTATATACAAAATACATCCGTAGTGCATTCAGCTACAGCTCAGTGACTTCACTGAAAGCTAATACGTTGTGTACTAAACTCAACCTGTCCTACGTTAAGAGGAGCTCATGAATGCAACAGCTGACCCTTCCCCAGGAGTTTTTGGTTTGTTTGTTTGTTCAAAGGTAGATCAGATACAACAGTTAATATGGACCGGCATAAACCTAAATGTGTGTACACAGGACGTATGTGTGATGCTAATGTTCGGACCTTTATTATCTCATTATGGGTTTTCCAGACCACACACCCCACTTGCCCTCGCTGCAAATCATAATTTTTTTCAACTGTTGGTTAATTCACCAGGAACAGATGTAGGTAAATGCAAAAATGTATGACTGGACTGTCTGAATCATATACAGCTGTTATTTGTCAGATGCTCAGACATATGTTCCCATGATTCTGGAGCAATTGAGATAGTCAAAATAATCACTGAAAAAGGTGCCAAAGAGTTTCTGACTGCCAGATGAGAAAAAAATAAATAAAAAAGATGAGCAAATCTTTGTATATAACAGCCAAAACTGGTTTGACTGACAGCACTCAGTATTTTCCATAATAAAAGAACAAAAAATTGCATTTAGTGCCTCATTTGCTGAAAAAATGTATTTGCCATCGTTGGAACAGGGCTGGCTCAGCTGACTCGGACTGATCCCAGGTTATTAAACATCAGTATTAGCAAAAAATGTACAATTAATCATATGTCAATGACACTTACAGATATATAGAAATATGACAGTATTTGTTGATGCCTGGAAGGCTAGAGTTATCAATCTACCAGTTAGTAAATAAATAAGTAAATAAATGTCCGCTCCACTGTGTCATTATGGTTCTGTTGTGCATTACATGATATTATACACTGCAAATTGGCTCCAATTGTTGTGAAGGCGCCGTCAAGATGACAACCTCACAGTTCATATACGGTATAAAGCTCGTCTCTGTCAATAAGAGGTTCAATAGTTATTTAATGTATTGCATCGATGCTGCGCTCGTCTCTAGGGGCCTAGCTGATTGAACAACATAATGGCGTAAAATCTATCATATCACACTCCCATATGATGCTTTGTAAAACCCAATGCACTTCCATGGGTTTAGGATATTGGTATTTGGTTAAATGACGTGTCTGTTCCAAACTGAATCACTGCGACACCTGTTCTTTATTACATCTTAGCCTTATCACTGCTTGCCAAACACCTTAATGCAAACTCCCGCTAAAATGCAATTTAGTTTTTAATTATAGCAGAACGTACATTCTCAGAATTCGCCATAACTGCGAGCAACAGTTGAACTTAGAAAAGAATCATTTAAATTAGACTCCAAACTTTCTCATCCAGTGTCAAGGTGCATATTAGTGGTCTATCTGCTTTGGGGGATTGCTATATGTTAATAGTGTCTGTATGAATGACTGACTGACAAGGTCGTCTCCAAAGGCAAAGACTATAGAGCCTCACATGGCTGTTGTGCTGGCTGCAGCACTCAGCCGGTGTCACTGTGATGGATCTGCTCCACCTGGCATCTCCCTTCGCTGGCTGCGAACAAAGGTGTGTGTGTGCTGGTAGTGCAGCAGAGTAAAGATGGAAGAAAAGGTGATTGAGGAGAGCAGAGAACAGGTGAAGAGGTGGGGGGGCACAAAGACAAAAGAGGCAGACTGAGGCTGATAGATTAGATTTGCATAGGACCTTACTTTGATTACTTTGTATTTATTCTGTATAAAAGCCAACACCATTCTGAAGCCTTGTGTTCAGCATTTTCACTCTTTTGAACAGTCATAAGTGACCATATGTAGTCAAGAGGGATGAACTCAGGAAGAGCGGTGGGTAAATGTTGCTAAGCTAATGCTAATGCTTTATTCATCAGTGTATTGCACATGTGGACATGCAACACAGACTGACACTGACCCTCTGCATTTAACCACCGCAGACTGGGAACACCAGACTACCATTTCAGGGGCCTTGGGAGCTAATGGGAGGGGGTTAAGTGCCTTGCTCAAGGACACAAACTAACAGTTTCTCTACCAGTCCAGGGAATCGAATCAGCAACCCTTCAACAAATCGCTCCTCCAACATTTGAGACCACGGCCGGCCCTGACTGTAATGCTACTATTAACTACTACTATCACTAATAATTGATATCAATATGAACACCAATCAGCAATTTCAGCAACTTTCTAAATCATCTTATATAATGTACGAACGGAAAATTTAGCAGGTCAGCTACAATATGGAATTGTGCTATTATTAGCTTTAAAAGCTTATTTACACTAACAGACTAACCCTGCCTTCAGGTGCTATGGGAGGTAGGGTTAATACTTATGAACATGAAAATTGCACATGAACGTTGTATTTTCCACTGGACACCTGGGAAAAATGTTTGACACATGAGCTGCCGAGACGAAAATAACCGTTGAACTTTTAAACATGGAAGAGAGAGAGATTAATTGTGAATGTGACAACAATACACATAAACATTGTAATTAATGTTTGGCTGCTGTTAGCTGATGCTTTTGTACATTTATAGCATGTACAATTTGCAAAAACAAAAAGAAAATTACAAAAAAAATGCTGTAAAAAATTTTGAAATTATTAAAACATCCAAAACTGTTTTACTTCAGTAGCAGGTCATGATAAATTATGTTTCAGCCATTTTTCAATTTGCTATGACAAAAAAATGTATTTCATCACTATGCACCTGTAATTGTGAATTGACTAGTGGAAAGGATCATCCTCCCGACAGCACATGAAGGCAGCATCAGTAAATGACCTGATGTTCTAGCTGCTGTAACTTCATAATCACAACCACAGAAGAGTCTGTCAAGAAGAAAATCTGTTTTCTTCAGAAGAGTCTGACTGAGACCACATGGACTCATGGAGTCGGTGCTTCTGCACAGAACTTTCTGACCTTTTCCTTCCATCACCAGTCGTGTTGCACTTCTAAAGTACTTCCACACTGGCCTCACTTTCAACTCGCGGCTGTTGCCCCTTGTGTGTGCCTACAGGTAGGATGATGCAAGAGAAAGTTATGGCTTCTGGAAAGGCCTCCATCCGTTTTTATGCACAGCTGTAAAAGTGTTGAGGAATGAAAATATAGAAGTGAAAGACAGAACTTTTACCAGTGAGACAGGAAACATATTGACATATTATGAGAGGGGAGGTAAGAAAGTGTCACATGACATAAGGCGTTATGTGTTACAGCTGCCGTCTGACTTAATAATGTGTTTAAGTTATTCTTTTCCATTCCAGGACTTTTACAGTCAAATTAATTAATCTTTTTTATACATTTTACAATACTTCCGACAGCCGTTCTACAGATCAGAATAAAATCTCTGTGTTTTTGCTTCAAATCTTCAGCTCCACCATGTCTACCAGTCTGAAATGACACAGTAGCTCTTCAAAATTACACTCATTTTAACATTATTCTGATCTCTATAACTATCCTGAACACTCTCTTTGCAGGAGATTTGAAATGACAGCCGTCTGTCTGAACACTGAGGACTGTCAGGTTATTGCGTCACTGACTTTTATGGCCAGTATTAAGATAATGCGTTTGTCCTCCCATCTGAAATACACTAGTACATTCGCAGAATGAAAATTACATCCTGGATATAAAATAGGTTTATCTGAACTTTGTGAATCTACTCAGAGCTCAACATTATTGGCAGACTCTGAAGCAACTGATTCATTTCACAATCATCCCAGCTGTCCACTTTTGTTCTAAATCACATCTTATTTTCACTTTGTCAAGCTGCCGTCATGTTTACTCTATTGATTTTCATATACAACGCCTGCCTGACCCGAGCAGCTGCTGCTTTACGCTTGTCTGGTAACAGTAAGCCTCAAGGAGTAAGCAATGTATAATATTACTGCTTTAAAACCATGAAAAGTCAACCACAATCATGAGCCGAACGTGACGCGATGAGAGTTTTGACATTAAGCAAAGATGTCAATGTATTGGATGACACAGATGCCACAGATAACATGCTAATCAGCTCTCCTTGGATTGTCCCATCTGATAATGTGTCTGGAGCTTCACTGAAGCACCTGGTGTGTGTGTGTATCAAAAGGAATAATACAGCCATCGTTGTTGCTGGAAGAAGCCCTACTTTGTGACTGATCGGTTTATCAGCTGCTACAACACTGACGTGTGTGTGAATCATGATTTGTGTCTCTTTTTAACACACTACATTTTGCCAAAGCTGAACAAATACACACATACAGACACATTTACCTAGTGCAGCTCTTTCCTTTATTAAAATTAGCCAACAAAGGTATTTTTTTCTCTTCAAAGCCACTGCTCACTTGATAAAAATAAAAAATAAGTAAAAACCCTTTTACCTTGCAGAACACTAGATTCTCAAAACCACCAGTCACTCAAAAGCACAAATGAATTAAGGTTTTGGTAGACATCCTGTGATCACAAGGTAACATTACTGTTTTTTTAAGGTAGCCTGGTAAAATGTAGCTTTAACTTAAACCATAGGTTGTCCATAATAGTGAATGGAGCAACCTGGTAGTAGTAGTCTACTTGTTGGCAATTTGCTTTTTGCAGCCAGAATTGACCATATTTCCACAAAAGGGTGGAACTATGGGAGCTCAATGAGACAGACTTGAGAACATACTAGATTACTGACTTGGTGAAATGATAAGCGTTTCATCACAAAGTCATGTTACAGTCCTGTTAGTGGAACCTTTTAATCACAACTAAAGTCAAACTCTGTGTGGAGGAAAAAAAAGTATTTTATTAAATGAAACAAAACTTTGATAGACTTCGCAGGCGAGCGAGCTGTCATACAGACCTGTCAATCAAAGCCCACCATGGCAGACATCAAAACCCTCTGAGTGACCTGAAATCTGACTAATGGAGCTATTATTTAAAAATGGACAATCAGATCACATATTAGAGCTAACAAATAAAACAGATGAGACCAGAATGAGAGATTAGGAAAAAAAAAAAACTTTTGGAAAGTAGTCTAGTGTAATAATTTCCTGAGACCCAGCAATGCATTTTTCCACCTTAATTAACAATAAATAAATACATACAATATACAAAAGGAAAAAAAATGAAACAAGAAAATTCAGCAAAATAAAAATAACAGGACATTCCATTAAAAGAAATACATCAGTGAAAAAAATGCTATTTTCACCCAAGAAAAGTATTCAATGCAAAAAAAGCAGAAAGGTTTACTTTCCTGCGTCTCAAAGACACGTCCACGTTTCATAACTGATGTCCTTTCCCTTTGACTTCAACCAGATTTGACCAGGTTTCTGGATTTGGAAAGTCTGACAACTGAAACCAAGCCCACTAGGTTCTCAGCCACTGCCTTTCTTTAATCTGAATCTTAAAAACTATGCCTTTAAAAGCTGAAAATGTAAGGTTGAACCATGTTTGTACGGTACATTTATGTACAGTTCTGTAGATGTCAAGAATATATGATTATATTCCTACTGTAACATTTCAGCCTGTAGAATGTAGGTGACAGGTGAGGTGGACCAGCTGTGGACCCACACTTCACCTCCTGTCTTTGTCCTTTGTCATGCACTCATTTGTCATCTTTCTTCTTATTTTCCTGTTGTGTCTCAGTTGCCAATGAATAAAACAAATAAATAAGTACAGGTGAACTCCAAACCATTACCTACTGAATCACACTGCATCTCATTCATTTTAATTCACTGTTAGAAACACAAAGGTTATCTGAATATCCAAAGAAGATGTTGATTTTCATTCCATGTTTTCCTTTTCGGTCTGTTGTTTTTCTGGTCTGTGCCCTGTCTTTGTGCCTTTGTTCGAGCTTCACTTTGCAAATGCCATCAGATGTTTGGCCTTGTTCTGTTTTCAAATCTGAGAGTCTTCTTGGCTGCAGAATGCAAACGGTGTGAGAAGACTGTCTGTTTGTTTGGTGTTCTCAAAGTTTGTTCTTGTGAATCACACACTGATGCTTTTCTGGCAATGAAGTTGTTTGTATTGATTGTGAGTGTGTAGAAGAGTGTGTGTTCTGGGCACATCCTGACCTCTCCTTTTTGATTTATAATTCTGTTCTTGGAGAGGGAAAGAAATGGAAAGCAGAGAGAATGGTGAAAGTAAATAAATGACAGAAGGGCAGAAAGGAAAACATAGACGGAGCAGTGGTGAGGTTACGAAACACAGTGGAATGAAGAGAGAGTGATCGACAGATGGAGAAAACCAGATCTGGGAAAAGGTGGGAACGCGTGTGTATTATGGGTCTGTGATGTAATAGTCAGCTGTTTTGGTTTTTCTTCCCCTGTATAAATTCCAGTACATGGTAGCATACAGCTTCTTTTTTTTTTTTTTTTAGTTACCATAGTTACAGCAATCTAAAAAAAACCCAAAAACAAATACATTTCCATTGATTTCCAAAAACGATTGAACCCACATCTGATTTAATGTCATATTACTTTCTCAAACTTTAATGTAGACACATGGATGAAACCAAGTGGATCTCACAAGGCTCCTACTAGTTATCTTGATATGCAGATTTATGAAATCAGAGTTTTACATTTAACAATAATACTTTTTTAAAAACGTCTTCCAAGGTAACATTGTTAAAGACTTTGGTTTGTGTGTATCTGCGTCGACAGTGAAAACAGAGATTAGAAAACTATGCATCACACACCAATTTGCATATCTACTGTTACTTTGTGTAATGAAAATGCACCTGAAGCATTAAACGTAGGTCATATTGTGTGTCGGTCAGTGTATTACCTGCAGTAGATCAAGGTCTGTGGGAGATGGACTCATGTTCCAACTAAATCTGTGAGAAAATAAAGAATACGCCTCAAAACTCAAACCAACACTTAAATTATATATAACATAACCTGCCGTCGCTGCTGTATCTGTGGTGCACAATATTATCTGTTTAGTCCAATACAAACTATGACTGTTCAGAGGTTCTGCAGTGGTTTGGTGTCACTTATGCATTCTAGTGTGATGTTGTGACTTTAGGTAAATAATTAACAACAGTCAATGTTTTTGTTCAAATCTAAAAAAAAAAAAAAGTCACTGTTTTACTAACATTGCTGTAATATGAAGAACTGACTGGACACGTTATTGGAATAATATGTGGTCTGTTATCATTCTGGTGATAGGAGGTCGTGCCTGTGACTGTGCGGCCTGTGTGTGAGTGCCACCCACAGCACAATCTGCTATTATCACATTTGAGGCCCAGGTACGCTGCTCATTGATTCGTCCATTTTCTGAACCCCTTAATCCCTGAGTCCCAGGGGTGTTGGAGCCAATCCCACCTACCAACAGTCAGAGCCCGACATGTTGCCAGTTGTTGCCAGTTGTTGCCAGTTGCCATAAACATGTTGCCAGTTCATTGCACGGTTGACACTTTCACATTCACACCTGTGGGTGATTTAGATCAACCAGTGAACCTCTAAGTGCATGTCTGGGAGGACGCTGAAGTACCTGGAGCATCACTGGGAAAATAAACATGCCACAGTTGTGCTCATAAGTTTACATACACCAGCAGAATTTATGATCCTTTGGCCATTTTTCAGAGAATCTGAATGACAATCCAAAACCTTTCTTTCACTGGTTAGTGGTGAAGCCACCTGTTATCAAACACATGTGTCTTTTTAACTCATACTGACAACACAAACTGTCCAAACGACCCTGGTCCACAATGGACGTCCCCTAGTTCTTGATCCTCTGTATTGGCCCCGCCCCTTTAACACCCATGACAGCTTCAGGTCTGACGAGGCTCTGTATTGTCTCAGGTGGTACAGCAGCTCTTCTTGGTAAAAAGCCTGCAGTTCCTTTAGGTTCTTGGGCTGTCTTACATGAGCTGCATGTCTGAGGTCTGTCCACAGCGGCTCAATGATCCTGAGGTCAGGACACTGAGACGGACACGCCTTCACCGTCACTCTGTTCTGCTGTAGCCAATGACAGGTCGACTTGGCAGCAACAAGTGCATTAAACTTATCTGCGAGTTTTACCCTAATTAAGTGGCTTTTATTTACCCCCCAGGCTTCTATAGTTATGCTGCTATTTTTGAGATTTGGTATGTTGTGTTTTATAAAATTTGGGCTCCATGGGAGTCCAGAGTCTGCTGTCATGATTGTTTTTACACTCCCTTTGCATTGTCCCGAGGCCAGACTGAGAGGAAACTCAAACTGTGGTGCTGTTGTATTGTTTATTTACTGTTGATTAGGGTTAGGGTTATGTTAATATGTGTGCTTGTGTGACCATTGGATGCTGAATAAATGGGATGAGTCTGTAGTGTTTTTTGTTTTGTCTTTTTTACACAGCCACAGAGGTACGGAGAATGTGGCGGTACTCGGAGAACTTTCCTAACACTTAAAAAGCAGTTGCAGCTCAAAGTGGCCTCTGGATGACCTCAGCATCAGAGTGTAACGGTGTAACTAAGCCTCTGTTTCCTGTGGGAACTCAGCGGTAGCTTGTGGTACTAAAGAGATGAGCAGACAAAGCGCCGGACCTGTTTGGAGGTGTTGCTAAGTGACAATGGAAAGCCTGTTCCTGAAAGCCTTTCTGATGAAAGTTGATCTGGTCTGATCTTAGTGTTAGATCCTCAGAATACTAAGATCAAGCCCAGGTTTGGCCAACACATCTATGGATTTACACCAGTTACCGCTGGCCAAGGCTGTTCCACTGGGTTGTTTTCTGTGCAAAACAAATCCTGAATAGTATTTATATATGTATGCATTAATCAGAAATTGAGAAAAAACTGTTTACACGACCCACACAGTGCCGCCGTAGAACAGTGAACAGACTGAGTGTTTCATGTGATTTTTACCAAATGAACAGAAACAGAATAATTTTCGCATGTGACGTCCAAATGGTACAAACTCATAAGTGGACTTGAATGGATGTCCTCGGTCATCAGAACTGTCCACGTCTACACAGGCTGCTTCCCTCACACTCTACTTCATTCATTACATTTAAATCAGTAAATCAACACTGAGTTACACGGGGAAACAAACTCCCACTACGCTGCACCCTGTGGGCTGAAAATGTCAAGTGTGTAGTGATGCTGGCTGAAGCCCAGACAGTCATAGTAAAGCAAATGTTTCCCATCACAATTACCCAAAAACTCTGCGAAAAAGCGTTTGGAGTGAAACAGCCACTGGCAGTATTGTCTTGCGTTCTTCCAGGAAGCTGAAACTGTTGTGATCCACACCACAGTAACAGGCTGTCTCCTGCTGACCGCTCTACTAAACACACCTAAAGCTCACTTATTTTATTGTGTCATAAAGTAATGTGATAGTACCAACCGATCTGCATACTAGAGGTGTAAAGGTACTGCTGAGGTGTCACTCCAAGTACGTGCATGAAGAGCTTTGTATTTTAGTAAAGTGACATCATCTGTGCCAGTGGACTGTAGATGGAAGGTTCCAAACTCTGCACAGACTTGGAACCTTGATGTTTTCGCTTCAGTCGTAGCTCTTTCATCAGTCCTGTGACTTGAAGAGTCAGCTGTTATTAGCCAACAGGATCAAATACTGGCACCTGAGCAGATCCAAACCAACAGAACCACAGGACGGAGCCAGAGTCAGCTGTTTCTGAAAGAATGGATCAAGACGGACATAAAGGGTGAGACAAAACATCTCTAATAGAACACAGAATAGAATCCACAGTAAGTGTCGTTGCGGTCACCAGTTGTTTGTTGACATTAGCTAACTCCACTTCTAACTTAAAGACTGTCACTGATTTATTTATTTATTTTTTCAATATTTTATTTTAGATTTTTTTAAAGAACAAACATACAGTTACATACTTACAAAACAAGACAATACGACCAACTCACAATGACAGGACCAAAGACAACAGACATACACACTGTAAAAAAAAAAAAAAGAAAAAAGAATGATTTCTATCTAGAGGAGCATATTATGTTTGTTGGCCAGTTCTTCAGTGCCACAACACGAACTGCCATTAGCTTAGAAATGGAGTCAACTAATGCAACACATGACCCGCTCCCAACACAAACTCCATTTAAGCACTCAAGCACATGTTTTCTGCACTGAGGAACATTATGCAATTTATTCTGCTTCACAGTCATAAATAATCCATGTTAGTTGTTCCAGGTCTTGCCTTCTTCCATCAGTGAAGATGAGATCAGCCTTTTCTTCTGTAATTTGCTGTGGAACTATGCAGCTTTCTCTGTGCGTCACCCACACACACTCCAGCATATGCAGCACCCATGTCTCCCCACACCGGTTCAGTATGTTTATTCAGAAAGCTAATGCTAATTGGCTACACTTTGCAGCCATACCTTCTGTGCCTCCACTTCAGCTTCTCCCTATAGAGATATCACAGTATATGGTATTAGGTTCTATTCAAGGTTAACTAACTTTTAAGGTGATTTGTAGCTAACAAAGTCTCATCTAGACAGACCTATCTCCAAATGCAGTCATCTCAGGCAGTGCTAACCTGAGGACATGGTGCGTTTGTAAAGAGGGGAAGGGAAGGAACTGATATTGTTGGAATATCTGCATATGCAAAAAAGCAAATGTCATATGAAAACAAGCAGATCTGCCTTATGGCACATTCCAAAGCATTACCAATACTTGATATTTATTGTGTCAGTTGGTAGTTTTGTGATTGTTTTATGAAATAGTCTGGGCTTTGAGAACATGTAGATATATTTGTCATTACAATATTTAGTTTGTTTCTTCAACTGGCTTTGATTACACTGCTTCACTGGAGGAAGAAAAAAAATACACAGGTGATTCAGTGCATTTTGGTGCCAACATCAAAATATCAAAAAGAAACTCAACAAAAAAAAATAAAGCTACAGATCACAGGCTGTGACCGACTCAAGACTGTAAAAATGCCCCATCGCCTACATCTGTGTAATCTTGAGACAGAGCAAAATGAGCTGCTTTTCTGAGTAGAGATGTGACATTCACGAACGAGTCAAGTCTTTTGAACGGTTCTTTTAAGAACCGATTCACAGTTGCGAGCCGTTCTTCTATTCAAACTGCCTTCCTGTTGCCTTCCTGTGTCCGCTGTGAGCCCCATGAGTCTGAGTTGTCCACGCTGCCTTCACGAGAACGACTACGGACATGCACTGGAGGAGCGTCTGCTTCCTAAAAACGCCCTTATGTGGTGGCCCCTGTACCTCAGCCTCAGCACTGTCATGGTTAACAAACTGTTCAGTGACAACATCAGTTCCATCTGAAAGAGTATTCTCGAACTCAGGACCAATAGTATCACAGAGAAGAAGTCGCCTCAAACTACTAGCAAAAGCTCGATTACTTGTCTTCCTTAAGTCAAATTTTCCAAAGGATAAAAAGGAGAGGCAGTAGAACCCACAAAGGATGCAACATCTTCATTATTTCAGGGATGTGTTTAAATTTTGTTTAAAATGTAGTTAAATCTAGACTTTGTTGTTGCTTACATGTTCTGATGTGGATTCAGATGAAGGAGCTGAGCTCCTGTTCATAAAGTAGTTCAGGTGTACACACACCAGGCAGGGGGTACAGTTTAGCATGCAGATTTTTATCAGTTTAGTCCTGTTTTAAATGCATTATTCTTATTTATTGTTTAGATTTTTTTCTGTGCTGTTAAAATGTTCTTGTGTGGAAAATTGTACAGTACAGTTGTTTTGAGCGGAAGTTCTCTGTAGCCTACGTAGTTTTTATTGTGTCACTAAATGTTTTTGGTGAGAGAAAATTCTAAATAGTGATCTCACTGTCAGAGTGTAGGATATGGCACCACCTTATGGAACGGTTACAAGGAAAACACCAGCCAAATGAAATTCTAATCAATATTTCAGAATAATTCCCACCAGTAGAGTATGTGTTGGTGTAAGTCTGAATTATTCTGATCCAAACCTTATCCTAAACCTGCTGCTGATTGTTTGTATGATAAAAAAAACTTCAGAAAAATAAATAAATATAACAAGGAGCCAGTGTTTTAACGGCTCCCTTCACAGAGCCATACATCCCATCTCTATTTCTGAGTCTGTTTTCATTCAGAGTTTTGAGGATGCTTAATTGGTTTTTGCTAAATTTAATACCAGATTTGCAAAGGCTTTAAAAGCAAAACATCTGCTTTGACACAACTGAAAAGAGCCATGAAACATGTCTGTAGACAATGTGACCATGTGAGACGACAAACATATGAAGCCTCTGTGCCGCACCATTAAAACAGGAACCTCTTCCCCCATGGACAACACAGGAGTAGCAGGAAGACGTAGACAGAGGGTTAACTGTTGTGAGGGAAGCAGTCACATTCAAATCTCTATCTCTCTCTCTCTCTCTCTCTCTCTGTATGATGTGATTAGAGGCCCAGAGCCGTTGGTGCCACAGAGCGAGGACTATTCAAGTCTGTCCCAAAAGTAATAGCTTCTTCTCGACTTAATTAAGAAACTCGCTCTGCATTTCCATGTCAGTGGGGGGTAGAGGGGCCGACAAATGGATCACACTGTGGCTGCGTTGTGTGTCTGCGGGTGCGAATGTGGCACCGCGCCCATGTATCTGTGTCTCCTACTGTCTGTGGACTACAGCCACAACAGACCTGCTCAAATTCAGCACAGGAAAGCTGCTGTTTGTTCTCTTTAAATATATTTAAACCGCGTTTCAGTTCCCCGAACAGCCGAGTTATGATGGTGTGTGAAATGTTTAGAAGATCTCTATTTTCTAATCGGACATGTTGCTCTCATATTTTTGTCTGGAGGCTTTAAAAATATTTGATATATTGAATGATTACAAGAGTAAAAATTGGATTCTCAGAAATGTGCTTACTCATCCAGTAGGAGGAAGTGAGCGCTTTTAGAAGGTTTATCCCCAGAGATATGACTGTCTCACTGCTCAAGTACAAATTATAGACACAAAGAAATTGTAAAGCCTAGAAAGTGGGATACTCATGTGAAGGGCAGATAAGAAGTTTATTTCAACAGAAAGATTCTTGACAAGTTTAATTGAAAAGTGTTTGCTGAGCGAAGCTGTTCCTTTTGCGGCATGAGACAGAATCCAGACCTGAAGCTGCTCACAGTAACCTCAGTTCTCAATTGTTGGCTTCACGGCAACAATTACAGGTTAAGTGCTTTGCTTAAAGGGACCTCGATCATAGTTGCTGATGCAGTGGAAACGCTGCCACACAGCGCAGTGACATATACTTCTTGATTCCCATTAAAACTTTGATTCACATCACACAAAGGAGGCTTCAGGCTGCGTCCTGAGGGTGTCTGAAGTCAGAGTGAGTCAGTGGGATCTGGGAGGACTGTGGACGATGAAGGAAATAAAGATTGGACCAAATGCAAAACAAACAGGTGTGGAGCAGTGAACGCTACAAAAAAAACACTAAAATGAAAAGACATTCAATGATAACTTTTAATTTGAGGAATCAGCAAATATTAATGTAAGTACGCAACATTAGCATGTATGTGAATACATCTGAAGCTGAAGACAAATGGACAAAATTGTGAATGTAAATGGGACATATAAAAAGATAAATTTACACTTTAGTTGGACGTAGTATATTGCAGACTTGGACAATGGATCCATTATTCCTCCGCTCTCACATTCACACTCTGGTGGTGGTAAACTACATTTGTCGACCTGGTTGAAGTTTGGTATCAAATAAAGATGTAATGATGTTGAATCTATGATGCAACTACACAGAGGATGCTGTTAAAAATGTGAAATATTTCAGAATATGCACCTATTTTCTTTTATCGTTGCTTAGTGTCAGATCTAAGAGAGAAAAATGGAGGCTATGTTACCTTTATTTGAAAGGTTACCTATTCTTTTCTTTCATTTTCTTTTTTTTTCTTTTTGCATGTGGGTAACACACAACCTAAAATATATCATTTAAACATAACTCAAGTCAATATTATATTACATTACAACAGAATATTACTGGATAGGTGAATCAGTTTACCAATCCAACCTCTGGACCTTTAGTGAACATGAGCGCTGGTAATTGGCCAGTTAAAGGACATGCATCTACATATATCTTAGTCGACTGCATTTAAACTTTTACTGCATTTAAAGTACTAGTGATAACCTTTGTGCTTTACCTCCTGGTGCTGTGGCCAAATGGTGTGAAATGTGGCTGGATGCTAAATGGAGATGTAAACATTAATGAGACTGAGCTCCAGACACAGCAGAGGTGTGTGTGCTGTGCCAGCATTCACACAGTCTCAGTGGACGTTTACGCATCACATTGTGCTGTTGTATCCGACCAACAGATAATACTCAAGTAACTGTAACTGAGAAACGGTATTTCAAAGTGCAGCCACGGCCTTTTTGAAGGCACTTTGAGCTTTTAGTCCAGTAGTAGTAGTGTAGAAACCTCCATTCACCTCCGGTCAAGTAGTAAAATGATCTATGGAAGATGTCGTAGTGGGATATTTCCAGCAGAATGCGAGCTGACAAAATCACTTTGAGTGGTGGTTGACATGTGAAGAGAAGGAAGCAGAGTATTGGATAGTGATGTGGTATCCATGGAGTCCACATATTATTATTGGAGGTAATCCATTTTATTTACATCATATGGATGAGACAAGCTGAGAAATAGCATCAGACAGCTCAAATGTCACACATTTGAGCCATGTGACATTTGAGCACACGAGTCATAAACCTTTGGTTCATTCTCAACTAATACCAGCATTTCCAATAAGGTTCCTGGGATTAGAGCCAGTAAAAAGTCAAAGTCATCCAATTCCTACATCTACACACTGCATTTAAAATAGAGACATGTAAATTCAGTTCATAGTCATGCCCAGGAATGCTGAAGATCAGAAGAAAAAAAAAAGATCCAGAATGATAAACACAATCCTGTGTGATTATACAAGTACCGTCATCTACAAAACAAGTGTTGGTGAAAGTCACTTGACCTGAATATTTGTTATCATCTAATCATCTGTGAGTCGTTTCTGTCTCCCAGACTAGACCCAGCATCTAATCATCGAATACTCACTTTCCTGTAATGAAATGAATGTTGCACTGAATGAGAATGTTAGATACCTTTATGCGTACCTTTTTAAGCACCGCAGTATCTTGACATTGCTGTTGTACAGGTTAAAAATAATGAATTCCAAAGAGATTAGACTGGATGAACAGACGCAGGTAAGATTCACATATTCACCATTAACAACGTACATATTAACATGTTTAGCATTAGTGACATTTTGACTCTTCATTAGTCATTACAAATCACACATGAATATACTTCTCTGCATGACTCTATCGTACTTATAATCTAACAGGTTCTAACTAACCCTCTCAATAATATTCTAATTACTGCTCATTGAGATTAAGTAAGGATGTTATTTTACAAAAATTACAGTCTTAATCTGTTCAGCTCAGTATAGGTCTTATACGGTGGTAGCACCACAGTAGTGAGTGTCCCTTAATAGCGCTTAATAAATAGGGTCTAACCAGGAGTGTTGGCTGGTCTGTTAACCTGGGGATGAGCCCTCATTCCTCTCCATCAAGAAAAACGTCCACTCTAATCAGACTGTCTCATGAAAGTGTTACACATAGCAAGAAACTATTAAGGAAGGCTTTGTGTTTGATTTGGCACAGAAATCTGTACATGGATGTATTTATTTGATTTTGACTTTCCCTGAAGAGATTAAAAACTCAGCCAAAATGAACATTATATCAAATACCTCACATGATGGGAAATCCTCAAAATCTGAAATCCAACAGCAATTATAGGAAACTACTTGATGACTTGATGTGAACCACAATATCAACTTCGGTAGCAGAGGTAAAACATCATGAAATGTTTCTACCTGCAGGAAAATGGAGACAAATGATGCCTTTTTGAAACATCGTCTGATTAAATGGATGTCACTCTAGTATTGTTACAACCTGATCAGGGGAGTATTAAAGTTCAACACCTACTTTACATAAGGTTCCCCTGATGGTGTGCGCTCTAATCTTGTCACCAAGGTTACACACGCAGATCAACGAGGACACAAAATATGGAACTCCACGTCTCTGATTAGTCTTACCTCCATTCATAGATGATAATATCCAACCCTGCATTCACTGAAAACCCAAAATTACCACAATTGCGTCCTATTACAGGGACATTCAGCTCCGTAGTGACATAAATCCTCACTGAGAGGCTAATCACTAATTCAGTACTAGTTTGACGCTTGAGTTTGGGGTCAGAAAGACTTAATTTGGAGTTATCTGGACACCACTGACACTGCTGTGTATTCGTTTCGAGTATATCACATTTTTATTGACTGTGGTCTCAACACATTATAAGATCCATATTTAGAGCAAATTGATATTTAATGGTCTATAGCTCTGCCATATTGTTAGCCTCATAACATAATTGCCTCATTACACAAATGGACAAAAGTACAGGAACACACTGAATTCAGGTGTCTGGGATACGAAACAATAATGACAGATATCATATTGATTATTAATATTGATGCTTATATCTCAAATCAGCATGAACAGGACATCTTACAGCTGTAGCCATGATGTGTCCCAATATTTATGTCCATATGGTTGATAAACATCAATATTTCCTTAAAGTTTAATGGGAGATTTTTCTTCCTAAGTGAGATGTGAAGAAAATAGATGTTTGTCAGAGTATGAAAAATATTTTAGAAATTTAGAGGTAGAACATTTAAAATTATAGTTATGGATTAAAAAAACAGAATCATTGTTGGGAGACATTAAGTAAAAACCAACTCTGAGACATTTTGGAAGCAAAGATAACAATGTAAACCAAACTGACCAATGCAATGATATTTATCCCAATCTAAAACTATATTCTGCCATTAGTCATTCTTGTTTTGTATTCCAGACCCCTGGTAGAAAAGAAACACCTGAATTCAACGTGTCCACATACTTTTGTCCATTTGTGTATGAGTTAGGCAATTATGCTATGAGGCTAACGACATGGTAAGGCAGAACACAAACCCAGTATGTCATGAATATGTGTGCTAATAAGTGGCTGTGTTACCTGTATTCAGTTTACATACATTCATATATCATCACTCTCTACACTTCACTGTAGCATTAAGATGGATCTTTGTTTTTGCATTACCAGCAGAAATGGAAGTTAGAATAACAATAGAAGGAAAACTATCAGTATGAGCAGCAGCAGTGGTAGCAGCATTCACATTCACATTAGCATCCAGTGTGTGATTATAATCTCCAGTGTCAGAATGGAGCCTGCGGGGATACAAAGCCAATCCAGAGAGAGAGCGTGCTGGAGCTATCACCTGGAGAGTAATGAATTTCTCCACTGTAGAGCCAGATGGCCAGGGGACGGCACGAGGCCCGATACTTAGTGCTATTTATTTGGCAAAGCCGAGAGGTGTCCTGTGAATGCGATCCGAGTAAAAGAACAGGAAGGAGTAGGGGGAGTTTATGGGCCAGGCCGGGCTGACTGACACACAGACAGATTAGCAGAGGTAGAGGGCCTATCTGCACTGAGCAGGTGCACTTAGAATGAGCCACTGGAGTGTGTTTATGGATGTGGTCTGTGGGTAAAAAAACAGGGAGAGCAGCAGGGAACAGGCGGTGTCAGATTTCCATGATTAGCCTGTTGTTGACCGTGGAGTTATCTTGACACGCTGCCATTTTGTTTTTGTTTGGCTGTACAGTCAGAGCACGGAGGCCTGTTCACACACATCTATCTGTGCCATGCCGCGCCGGGCCAAGTATCTGCAATGCAGTGTCTGCCTGCCATGGCTTAGCTCAGCTGCCCCTTTGCAGCACCCCAGAGTCTACGCAGACCGACTGAGAAGCACACACACACACACAGATGGCCACATGCACACACACACACGTAAATGTAAGAAAACACACACAAGCAGGCGCACACAGGCGTCGGACTGAAGCGGGCCGCCGCTGCACCGTTCCTCAACAGGAGGGATCATTCCTGTAAAGCCCATCTCCTCCACCTCATCGTCTTTCCCTAACCCTCCCAGCTCCTCCGCCCTCCGCTTTTCTTTTCTCGCCTTCCCATCCCTCGCTCTATTGACCAGCTCGGCCACACTGTCTGTCTCTCATTGATCTGAATAAACAGTTAGATGGGAGACACAAATCTCTCAGCATGGCCGAGAAACAAAGCCTTGTTTCTAAAAGGGAGCGGGCAGGCACCTCCCTGAAAGTCTGCTGATTCGTTTCTTCTCTCCAGCACGTACAAGCTGGCAGAAGCATGTGGACAGAAAGTTTACTAGTCCATGAATTTTAACATTAATGCTTTAGTAAGATACTTAAAATCATTAAGCTATTATGTGTTCACAAGGTTATATAAGTATTAATAATAGCATCACAAACACATTGATTATTAAATTATGATGCATTTTATAGATTAAACACTACGTAGAGTGGCTAAAACGATTATTAAAGCCATTATTAAAAGCCTAAATAATGTTGATTTTGTTGTTAAACCAATAATAAGCTTTACTGAGATGAATCTATACTGTTATGTATTTTAAATGGCCCTATGCTTTATGTTTTTACCACATATATGTTAGAACAGCGCTTTATTAATATAATTTCATCATTTCATTCATAGAAAGTCTCCATGTTTTTATGATGCTCTTACTAACTCATATCCAGTCTTATTGAGTTATAAACATGCTCATAAAGATCTAAAAAGCCTGTATTACTCATCGGTTAACTCTTATTACAAGTATATTTAGGTAAAGTGTTGCCAAATGTTTTAGCGAGATCATAATTTTTCATTCACTTTGAACTTGGCAGTGACATAAAGCATATTCTCCTGGATGAAGAGGATGTGCGATGGAAGAATTTCAAGTAATTTAAAGGAGACAGCGCTGCACATGCTGTTGCTCTTATCTTAAAAGAGCCTCTGTATCTATGAAGGTGATTTGGCGGATATTTATTGGACAGCTGTATAAGAGAGGTGATGAGAAGAGAAGAGGAGAAGAGAAGAGAGGTGTGCTGTTATCTTTATTGGATCATGCTGTGCAATAATGATATCCCCACAGTACCATGGCCGCCTTGTGTCTGACATCACAGCTGCAGCCCTGCCTGAAAAAGAACAACAGAAATAGAACAGAATAGAATAGAATAGAATAGAATAGAATAGAATAGAATAGAATAGAATAGAAGCTGGTTTATCGTCAACTATATCATAAAAAGGAAGTGGACTCTGTGTTTGTGTGTGTGTGTCTTGGGCTTCACACAAAATCCGGAAAGAGCTGACTGCTGCAGTTTGTCATACTTATGTATTTTTTGCCAAGGAACAGAGTAGTGAAAACAGCATGTTGATAGGACCAATGTTGTGGGAGATATTAGTAATTTTGGAATACAATGGCCTCACAATCACGTTGCTATGGCCAGAATGCTTTGGCGGTGACTGCTGGACAAATGTGGTACAACATGCAAGAATACACAACAGCATAAAAACAACCACATCTGGAACCCACGGTTCCCCACGGGTCAACACGCTAGCTCTTCTTAAGCACTCCTGACAGGTTATGCTTGTTTTATTTAACCTTTATTTAACCAGGTAAGTTAGCTGACAAGTGATTCTCATTTTCAATAAAGACCTGGCCATATAAAGATGGACGACCAATTACTCTCATGTCTATGGGCAATTTAGATGAACCTATTAACCTGTGTATGTCTTTGGATGGTGGGAGGAAGCTGCAGTACCTGAAGGGAACCCACAGACGCAGGGAGAACATGCAGACTCCACACACAGAGGTTCCTGGTCACTGGAATCAAACCCAGGACCTTCTTGCTATGAGGCAACAGTGCTATCCACCGCACCACTGTGCCGCTAATATACATAAAAAAGATTGAAAAAAACCCACATTAACAATATACAAATCTAACTAGAAGTGGACTAAGGGTAGCCTCACATCAGAAGGTCCTGGGTTCGATTCCAACACCGGTCGATGGGCGGGGCCTTTCTGTGTGGAGTCCGCATGTTCTCTCTGTGTCTGCGTGGGTTCTGTCTGGGTACTCCGGCTTCCTCCCACCATCCAAAGACATGCACTGATAGGTTAATTGGTTAATCTAAAATGGCCCATA
>JAPQRQ010000008.1:21332152-21345011 GCA_037367365.1 Apogon talboti
GATAGATAGATAGATAGATAGATAGATAGATAGATAGATAGATAGATAGATAGATAGATAGATAGATAGATCAGTGAATTAAATGTAGGAAAATGTCTGATTTAACTGAAAAAAACCCACAAAATACAGAAGATAATATTACAATAAATGGTGATAAATCACTTAAGAACGGTTAAATATAGAGAAAAGTAAGAGATGCATGTTTTCAGGATTTATAACATTAAACAGAAAATGACACCGTCGTCCAAACTTCAGACATTAACTACAGTATAATCATCTGATTGTTGTGTCATTCACTTACACAGAACCATTCTGTATTTTGTCCAGTTATATGTATGGTTCAGTTACAAATGCCATTATATTAAATAAGCAAAGCTGTAACACTGTGAATAACATAGGTCACTGGGTTTTTAATGACCCCCAATAAGAAAAATACATCTAATCTGATCTCTCATCTCCATAGCGACAGTAAAGTGATGGCACTGGAGAATCTCAACTCTGCATTATGCAGTTTTTCCACTGGAACTAAAACATTTTCAGTTTGCGTGTATGCACGTTTGCATCCATTCATTCCACTTGCATGTTTCAGTGTCTCTGCATTCAATGTGTAAGCAAAACAAAGGCACAAGGAACAGGCTTCATGTCTGGACACACAGATAAATAAGGATAATGCAATATTCTATGGATTGTGTAATACCTGAATTTTCAGCTGATTAAAATATTGAGTTTATGAGATGCACTTTTATACTTTTCTATTTGTTTTTAGTGCATTTTAGAGGCCCTCAGCACTTTTAGGAGAGGTTTTATAGGAAGGATATTTTATATTGTTTGCACTGATGTGACCGCATACACTTCTGCTGTGCCTCTTCTGTTCTGTTCTGTAATGTACTATGACCAAAGACATGCATGTTAGAAATAATGTTTACGTTGGTTTCATTCACTGGTCCGCAGTGTTAAAGGCCAGTTGGTTTTAACGTCTGGGTAGAAGGAGTTTGTTCCTATATAACAACATCATGTTGCAGTATCACAGTCAGGACATGACTTCCAGATGCTATTACTTTAACAGGACACAATAATAATAATAATAATAATAATAATAATAACAGTTGTGATACAAAGGACAGGTCTGTAGGTTAGGCTGAAGTCTAAGCATTGTGTCTGAGTTTTTTAAAATACTGAAATGAAATAAGGTCAGTAGTGTCAATTTTATTATATGAAAGTATTTATTGTGTTTTATATTTCATTGTTCACTTTGTATTCAGTATATGATTAATTATTTCATGTATTTTTCCCAAAACCTCTCAAATACCCCCTGGGCTTCTTCTAAGTACCCCTGGGGGTACACGTACCCCCATCTGAGACAGACTGGTCTACATCAAACACTAGACTTGTCTGATCAGACAACAAACTGCTGCTGAACAGTCGGTCCTTTAGGAAAGACATAACAGCAACAAAAAAAAAATACATTTTTTTTTAAAAATCCCAATTTTTTTTTTTTTATTTCGATATGAAGACCAGTTACACCATTACACTGATTAATACTGTTATTATTCTCACTTATGTTTTCAAATCAAGAGCATTTTTGAGTATCTTTCTAAACAAACAAAGCTTCACTCCGAACTCTAGTGATTTCATTTTCTCTGAATATGAAATACAGCAGCTCTAAGCACTAAAACAGCAGAGCCTGTGTGTTTTCCTCAGTATTTCATACCCAGCCCTCCTCCTCAGCGTCCCCGCTCTTATTCCCCAGCACATAAACATTCACTGCTCAATTCGAACCACAGATAGCACGTCGGCCTATCAATCATTGTTCTTTTACTGCCAGGAGCACTGTATTTTCCTACTGTGTGCATAAACCCGTTCCCCTTATTTGGGTCTAATATGGCGTCCTCTGCTTGCACATTCCTGTCATCACTGAAAGACAAATTCTTCCTGCCCACCCAGCGTCCAATCCCCCCAACCTTACGAATAAACCCCACACAGGCATGCTCACACAATGCCACAGTGTCAAACACACATTCTGCACATGCTGTTAAGCTTGTTGAGTTTCCGCCAGTATTAAATAGAGCTTAGTACACAGAATAATGGCGTCCTGGCTTCTTATACAAGACTAATCCACTTTCATGCCATGGTACTCTGACGTGTCAGGCCTTGTTCGTTGTCCCTGCCTCATTAATGAATGGAAACATCAATTAATCTCCTTATTAATGATTCATGAACTATATATGCTAATCCCTCTCTCCTGTGTGACAAAATGCTTGCAGTTAATGTCAACATGTTGAGATTACATACAGTACAAGGGTATGTGTTCTTAAGTGGCGTGTTGCACCACATCCTTTAAGTACTTTTCACTGGTCTGTCAATTATTATCCCACATGAAGTGCACTGTGGGTTTGGGCCTATTTCCTACATGTTCTGGACATGAATATACACTTTAAATGGAATAGTCTAGTAAACTCACATGCAGCTAATCTGAGGAAATGTGTGAGGTTGTTATCAATGATGTGAGTCGGTCACATGTCCTACAGCGCTTGGATAAGGGTTCTAAATGTTTCTGCTGTTTCCAGAAACAGAATTTAAAGGAATGAAAATAGAACGGTAATTTTATTTTCATTTCCTAGCCCAAAAATCCAAAAACAGAACTTTTCCCCCTTACCTGGTCCACAATGGCAAATACAGCATTTATGAGGTCTTACATATTCTGAACTGAATAAAAGTGAATTTGAGTGTGTTATAAATGCATCTGTTGATTCTGTCCACATTTCCAGAGACAGACATTAAATGAAGGAAAACAGAAGCAGATTTGATTTGCATTTCAAAACCCATGACGTCATTTCTCCTGAACCTGGTCAGAAACGGCAGATACAACATTTATAAAGAACTTGATTTACCTTCTTAACTTTGCACAAAAGAAAATCTGACATTTCTTATTGAATATATACTGTGTATCTGTCAGTAATAAAGAGCCGCTCCTACTACAGCGGCTCTTTCTCTCTCATCGCTTCCATCGCGTCTGACAGCAGCAGCTTCTTTTCATCTGTCTTCCTATTCTTATCATACATATTCTTATCAATAGGAACAATGATAAAGAAAAGCTAAATCAAGTGCGTTATCAATGTTCTGTCATTTAAAGCTGTGAGAAAGTGAAAAAACTGCGCTCAGATGAAAGCCGTGCTACGGTTCACACACCGTGTATAATGCAGAGCTCATGGTCACTGTGGGATTACTATGTTAGCTCTTCTTTCTGTCTTTTTTTCATAGGGAGAAAGCGTATGTGGATGCATGCAGCAACTCCATTGCACCCACGGCACTCCATCTGTGTTATTGCATATGTGTAGTGCAGAACAGAGTTGTGCACTGATTGCACGCTGCTTATCTGAGCTTATTTGTGTTTTATAGTTATTGTCGATATCTGTGATTACACATAAGCATATTCATCATACCTGGGACCTTCCCATTAGGACAATTTAAAACAACAGCAATGGATAATGGTAATAACCTGCACAACCAACAAATGAAGTCCTGAATTTAGAAAGCATATCAGGTAATAAATGCACTGATTAATATTCGTATCCAAATGTGCCAGAGTATGTGTAATAGGACATTAACACCAACCCAGTCCCTCCTGCTGCCATCTTTTTTTATTTTGCAATGCTAATCAGGTGGCTTCTGTAGGCAACCACATATCCCTTTGCATACTAACCAGATTATCGCACATATCGTGTAAAATTTAGGAAATTAGGTTAGTGGGAACCGTGTAAATACTTTATTTAGACAATGGCTTAATCTAGTTGTTTACAATAATCTGTGGTGTGTTGCATGTTCAGTGTGCAGATAAACTGCAGGTCTAACATGTGGCTTCACACTCGTTTTGACAGGATTTTTTTTTTTTACTTTTTTCAATGCATGTACATATAAAGTACATGCATTGTCAGTTCAGGCACAGTCTCCTGTGTTAAACTGGGATTATCTCAATCTTGATATGTTGGATTCGTGTGATGTTGGAGGTGCTGGCATCGGTGATTTGAGTCAAAATGTGTTCATTTGCACATTAATGAAATGTCAATCGATACCCGCTGTAGTTGTTTAAAGCTTTGGGTTTTTGTGAGTTTTGGAATCATTACGACTGCATTATTATCATTATCATATAAATTGCTTTATACCACTTGTTAGTCTCCAGGAATCAGGGTGGTGTTGACTTTAAAAAATGATCAATTCAAGGCTAATAAAACATAGAAAACCAATAAATGTGATCGCATTTGACTCTTGTGGAAAACGATTTACTACTGTTAGAGTGAAGTCATGGATTTTTCCTACAGTTAAAGAAAATATCATCTTAATTGTTCAGTTTGAGGTGCTCATAAAACACAGTCTGCGCTGTCCTCAGTCAGTCGTCTTGATGTTGCAACAAACTCAGACTTGTTTTATTGTTGCAGGTGTTTGGTATTGGCTTATTTACATAGTGAAGTTCAATAATGTAAATATTTTCAACAGCTGATATATGTACTCTCTCCAGCTCCAGGAAGCAGTAAGTCATAAATTAAATGCCTGATGTCAGATGTTCAATGTAAAGAGACGTATAGCAACAGAACCAGTTCAGTGTGTGTTATGTCTGCAGAGAGATGACTGCTCTGCCTCTGCTATGATTAAACTATTAAACCAGGGTTTTAGCACTCCTTACAGGCACGACTGTACCTAGTCACATCTGTAGTGTATTTGACTTTTCTTCTCTGCAGTAAAGAGCCCCAATCTCAAATGAATACACAACAAGTTCTGAATTTTATACAGTAATTCCTCAAATATAATTATCTGTAGGCAATTCCTGCTGTTCAAACCAAAACACGAAACCTAGACAGAATGGAGTTGTGATGAAGCATACAGTGACCCTGAAAGATCTGAAGTTTCTGCTAAATCTTCTAGTCTGTGACATGTGGTCCTTAGATGTGAGAGGGTGTCTGGTTTTAGCCTTTTGACAGTCTGCTTGTGTGCGGCCAGCTTTGGCTGAGTAACGATGGGGTCAGATGGGGGATCCGTGCAGACATACGCTGTGGTTCTCTCTGTAAAGCTGGTGCAGTCTTGAGCTTCGTGTCGCTGTCCATGGTGCTGAATTTCACCAACTAGCACTGGCTGTTACTGCTGCTGTCAGGGACACTGTACATGCACAGATCTCATGGAATTTGTCACCGTCATGAAGGTTATTCTCCACAAATTGAACTCATTTACTTAAACGGCATAATTGCAGCGTGAACTGACCGGGTCGAGGTTGTCTTTAGCAGCGACAGACCAACATTAGTGTTTAAAATGGGATGTTTTCCATTTCCTGACCTGTAGTCATCCATATTACAGTATGACTGTCTGTTATTGCAATGAAATCTCTCAGGCATTATGGTGTGGAATACCGAATATGCAAAGTATATACCTGACATTGTACCTGGCACTATGCCTTATACCTAACAAAGTATTTTAAAAAGCAACCATCATAGCAAAATATTAACTAAGTAACTACCAGTACTTATAGTTTGTTACTTAGCTTCTAGAAAAACAAATTAGTGTTACTTCAAAAATTATTTTAAATTATTTGCATGTTGTTTAAAACTGAAAAAAATACTTAACTACACATTGAAGCTCTCTTTCTCAGTCACATTCACATCAATACTTAAGCTTATTTTCATCATTGCACTCTGGGATCATTTATTTCAAGGGAACAGTATTTATGTTATGTTAGTATGGTGAGATACTAAACCCAAAGCCATTCAGCTGTCAGTATCAAGTGTGTAGAGACCTTAGTCTTAGTGTGACCTTCTGTCAAAATGAGGGTTGAATAAATGTAATTCAAGCATGGGTTTTCAATTTGTGCATGGTATAAAGCAAACTGTGTTTACATAGAGTCATGAACACTAAACCCCACACAGACATGATTTATCTCATGCCAAGATCAAATATTTGTTACCTCCCTGCATACATGAATTCAGTAAGTGAGTCCATATATTAAAAGTGTAGAAGTATTTCACCTATGTTGCCTGGGGACCACTAGACAAACCAACAGAAAGTGTGGTAAACTAATACAAGTCATTAAAATAGAAACAGAAACCAATGGAAGGAGGTCATTAGAAGGGGAAATGGCAATGGAAAGAATGGAATGATGGAATGAGCTTAAAATAACCCACACCTCTGGGCCCTGCTAGTACCTCAGGGCTTACGGTTAATCTGGTATAATAAATGTTCTAAACTTAACCCAATCATCACAAGATGTAAAGAAGTGGAAGATTATCTGTGAAACACTTACCCAACACTTATAAGATAGTGTTAGTGTTACAGAATTACTTATACATTCGGCCATGGATCACTCTGATAGGCACTGATTAAAGAGTTTTTTGTTCAGTGGACTGTAAAGGACACCATCAGAGGCTTAAAACACCCTGAGTAAGAGAAATTAGTGGCTTTAATGAGGAACATCACAGCTAAATCTAATGAAACTTAAAAAAAAAAAAAAAAATTCACATACGATAAAATTGTGATGCATGTTTCCTTTTTAAATGATACCCATTATTTGACTTCAATTAAAAAATGTACTGAAATAAAGATGAAATCCGCAGATGCTATTTGCACCTGTGTCTAGCCAACCTTGCTGTTTACATCTGGGTGTTATATGCCCAGGTGCAAAGCCTTTCTAATACATATGTTTTGCTGTGAAAAGGTTTATTTTAGCCCAGACAATGAGTCACAACCCTTTCCAAAGCCTAACTAAGTAGGTTTGATGCTTAAATCTAACCGAGCTGCCACTGAAAACAGAAAAAAAACTTGAAGTCTTACACAGGAATTAAACCTCAGAAACCTGAGTAACAATCCCGTGACAGATCCATTCAACCATCACGTCCTTGACCTCTTGGAGGCTTATTACTTTCTTGTGTGAGAGCTTGAGTGTAAATCTCCTGTTTGGCTGACTGCACTCATACTTATAATCATATACATGAACCACGTAATAACAGTGAAATGAGCGGAGAGGAAATAAAAAAAAAATGGAATAATAAACAAGAATAAATAAGCAAATATTAAATAAAAGGGGAAAAAAGAAAAACAGAGCGGTGGTGGTATATAAAATCATGGCTAACCCACCCCACCCCCAGTTTCCACATGTTGATGGCCAAATTTACATGTCATGTGAAAAAAGAAGTTCCATAAAAGCCTCATAATATGCATACATACTGCTATTTAACTATACTGGCATCTACTGAACTTCAGCACAGAGCAGGGGGACGACAGGCTTTAATTTGCCAAGTAGGATACAGCAGATGCACAAGGAATTTGACCTGGTTAATTGGAGCTGGCACATTTCAGAGAGTTACATAACACAGGATTGACACACTAACTGAAGGAAGGATAAGAGCAGCTCATGATGTGTGCTTCACAAAAGAGGAATCTTATTACGTGTCACAGGATCCAGGTGTAAATACTGTCAGTCCTCAGAGGATGCAACCACGCATGTTTTTAGGAGATTATTAAGCCAAACACAGCCACGTTCAGAATCAAGCCATGATTCAGATGCATCCATTGAGTGGCTTTGTGTGTTGTTGCTGTTGCGTGTCAACACCAGGGGTTGAAGAGCAAGGAAGGAAGGAAGGAGGGCAAAAGCCAGGAGAGTTTGCAGCTCTGTGGCATCCCGCCCCCCCCTCACTGCACCATTTGCATGCAAATAACCACCTGACACTTGTGCATAACCCCCTGGTTGCATGGAATAATCCTCATCTACAGAGAGGATTTACAAACACACACACACACACACACACACACACACACACACACACACACACACACACACAGAAAGGATTTTCATGATCTCCATCTCTGTAACATGATCTCTTTGACAGTGTCACATGATCCTTCTGTAATCGCCCCATTGGTTGGCTGTGTTTGGCCTCCCTGGGCCCAGGCAATGAAGTCCTTTAATGTTCCTCATCTGTGTGACGGGATAAGGGATGAAGCCACCGGCGAGCATGTTCCTCTAGATCGATGATATATGGCCTTGAGCCAGTGATACATGCATGTGCGATTTGTGTTGGGGTTACGAATGCATATGTGATGTGATAATGGGATAATGCAGATGATATTTAGGTTAGGAGATCCAAGCGTCAGTGCATGATATGATAAGGCTTAGGATGCTACACCAATGGTTACAGGACCCACATTATGCAGTTTTTTGCATAAGATGAGGATTGCTTCTTTCCAGTCCAGTTCATATTTATTGTAATGCATCTGAACATATGTATATTAAATATCAAATCCTCTCTGGGCCTAGATGCTAAAGCCGAGGCAGCTGTGATGCAGACACAGCAAATAAGACATTAGCTTGTCCCTGCAGGAATAGAAAGGGGAAGAAAAAGCATAATCATCAGAGTAAATAAGATGTACAAAAAAAGCACAATATTAGACTGAGATGTAGCAGAGTCGTGTTGTATAAAGACGCATAAAATGGAAATACACTTAAATACAGTTACTATGGAATAGTATGTAAGTACAGTTTGAGTAGAAGTGTGTAGCTCTATTCCACTACTAATGTGAGATAAGGCCTTTTCAGATCCAGTGGTCTGATCATTGCTTTAAACAGTGCTGTTACTGGTCTGTATCCTGCCAGTTAATATCCCCATATCTGACAATCCTCTACCAGAGTTAACACCTCAGATTTATGAGGAACAGGATGGAAAACAAACCTCAAAATGTGATTCTGTGCCTTTACCATAACAACTGGAACATGCTCCTCCGTTGCCCCATAAACTGGTGTTTCATGTGTAAGTTAAAGGCCTGCTTTTGATATTCACTTCCAATTCTGATATCTAAAGAGCACAATTTCAGCATAATACCCAGAGAGACACTCCTTGAACATTTGTCCATATAAATAATATAGTATGTCTCCTTTCTGAGCCAGGGTGCCTGAAAGCATTTAGCTTAGGGATCAGTGCAGTTCATCAGTGGTGATGGGAAGATTTAAGGAATGCGGGGCTCGGGGCTGTGAGCGCTCAAGAACATTTTACTGGTGAAAATGCACAGCTTAATGTCTTCTCTTTCTTATTCCCAGCACACTTTTATCCTTTCAGGAAAATCTGAGGAAATCTAGTTTGTACTAGCCCCGACCTGAGGATATAAACATCTGTAATCATACGCAATCATTAGTTGATTATAACCCTGAAATCAGCAAAAGTCAAATAATTTGTACTCTGAAACCAGTTTGGTTTGTTTGTTTTACTTTAATTACTACCCAGTTATAGACTATTATGACTTTAAGAAGATAAAGCTCTTCTAATTGGGTTCTGTATTGGACTTGATTAATTTTGAAGGGATATATTAAAATATATAGTATGTAATTTCTGATGTTGGATGTCTTTCAGTAAATATATATAAAAACAAACATGGTAGAAGTAGTGTGGGATCATGGGAGTTGTTGTTTTCATCACTGCTGCAGATGGACATCTCTCTGATGTTATTCACAGATTAGGTCTTGTATTTAGGTTTTATTCACTTTACATTTAGTGACATATATGGCTAATATTAACATCAATGTTAGTGGTTAGTGAAGGTGACCAAAATTAAAATACAAATTTGTCTGAATCTGAACATTAATAGAAAAATGTGATGCAGTAATGGTACTCCAGTTGAGAGCATACATACAATAGGCCTCGTCATTTTTACACAGTTTAGTGCAACAATGTTATACGTTAAACCTTTAAGTGTGCTGCTGAGTTATGTGAATAATGGAAAGAAATTCAGAGTGAATCTCTGCTCATAAATGTGTTCAGTGAAACGATCGTGACCTTTACCTTTAACCATCAATTTGGCCTTTTTTCATCCTTTGTGTCTACATGAACATTTGTGCCAAATTTGAAGGCATTCCCTCAAGCTCTATTGAGACATCACATACAATACAGAGGCATGAGATGAAACAGTGATATTTTTTGTGCACATTACCTTTCACGTGGAATTCCCTTTGAGGATGTGCCTCTTTACATTATAGACACGGTTGTCTGCTTACACTTTAGGCTGCGTCCAAATGAGATGCAAGCATATTTATACCTCCTGCTTTCTTATGCAAATCACTCACACATGAGAAATGACGTGTGACAGTCTCATAGAAGCAAGGTGAATATCTCTAAATGGAAACAGAGCATGCTCTTGAAAAATTCATGAGTTCGCAGGCTTTTGTATGATCACATGAAAACATCTATTTTTACAGAATCATTTCTTACAGCATCACATACGGTACAAGCCCTGTGATGCTTACCGTTGTTTACTGTTGCACCTGATTCTTCAGGTACAGCTGTGAAAATGAAATTCCAGGAAGTTACCACATGCTAACGTGGTATGTTTAAGCTAAGAACGGTTAAAACTGGGATGTCTCTGAATTCCTTTTTCGACCACTGGCGACTGAAGTGCGTTTAAGTATTCAAATAGAATATGGAGCCTTGAACAGCTCACCTGTGTGGGACTGAAGCCCTCTGGAACCTGGTCTCCTGAGCATGCCCCAGAAAGACAAATACAGACAGAAAGTAGGTTTTCCTTTTGCCCTGCAAGGAGAAATATGTAGATTGAAATACCAACACTTTCTTTGCACTGCAGTAAACATTGATATTTCATGTCCAAAGCCACTCTGAACTGTTGTGCAGTCAAACCTATTTCTGGCCTATATGCCTGTTTTTCGATGTCAAACCTATGTTTTGACAAAAGCAATTCTGTGTCTTATTGACAGAATAAAAGTATCAAAAATAATAATACATTTTGTCTAATGACACCATTGCAACATTAATATTTTTATTTAGAACCTGCAAGTTTAATAAAGAAGAGCCATCAAGTTTTCATGTATTAAACAAAAATGTCAGTGTAATCTTTATTTAGCTACATTTGTTTGAAGCAGAATGAGCCCTAGTCACTGGGAGAAGGTTCATGTTAAAGGTCGAAACCGAATCAGAGTGCATCTGCTCCTTAAATCTGGTTTATAGCACTTGGAATATCTTACAGAGTTTTATAAGTTTTATTCAAATTGCATATAACGTGCTTGACAAGGTTATGTTTCTTATTTAGAAAAAAATAACAGAAAATAAAACTGATTTCCTAGAAAAAAGGCTTCTTTTTTACTGTCATGAAATGCTTTTACACAGTGTGTCAAATCACAGGTTCCAAACAAAAGCACAGGGACGCTGTTGCTCTCATATTATCATATGTTATCTCTTTTTTTTTCCATCGTATAACTTTGTGGACACTCCTGCAGCCCTAATAAGCTCACTCGACTGTGTGTATGTGTGTGTGTGTGTATGTGTGTGTATATGTGAGTGTGTGTGTTGTGTAGCACAGACGCCACTGATAAGAAAAAAGCCTCAAGGTGGTAAGACAAGCGACCAGCAGACACTTTTCCAATATGTCACGTCTCTTAACGCACACACTATTACTCTCACACACATGCTGCATCCTCAGCTTACACACACACACACACACACACAGACACAGAAGCACTTTCGTGTAAAAAGTGAGGTGGGGAAGGTGGTTACCATGGAAACCGTGGGAGATGAGTCTAGGGAGTTTAAGCACACTGTAGAGACAGAGACAGAAAGAATATGAGAAAATATAAAAGAAGAAAATACTCTCTCTCCATGACATCAACACACTGTAAACCCACAAGTTGTTATGGATGAAGTAAGGGTTAGAATGAATCTAAAAAAACAATGACTCAAGTCAATCTACATTACTGTTGTGGGAGAAAAACAGTAAAACCTAACGAAAATGATTTATTTCAAGGCCCTGTACATGACGGTGAAAACTGAGTTGGGAGGCCATTAGAGGAAAAAAAACACCAAGGAGAGGCAGAATGAACCAATTACAGCAAAGCTTTACTACTCACTGCCATCAAATATAACCTTGATGGATGATTAGTTGGCTGAAGTTCAATAAAACTGTACAGTACACTATGCACAGGACAGAACTTCCTGTGGAGTGTCAGGCCTTTATGCCTTTGTAACGAGGCCTTGAAACAAGCTGAGACCACAGAGGGACCAGTAGGAGACAGACATGATGCGTCCAAATGAGAGCGTCTGTCAACATGTCCGACTGAAGTCACATGCATGATAAAAAGCAGGCAGTGGTGTTGGGGCGTGGCCCAAAAGCCAGAGTCCAGCTCCATCAGCTCAATAAAATGTTGAAATCCTCCAAACTACACACTGATCATCTCAGACAATTTGTCATTTAATCATCTAGTAGTTTTTCAGATGCTGTTTTTTTTTTTTAGATTTAAGAAACAAATGCGCTAAAGCTACGGGTAGAAAGGCTCTGCTGAACAGGCTCCCTGGGTGTCGTCAGAGTCCTTCAGTGGACTTCAATGGACGTCTCATCACCAGTTCTGTGCGTTGGCAGAACAACAGAAACATGCTCATGATGCGTTAGATTTAGGCTCCGTTTGCAGCCGTGATCACAAAACTAATAGGACCGAAAACTCAGAGAAGCACCACCATGTTTAACGTTTATATAATGCAGTTCCAGCTCATTATGTGTTTAGAAAGTGATGACGAGAGCAGGAGTTAACCCTTTATAGGGCACTCATAGAAATACTCATCACCTTGACTGTGTTATTGGAGGACATAACACTTTAGTACTTTGGTGAAATTTTTCCAAATTTTTTATCGTCATGTAGAAAATTGAGATCAATGAAGTTACCGTCTTTGGTTCCATCCCCACATGTGGCAAATAAATAAACAAATCCAAGAAGTATATGAAAAAATACAAGCAAAAGATGTATTTTAGAACATTAGTCCATCAGTGCTGGTCCAGACCCCTGTCCACATCCACATTAACCCTTTGAACATCAGTACTTACATTAGTA
>JAPQRQ010000008.1:21364319-21383388 GCA_037367365.1 Apogon talboti
GGAGCCAGGATTCGAACCGCCAACCCTTCGGTCATTGGACGACCCGCTCTACCAACTGAGCCACAGCCGCCCCAAGTAGTAAAATAAATATATGTCCAGCTTATCGATGAGTGCAGAGCTCATGTCACTTCTGTGTGTTTACATTTTATTCTTCATACATGGACGTCTCTCTCCAAATTTGTCCCTTCATCGTTTCTTTCCATAATGTATGCATGTGTTTCATGACTGATTTTTGTTTGGTTCACTGAGGAGCCTCCATTGATTTTGGGAGTTGTTGCAGATGCCAGATGCCTTTGTAGTATCTGTATGTGATCTGGTAGTTGTGTAAGAAAACAGCATGTGTGTTTGAGTCATGTGACTGTAACAGTGACCAGAAGTGAACACGGGGTTAAGGAATGAAGTCTGCCATCTATGAAGAAACTGGGATTTCATTTACAGTCACTGGTTCATGTTGATGTCGCTCTTCTCCAGTAGCAGATTCACTATATCAGGCCATTTACTGGGTCATGCACTTCATTTTTTTTATTTTTTGGAAAAGTGTTGAAACACTGTGGCTGAATGTTTGCGGCTCATATGCCTCAGTCGTCTGCACACAACAGAGCCACGGGGCTTCATTTCAGATAAGGTACCGTAACCATAAGTCGGCTGGCCGTATTGTTAAATACCTTTGATTTGCTTCTTTTCTGCTGAGGATATTCTTGACGCTTCTATCACACAGGCCTGTGTCTATGAAAGCGCTCCTGCTTTGTTGCAGAGTTCATTGGCAGGCCAACAACACCAAAGGTCAGCACTTTAGGCTGTGAGTGAATGCAGATCACATCCTGCTCTGCTGACGTGTCTGCCAAGTCTGCTCTTATGATCCTCTGTCATCTGATAACGCAAGTGACACGACGATGTTTTTCTTTTTGATAAGAACATCTTAAAATAGTCGTATCTGCTTTGATTTAGTCCTGATGAAATTTTGCTCTGTGTAGATTGTTGTCTAAATTGTTTTGGTTTGGATTAGTTCTCAGACGGATATTTTTATTCTTGTCTGTGGAGTGTTCGAAAATAAAGCCGGAGTTAGAAATGAATGCCTGTCAAGAGTAATAGCTCAGGAAATGGTTGGACTTTTGCAAGAATAATAATTGTTATCATGAATTTGACATCTATCTCTCAGGCTTAGAGAACGGCACACATCAAAGTTCTTCATCATCACTGTGCGGTAATAATCCTCTGAAAATTGGTAATGACCTGTCATATAATCCTTTTCTGTCGCCGCAGGTTGTGTTTTGATTGAGCTGAGGTTTTTCCATATTCTTCGTGGTGGCGGAGTTTCATATGGGCACGTCGAATGAATAAAATGAAGTTTAGTAGATTGAGGAATGTGCTTGACAATGTACTATGGAAAGAGTTGCTATTTAAAGCCTGGATTCACACCTTTTGTCACAGGAAGCATCGTGTGCAGGGTAAAAAAAAACAAACAGTCACAGCATCTGTTTTGTCTTGCCAGCATTTGCTTTTCCATTTAAAGCGTTCCGCCAGGATTTCTTCTCTCTCTCTCTCTCTAAAAATAATTGGCTTCTATTGCGTGTGTGTATGTGTGTGTGATGCTGCTTTCAAGCGCTTCATGTAAGTAGGTTCTTCCTAGTTATGAAGTTGTGAATCTAGCTGCTGGTGCATTCAAGTGCTTCAGGTCAGACATAATGACAAAATGAGTGCTACAGCTTGTTTTGGCTTTTTTGTAGCTTCTGTATTATTTGCACACAGTCAAACAGGAAGCTATTACATTGTAGCAACAGAAAAATGAAAGCCAGGCAACTAAACGTTTGACCAAAATTACATACACACCCAAATTTCATTCACAAATTTGAAATGTTTGCCTCTAAAACTGTTAGATGAACGATAAATGATTTTGGAAGAATAGAGCTGTTCTTATGACGGAGCTTCAAGTACAGTAAATGCACAGGACACTGGGCTTATATGTAATGTTTTGGTGCAAATATTCCCATTTAAATTCAGTTTGGATCAGTGGTGGACATAGGAAGAAGGTCCTGATGAAGGCTGACAAACAAAATATGGCACTCAAATAAGCATAGGAATATGTGTAAATAATAAAACCTAGTAATAATATACTGAAGAAACTGTTGCAGAGTGAATGGATTAAAGGTTGTATTCTGAAGCTGTGTTTTGTGATTGGATTTTGCAATCTTTTGTAATTGAAAGTCTGATACCTCAAAAACCAATTGAAGATATAAACCTGAAGTATTATGGGGTGTTTGCAAGGACTAATTATGTCATTTTCTAAAAGCGTCAGTCTCTTGTCAGTGAACGTGTTAAACCTGCACATGTTTCCGGTGCGTGGCCTGGTGGTGCAGTGGTTAGGAGGCTCCTGTCTGTGAACAGACCAACGTCCTGGCTTCACTTCCACCTGCCTTTCTGTGTGGAGTTTGCATGTTCTCCTTGTGTCTACATGGGTTCTCTCCAGGTTCTCCAGCTTCCCCCCAGCATCCAAGGATATGTACCTCAATAGGTTAATTGATCTAAATCACCCATGTGCAATCAGTGTGAATGTGAAAGCGAATGGTTGTTCAACTGGCAACACGTCCAGGGTGAACCCCACCTTTGACTGGACAGGATTAGGCAGTTCAGGACATGAATGAATGAATGAATGAATGAATGAATGAATGAATGGATGAATGAATGAATGAATGTAGGAAATGTATGAAGGAATGAATGAATGAATGAATGTATGTATGTATGTATGAATGTATGAATGAAGGAATGCATGGATATTTCCAATGGCTATGTGAGTAAGAGGGTCTCCTCTGTCTGTGATCATCCACTCATCCACTACACAGACGTCTACAGACTCACATCACTTCTCTGTGTTTAGTAATGCAGAACATGCTGGTCTTTTCTTTGAGCACATAGTTTCCACAGTGAAATTACATTTTACATGCACAAGATTTGAAGTCGTGGCATCAGTGTTTGGGAGATGAAGTGGCTGCCAGACTCCATCAGGTTACTTAACTGTGCCCTCTATTGGGATCAACAGCACACAAGTCACACTTACACACTGAGAAAATATGTCTGAAGGGAAGCAAAACCACCCAAACATGGAGTCTGAAGGGGTAAATGCAATTATCTGATTACAGTGACGGACTTTTATGCTGCTTAATTTAGTCCAAAGGTCAAAGCTTTCATGACAGTATTGTTTCTTAACATAAAATACCCTCCCTGACACTCTTCTGCATAAAGCGCCGTTGTGGCATTTGGATGATTTAGTATATTTTTCCAAAAGTAGTATGTGATAAAGCTGCCACGCCTCGTGGTCCTTTATGAATGTGTTCACTTTTGTCTCTTTTTACTAAAGGGCAATGAAGAGGCAGAAGGCATGTAGAACAAAGACAGGAAGCACTCCCTTATTACAAGTTATATGAGAGGGAAGAGCAAAGAAATTGTATTTTACAGCACATTTAATGTAGATTGATTTATGTGAGTGAATGGGGACAGTATATGTCTAATAATAATGAAACAGTAGAGGTTACATTTAGTCTGTGACGGCAACTCAGAGGAACTCACAATTAGAGGTAGAATGATATATCAGCCGGCCGATATATCAGGCCAATATATTGATTTTTTTCAATATCGTCCATCGCCTTAATTTGTTTTGAAAGCCAATTTTTGATCAGTAGTAAAAATGTTATGAGATATTTGATCAGGCGCCTGTGTGGGCAGCACGTGAAGTTCAATAAATGTTAAGAGAGTACTATTGTGTACGTGTATTAATAATTTCATTTATATTGCTGCATGAAAATCTTAATCATCTTAGCGTTTCATGTGCTTTAAAAAAAAATAAAATAAAACAATCGGTCTTAAATATCGGCCTCAAAAACTGGCTGTAGATATCGGCCATCGACTGACCAAATTTTTAAAAATCGGCATCGGCCTTAGAAAACCCATATCGCCCAACCTCTACTCCCAGTCATAGGTGTAGATTTTGCAGGGTGGATGGTGGCATAGTATTTAGCTCCCCGGCCCCTCAACCCCACCCTCCCACACCGAAACAGAGTATGATGCAAGTATTTTCTCATCTGGAAGAAGTACAAGGCCTTTACTGAATGAGGTGTGAAAATGAGAGTTAGTTCTCAACTAACTTACCTGGTTAAATAAAGGTTAAATAAATAAATAAAATAAAAGCACATTTTTATTTCTAATTTCCTCTGTTTAATAGAAGAAATGCTCCTATCTAGTCTGAAACGCTTCTCTACCCATAACCATAGTCATATTATTTAAAGGGTCGACAACAGGAACAGCTGTAGTATTGTATGTAGGAGTATTTTACTGGGTCAGTCCATGGTACGAAGGGGCTTGATTCCACAATGGCAGAAGAAGACAAGGCGACTCCATACCACAAAAAATAATCACAGGAAGTAAGTGGAATTTCCCATAAGAATCAATATTTTGCAACGGTGGGTGACATTACAGCTTTTAATCTACGTTTGGACCCAAAAAACAAAAACAAAACAAAAAAAGCTGTCAACTGCAAAGGAAATTTATTAAAAAGTTAAAAATGTATCTGAAAAAAGCGTTGCTTCATGCTGTTTTCAATTAGGACATTTTTTTTCATGGCAAAATACAGGTTAAACATTAAATGAAATAATTAAAAATCTCAAAAGAGCATGAACAAATAACAGTTTGTCAAACAGTGTTGGACCATGTTTCCTCATAATAAGACTTTGGATTTAAAGAAGAGGAGAGAGTTGTTCTAGAATATTTAGAATACTCTAGAAGAATTTAATGTATTGTATATAAAACCCCATTTCTGCTTCAACAAATGCATAGACGGTCAGAACGCCTCTGTGTGTGACGTTATTAAACAGTTTTTCCTTTTGTAAAATGTGCCTTTGCATCCGTTTCTATGTCGAGTATGAAAGCAACCACTGTCGTCATAATCTGTAATTGTAAAATCCTCATGGAAATGCAGCTGTTTAGATCAATGTCTGTGCAGATGAGTGGTGGGATTATGGCATCGTGGTGGTTCTGTGCGGATAGGATTTCTTTTTCCATGTGTTTGTGCATTGGTGCATTGTGAGAAAAGCTCCAGCTGGTCAGAGGTCAGTGTTAAACTGCACCACCAGTAAGAGCCATACTAAATTACAGCCTGTATTCAACTGTACCTTTCACAGCTTGGACATTATTCATTCAAAACTTAAAAGTTAAATGTCATTCAGATGTAATTATAGATAGTGATTGTACTGGTTTCAAAATGTCCGGAAGAAGAAGACATACAATAAGTTTGCATAGAATTTATCCGAGTTATTTTCCCCAGCGCTGATGAAGAAACCTTGTCTTCATCAAAGATAAAAGCAAATGTGATCAATATAAATACCTCTGAGCTCCCTTTAACACTCACTTTCAGTAAATAGATATTCTCTGAATCCCACCATCGATAGAATGAACAAAGCATCTCATCAAAGTGACTTAGACGGAGAGAATTATTAGCACACAGATAAGTGGTCTAAATGATAAAGTGTTAATATTCATAAGGAGACGGGAAGAGGGGCAACACCAAGAAGAGATAAGGGCTGGGATTTGAGTCTTATCTCACTGTTAATGGTATTTCCAGCCCATATCAAGATTGCTGCATGAGACAGAGGAATGTATTTATAGAGTGTGACATGATAGTGTTCTTCAGCATAAAAGGTACTTAGGTGACCTCTGCTGAACCGGAGAGAAGCTGCTCGGCTGAGTGGATCTAAAGTCCGCTTTTGTTTGCAATTATTTTCGATTTTCCTTTTCATTCCTAACTTGTCAATACTGGAATAGGTTAGGGGATTATCTAGGTAATAGCGAAATATTGTGGTTATAATCTACATATAATTTATAGACAGGTCCTTAACCCTTTATGGGCGCTCTCTGGGTGTAGAGGAACTTTGGCGATGGTTCGGTTAAAGACATCCTGTTTTGGACATAGACAGATAGAGGATGAAGTGGGGCATCAGTAGTCCTCAGAATATGTACAGTAGGGAAACGGATGATTCATAAATATAGTTTGGTTAAATACACCAGATTCATATTGTGTGCATATATTAATGCTATAACAGTCATAGAACTGTTGTTTGGTTTGAATATAACTATGGATCCCTTTAATGCCTCATAAATAAGACAATTATAGCCTTCTATTCTACTTATACTTACTTCTACCACCACAGTAGCACTAGAACATGGGAAATACAGAGCAAAAACTGAAAGTTCTGATCTTCAATGTTCCAGTTTCTCTGAAGAGCAGACTTTTTTTAATACAGTTTTTAGCAGACGTGACTGTGGCTCTTCTTCTACAGACTTTAAAGGCCTGTTGGACCTGAATGTCATGCATCTGTCATGAACACTGACTTCTTCAATCTAGTGTCCTTTTGTGAAGAAAATCATTTTACAGTAAAATGAGCATCATTTTCCAAGTCTTAAAACTCAAACACTAATGAAGATACAAACCTGAAATGTCACCGTCTGTTTGCAAAGAGGAAAAAGTATGAAGGACATTAGAGACGATCCGTTGGGAATATTTTCTGAAGTGTGGTGTTCTGAGGTGGATGCATTATTCTCTACTTCTGGGGACTTTAACCGTCATCTTCACTTAGTCCGGTGTGATTCAGTTGTGACCTGTCTGTCATAAGCTCAGTATGATGGAGAAGGGAAAGCACTGACCTGCACACACCAGCAGGCTGCATTTGGGCCTGTTCATGCTTTTACACACTAAAACCAGTCCAACAGGCCTGACAGCGGTGCTCCAGCCAGTGTGTACTGTACATTTCCCTAAGAAGTTGTAAGTGGTTGACAGTTGATCAATGCTGTCATTTTGTGGTGAAGACGTTTTCCTCCTGTGTCTTTTCAGTTTTACTGTATGCAGCCGGCGTATGCCACTCACACTGATTCTGCCTACAGTGATGTGACACTATTCCCAAGAGGATAAATGTGTTCAGACAAATCCTGGTTCTTTTTTGTCAAGTGTGTAATACCAAGTCAAAGATACTTCGGTGTTGTAGCTTTTCCCAGATGTTTTCCTCTCAGCTCCGTCAGCGGTGGTTTCTTCTCTGTGAGCGGTGCCTTTGCCTTTCCTCCAGTCGTGGATATGGAAAAGGAAGGAGGAAGAACAATAGGGTCACAGAGGGAGTTAGATAAGTGTTTTAAAGAATGGAACATAAGAAGGAGCAGGTGAAGTGCTCTGGTCCTGTTTTAATTTTGGGATCAGCGACCGGGCGGAGCTTTGAATTATTGAGTGACTTCCTGTCTCTGTTGAAAGGGCTGCAGATGGAGGCCAGGTTTTACAGGGTGAGATGGAGAAAAGGCCAGGCATTCAGGCACCATGGCATGTATGCAACATTCAGTGGAGCCATGATTTATTTAAAAACAAGAGGAGCTCCGCAGTCAGTTGCACTTGTCAAGTCGAAATATCCTCCGAGAAAAGAGCCGAAATGTTAGGGATGACCTAAGTAACCACAGAGATGCACCGGCGGCAGGGATTTATCAAACCACCGTTAATAAAGACTTTGCATTTGAAAACTCAGCAGAAAAAACCCCCCAAAAAAAACCATGTTTCCACTGCCTGTGCGCACCGTGGACACAGACCCAACAGCACATGTCTGTGACAGTTGCTGCTGTTCCTGGATGGGCAGGACAGGTCTGCAGCAGGACATGCATCCTGTCAGCTTTTAGGTTTATGCATTAAGAGCTTCAGTTACTGATGGGAAAAGATTCTTACGTATATAACTGTTTCTGTACTAGACTGTCTTCCCTAAACAACTAGCGCTGTGGGTGTGGAACCTTCAGCAGAACCAGTGCAGATGTTTGTGACACAGAACTGTCATTTCTTGAAGAGCACATACAACTGCTAACTCCACAGGCCATTTTTACTACTGCACTTTAAAATGTTTGTATATTTGACGTACTTCTTTACTTTATTTAGTTATCTATACTCTCTAACATCCATCTCTGATTGTGTGCTGAGGCAGTGCATGGACATTTCATTCTGTATGCACTTGAATGACAATAAAGTCAAAGTCTGAGTCTGTGAAACATATTTTTGGTTCATAAACATTACTATTGAATGTTTCTGAAAACCATGGATGAAAATACTGTCATCTTTTTATTTTTCTAACTGGGTAACGTTTTGCTAGCCTCATGCCTGAGTCATAGTGTTTTTTCAGGACATGGTCAATGATGCAAAATGAAGTAGCAGTGTTAGGAGAGTACAGTCAGGCAAGAAAGTCAAACTTTTATGCTATAGCATTTGGAGTGGTCATGGGTAATAGATGCACCCTTAAAAAAACTGTTTCTGTAGACTAACTCAATTATATAAACAGCAATAAGACCCTCATTGGGCTGATTTAATATATAGTAATTCAGATTAGACCACGACACAAGGGCGTCAGTGAATCTGTCCGTCCAGTGTCTGAGACTACGACCACTGATGAGTCATTGATTTTATGATAACACTTTGGAAGCTGATCCAATGATAACTTGTTCTGTATCAGGTTAATTTCCCCTGGTGCTGTTTGTCTTAACATTCTGGCTTGTTGTTGTTGGGTAAATGACCCCAGCACTTCCACAGTCCACCGGGTAAATCCAATACTGTAATTCCAGCTTGGATGCATTTTTGTCCAATCGAGAGAGGTAAAGGAGCAGCCGCGGCCTCGATGGCTGCAGAGTCGGCTGATGTGTCCTTGAGCAAGGCACTGAATGCCCCCATTTCCTTCCCAGTGGCTGATGTGGTGAGCCCAGTGCTCCGAGCATGCAGTGATCCATGTTCTAGTGATGGGTTAAAGGCAGGGGACACATTTGGATGTGTGGTGCATGTGCATGTTTTACATGTGACAAAATAAAAGATTCTATTCTATTCTATAAAATGGATAGACATCTGAGTGAGAAACAGTTTCATTAAATAAATTATTTCTGGGCTGTCAATTCTATTTGCCCGTCTACAGGCCTGATTAAACAAACCTCCAGGCAGTCGGCTGCATTAAAGCCAAACACTTATATTGGATTATTAAGATTTGATACAGCCAATAATATAGCTTCACTGAGCGGTTACACTAAGCAAAAGAAATTCAGTATTATTTTACTTTAGTCTAATTCTAATTACAGATAACAAAATGAAATAGTATCCGGCCTCAGACATTTTCATTATCATTTCGTTGTCAGGTTCTAAACTGAAAAATTCACTAAATACAATGGCTGTATTTTATTGAATGAACAATCTTTATGGTGAAATGAAATCTTTTTCATGTTGGTTTAAGTGACTTCACACTCCTCCACAGTCTATTATTGCCTCTGTGAAGTACTAGTATTCTAGGACTTTATATCAGTGAAAATAAAAATTAATTAGATTTTTTTTTTTCTCCAAATGTGGAATGAATTACTTAGTTTTCATTATTACACTTTAAAACTTAACTATTTACATAAGTTTACAACTATGATTGATAAGTATCATAGACTGTATTAAAACATTTCCAACATTAATTACAACAAAGAAGCTGGTGATAACGGTGAAATCAGGTGTAAAAAATAAATAAATAAAAATCCAGAACCTGAATAAACAAATCATCCTTCTGCTGCTCTCTCCTCTTGGTCCAAGTCAAAGTATTAACTATAAATATAGAACAACTGATGTCTTTTGTTGCTGTTATGGAAAAGTGAAGCCCCTTTTCCAAGTTTTACTTTACATTTGGCAGAATTAGAGCGGTGATTGGTGATTACAGCTGTCAATCACCTATCAAACCCCGCCCTGCCTGGCTGAAAAGGGCTGTGATCTAACAAAGTGTTTTTTACAGCTTCAAAACACAGCTAAGGAGTCGATGCAGAAGACTCATGTCCTCTCAGAACATTTGAATTGAAATGTGATGAAAGGACGTTTGGCTGCTTTGCTTTGCTTCAGTTTCAGCTGTGGCTGAATAACACGTGTACCGCCATCAAACACTACGGAAGCTGGTTTGTGTTACAGTATCTTACATTAAGATTGTGTAAATCATTTATTTAGTTTTTCTTGTGCAGCTGCAGCTGCTTTAAAACATACCCAGCTTTTCCTCCATTATCTCTCGTAGTCCTGGGTGAATTGACAGTGAGGTCAGGCTCCAGCCATGACTGAAACCAGATTGTTCTGCGGCTGCTTCCTGTTCTTTGTTGCCCAGTTTACTAGAAGAGTACTGGCCATTTTGCTCTGAAATGAATTTCATGCCGAGAAAATGGCCTGCAATGTGAAGATCATTGAACCACCCTGTCACAGTCTGACCAATGTATTGCGGCATATTTTCTTTTAATAGACCCTTGAGCCGTGGCTGCGCTGCATTAAATTGGTTTAAATGGCCGTCCTGCCAAGCTGAAGGAGCCGTTGTTTGGGTCTCAGATACGGGCTTTTCAGGTTGGAGAAACAAATGGTCTTATTATTTTATTAATCAGTGTTTATGAGTAATGCTTGCTGTCTTATGTCCACCTATGAAAGGCAGTGTAACAATTAAGTAACGGACCGTTTCAAGCCTCTGTCTTCATTTGGCAGATTTTTGGGTCTGACTCAGCGACACAGACTCTGTAAATAACTAGCTTGTCTGGCCCTGCAGAGGCCAGCCGCAGGTGTCATGATGTTCAGCATGATTTAATGATTTCCCTGAGATGACCCGCTGTGTCTTCTAAATTGGTGGCGGTCCTTTCAAGTTAAGATAAAGATATCCACTGATCCGTATCAAAGTAATAGAAATGTAGAAGTTTCAGCTAAACTTGCAGGATGTAAAAGTACAGATTGCCACTTTTATGATTTACAACCAAGTTTAAAGGTGAGTTAAATCCCAGACATGCCCCTGAGCAAGGCATGTGTAATCTGCAACCACATGAGCTGCAGCAATGATGCAAGAGTAAGTCTGAGGGAGACCTGGAAATGGAGGCGAATACATAGAGAGTCAGTTTAATGTACGCTTCAGGTTCTAAACCAAGGAGCAACAGCTCTTCACAGTGAAACCAAAGTGAAGTCGTCAGTGTGATGACATGCACACAGCACTGCCCAGTTAGGTTCAGAAGGGACGTTAACAGTGCAAAGCTTCTGCTACACAAACACCTTCTTAGAGACTTTTACCATTCATATCTCAGTTCCACCCTGTTGTCCAAATACGGTCACTTCTGGCTTCACGTGTGGGGTTTCACAACCGCTTTCCACAAACTAATATTTGCAGTCGCAGTAGGTGGTTCTTTTAGATGGTCCTGTCAACCCAAAATAGTACATGAAATCCATTCCATCAGGTTTCAGTGTTTCCTACATACATGTTTAGGAATATTATTGTGTCTTAACAGTTTCTAATAGGTTTCATCCATTTCTCTTTGAGATCACATTTGTATGTTTTGGGGAAAAATACCAAAGGTTGGTTCAGTAATCAGTACAGTTAGTTAGTTAGTTAGTCAGTTAGTTAGTTAGTTAGTTAGTTCGTTAGTTAACCATTTTATTTTACATATAAACCTCTTATGGAACAGTACTTTTACGAAGCTGAAATCAGGTGGTAAAAAAAGGCCAGAATTAGTAAATAAACACCTTCCGTCTGCAGATCTCTCCTCTTGGTCCAGATTAGAAGACTAAATATAGATGATGTGACGTTTTATGCTGATGACTCATTTCCAAGCTTTAAAGAAAAAGTAGAGTCGAGTGTTTCTGACGTAATCTGAGCAACGGGCCATTCCAGCCGTCAGTCATGCACTTGTAGCACTTCTGCTTGTTAGCCAAAATTGGGGCGTCATGAAGTAGATTTTCTTCAACCAATCTAATTCAGTTTAATTACAATGGTAGATCTGTAAAACTATCACACTGCACCTTTAAAGGACCCTTTCAGAGACACTACAGATCAGGTTTGCAGAAATAGAATGGTAGAATTATTACTCTGGTAATTGTATGTAATCATGCTGTAAAGACATTTCCCCACACATGAACTTGTACACTACCTAACTGTGGGCTCCTTCCTGCACATGCTGTTCTGCATATGTATGTGCATCTTTGTGCAGCGCTATCTGTCTTCACACTTCCTTTGCAGAACCCATCATCCTCCAGGTGGCAAGTTTATATTTATCCTCCGTTATTGTGCTGCTTTGGATATTTGCACGAGACTCACACAATTCCATGTATGCACATGCAATCACTCTCCGCTCCCTTGTAATTAATGACTATGGTGCTAATTACAAGACACTACTCTCCTCATCCATTTTGGACTTTAGAGTGTTCTGAGCTTTATGAAGCAGCAGAGATCACAGCACAGCCGAGCATGAAAGGGAACGGAAAGAAGAGGTTGCAGGATATAATATATACAATACACATGTAATGCTGCACAAATGGAAAAAACAAAACAAAGAAGGATATTAAAGTAATTTCTGTAGTAATCATAACCACACAACACAGAGGCTTTCTAATTGTGCCTTGTTGGTGTTCTCAGTTGCTTTTAAGTATTTTTGCCACCCTCTGTTCAGTTTAATTACTGCTGTTTGCTCTTTCTCACTTCCACCCGGACTAATGAGCGTGACACACAGGCAGAGTCACCATGTTAAGCCTCTCTGTTCTTTTCATTTTCTCCGTCTCGTCCACTCAGTGTGACAGGGGTCCACTCCTGTCAAAGTTGAGTCAGCATGGGAGAGACGGCCGATGTTAAATGAGCGCAGACTGAACACAGACCGGTCCATCTGTGTTTGACTGACCTGTTGACTTGGTAGTGGAAGCGGCTGCAGTGCGCTGCATCTGCTGTGTGTAGCACCAGCTCAGAAAAGACATGCACTAGAAATGTACATTCAGTCACAAATGAACCATGATAAAACAGCAGGAGCAGATTATTGGTGGACAGACGTCAACTGAAGATTATTGAAGATCATTTCTAATTTAAGATGGAGCTTAGGCAGTATTAACATTTTGTGGGTTGTAACCAGCTCAAGCAATGCCAACTGTAAGGTCAAAAGTAACATGACACATTGAATTCAAGTGTTTAACAGGGCTACAAATCTACAATGACAAATGTCAGAATATAATTGTATACTGCCATGAATACCATTAGTTAGTTTTTACTTTAGATGTTTTGACTTATTGTTCATTTCTTTTTCAATCATTTTACATGTTCTACCTCTAGGTTTCTGACTATAAATAATCATTTTAAAATGTAAGTAATCATCTGGTTTAATAAAAATGATGGCTTTTCTATTACACATACTCAAAGCGGGTTCTGTAAATTGGCTGAGAGTCTGGTTTCAACCAAAACTATGTATAAAGTGTCATGAGATAACTTTTGTTATGATTTGGTGCTATATAAATACAATTTGATTAATTGATTGATTGAACAAACTAAATGATATTAAATAAAATATGTGCCTCAGTTTTTCATTTGCACATGTTCATTACAACTTACAGATCACAGTGGATCTACAAATACACAAAACATGTAGTAACAGGCAGAAGATTGTTCAAATTGCACTTACGTCTCTGAAGACATTTCAGGTTGTTCATATTTGTTCAGGTTATTCCCATTTTGTTGTGAGAGGATTGTTTTTAAATGTAAACATTCTCATGTAACTTTACTTTTTTTACACTAAAACCAAGAGAAAAATTTGGAGTTATTATTTGTAGGTTGTTATGGTGGTGTTTTACTGATCTGATCCACTTGAGATTGAATTGGAACCTGAACTAAAATGATTGTTAATATCTTAGTGACAGTTTTTGCATTTACTAATTCATGGATGCTGGATTGGACCCTTTGGCGGGCCGGCTTTGACACCTGTGATGTAAACTATCAGCTGACACAGATTATAAACCACTGTTTTATTTTGACCACCTGTCCAAATATCTGGTTGTGAGTTTTTGTATGGAGAAGAAAACCTGATGATACCATAATACAGATGTGTGTGTGGATACACAGCAGTGATTCAGTGCAGATGTTTTCTGCTACCTGTTTTCTCCCTGTTGTTGAGTTTGAAATATCAGAACTACATAAAACCCATTTGAAGTGAGACCTTATTTATAGCTGCTGCAATAGGCCACAGCTAATTAGTAACCTGCATTAGCACGAGCATTGTCTCTTTTTTGCCAAGTCTGAATACAAATGAAAACATTAACACAAGGAAACCCGACTTCCCCATGTCGTGGTACAATCAAACTGGGAACAAAAAGCTGGAAGAAGAGGTGGTGACACTGATGCAATAATTAATTAAAAGGTTGCTAAGGCCTCACCAGAAACATGATGTCACCGGCTTCTATTATCAGTGTGATCTTATTTAATGACTTCAATTAGAAAACAAGGCCCACTTGACAAACAAGACACGTCTGAGAGTTACTATGACAACACATGTCTAAAGAAGAAGAAGAAGTACAAGTGTGAGTGTGAGGGGCTGACTTTCATGATCTGGTCTGATTCAGTGTTCATGCATAATTTTGGCTGGCACCGTCAAGTGCATCTTCACTCACCTACCGACGTTCATTAAATAATTAAAAATCACTCACTGTAGATGAAAGACTAAAAGCAGGTGGCCATTATCATTCCGCACAGAGCAAAAATCTCCAGGATGTCAAGCCACATTCCTTTGTTTGATCTCTGTGCATAGTTCCTGTGTTTTTTGCCCGAGTGGAAGTCGATCGTTTCTCAGCTGGAGTCTTCCAGAACCTCAGACCACTGGGACGTATGTATTTGCTCTGCTGTCAGCTTGTCAGAACATATAAAGACTAATTTGAATTGTGTCAATGAAACAACTCCACGGGAGTAAAAAATAAATAAATACATTTAAAAAAAACAGAAAGTGGGAGAAGAAATAAGAAGGATGTGGTTAGAACCGAAAAGTCTTAGAAAGTGACCACGTGGCAGACGGAGCAGATATTCAGGGCTACACTTCCTGTTTTTGTCAGTGAAGTCTCTATTTTATTTGCATGTATGAGAGTTGTTTTTTCCTCAAGAGAGACAGAAAAATATAGAACGGCAAGCAAAGTACAAATGGCCAGAGGCAAAGATTGATATCCGAACCAACCACGGCACCCAATTAGTCTGCAGAGTGCAGTCAGGCGGCGGCGTCTGCACGCTGTCTGTGTTACTGTGGAATGTTTAAGGGTGCACTTATTGAGCTGATATACATTAAAACATAGTCTCATGTCGGATAGCCTTTTCCTAAGACATTCTCAGACGAACAGCAGAAGCACATTTCAGTATTCATTAGCCGCTTAATGATCATTGGCAGAGTGATACTTCTGCAAATGTGCCAATCAAACTCAGCCATGATTTTTTTTTGTTTTTTTTTTTTGACAGCTCGAGTACTATGCAGACCATGAAATGTGTCGTCAATTAACTGAGCGGTCTTCATCAGAATGTCTTCCTCTCTGCGGTTTGTAGATTTACAGCAGTGGAGAGTTTAGCAACATTTAAAACCTTTGTTTCTTTATGGATGAATGTTCTTTTTTTTAATTTGGGTTTTAATTTATTGTATTATATTCTTGAAATACAAATAATTCAAGGGCTCTGAAACTCATTTAGAAACACACTGAAATATTCCACTGTCTTAATTAAAGGGAATTGAGTTGTAATTCATCTAATGGTCCAAATGTGTGATTTTAGATGAAAAGACAAATGTCGTTCCTTATATTTCTCCACCAGATGAATTCAACTAACAGAACTTTGCATTTTCATGCTGTTTGGTTCATTTTCTCGGGGGCTGAGCTTCACATGTTGTTTGTTTCTGTGCAGTTCTTGTATTTCAATCTTCTGTAGTGGCATTTGTTTCCTGGAAAATCTTGTCTCACTGATTAAGTTTTAATTCTTTATTTTCCTTTGACAACAGGTGTCGAGAAGGCTACCAGGGAATCCGCTGCGACCAGTTTCTGCCGAAGACAGACTCCATCCTTTCTGACCCAAGTAAGAATTCACTAGAAAATCATGTGACCATTACACGTGAACATAACTGAACCAAATAAGGAGAAGCCAAGGTTTCATGTTTCTCACACTCATTAATTTTTCAGATCACTACTCTGCATTAATGAAGGACAAACCACTTCTTAAAACCTTCCACTCATTTGTGTAACTACACTTATCTTCAACACAGTTTAATACAAGTGCTGCAGGAATGTCAGTGTGTGTTGACCATCACCCCGGTTCCTTCAAATGGGATTTTTCCGTTATCTTTTGGATTATTGCACAAAATCAGCTCCATACCAAACACAAACCAAACTTAAAGTCGTTGGTTTCAATCACTTTCACATTTCCACGTGAGTTTTGTTGTTCTTTTTTTTAGATAAACTTTGATAAATAAATAAAATTTAATGGGGTACATGAGGTAATACGTGGGTGATTAAGATACTGTTTTTGTAAAACCTACATGTACTAATTTATTATGAGTTATTTGTACCATTTATGTGAATCTTGTGAACAGTGAGAGACCTTTACTAAGTTGAGTGGAAATGAATGAACCATGGCAACAAATAACAGCTTTCTTATGGAATAGATTTACATGTCTTCATTAAGATGCACTAGAATTATTTAAATAAATCTAAGGAATTTTCCTTTCAAATTGGTTCTATCAAATATTTGTACTGTATTAATTACATTGTATTTCTTCTATATACTGACTTGCAGGATAAAAAAGAAAAACAAGAAAAACAAAGATCAAAATACAATAAATTGTGCAAACAAGATAAAAACAAACAGATTTTAAAATAGTAATTTAATAAATATTTTATCACAATAAATCTATCTAACATTATGTAACGTTTTGTCTCTGTAGCTGTTTAAGCAGCTGTAGTAAACCTTTACTATGTCTGTACTATATGTAAATGGAGTCCCAGTCTGGGACCAGGGCTACAGAACTGTGTAGTTTAAAGGTGAGTTCACGTGTTCAGTGTCATGACCTTTAACTCCCCCAGAAACCACTCTAATCTCATTTGGCCACTTGTTAGACAGCATTTCTAAAGCACATAAAAGCTTAAACATTCACTGGGTTTGTTTTTATTTGCATAATTTAAGTTGTGCAGAAAACGTGAAAATCTCTTAAGCTTGTTGAACCCTTTTTGGACAAACCTTATTTCAGGCACCCAACCAAAAAACCCACTCAGAGAACTCTGAGACAAAGGAACCGGAGGTGCAAAACGCTAATTCATTTCTGGGTTTTAAGACTCGCTTCTGCAGCACTCTGTATATGGTACAATTAGCCTGGTCGTAATTAAAGGAGCACTCAGCCACAATGTTCAAATATTCACCGTGGGAAATAAGAATATGTCTTGTTGCATATTTGAAGTGCTATTGGAGGAATGCTTTGCAGCGTTTCTCTTCAGTCATGTTGAACGTCAGTGCAGTATATCCATTAGCGTAGCCATAGTAAACGTGTGCGTGTACGACGCCGGGCGGCTGCTCGCGTGTGAACTTACCTGCTAGATAATCAGTGCCACTCTACTCAAATACAGCTGACATCCCAGGTGAGCAGCAGCCTTTGATTAGAAAAGCAGCCGGGCCGGAGGTTAAAAAATTGAAAAGCAATGCTGTTACATGCATTGATACACATGGTGAAACAAGATCAGTGGAAAGTAGAATAAGTTTTCCTTGGCAAAAACTACTAACTCTGGTTTGCTGATTTTGAACACAGTTTTTTGGAAAAAAAAAAAAAAAAAGGCAAGAAAGTCAAATATGCTCTGGAAACTAACAAAACTTCACATGCACGCTCCTGTTTCTAACAATCAGTCAAGTTTGTGTAAATGTTTCCCACAGAATGCGTGTTTTCTAATGAACCTGTGCTACAGTCGTCCTTCTTTAGACAAACCCGTCTGTCCTCACATTGCCTTTTTTCATTTTCTCTGTTCACCGCTTCCCCAAATACCCTCTCCTGCTCCGACTAATGGCGCTTCTTCCTTTCCCTTTATCTCCCTAAGACATAGTCCTCTCAATGTCACAGCTGAGGCAGGAACACAAATTGCACTAACTTCTATCCTAACCGCTCACTATCTCCACCATATTAATTTCCCTGTTCCTCTCAGCCCTTCTAAAAAAAAAATAAAATAAAAATATGGAACCTTGTCATTGGGACACTAACACTGTGCCGGTACAATAGCTTATCTGTGACTTTCTACTAACAAGTTGTATTCTGTAATAGCACCAATTTCCATTAAAGGACAGTTTTACTTTGAATTTGTTCAATGTCAAAAACCCCTGACTGTGGTAATACTATAAAATACAAAATACTCATTATGAATATGGAATTTTCTCCTTCATTGCAAAGGAGAATGTGCCATAAATGAGACTTGCAGATTAAGTATGGCAAAGGCAAAAACACTGTTATCACTAGCGCTTTGTTAATATTCTTTACTTTCCAGATCATTAATTAAGTCTCTGTAATGAGGTTTTTAATTCCAAGCAAGTATTAGGGTAATTGTCCTTGTTCAAGCGACATTGGTGTTCAGTGAAGTGACACCCATCTCTTTGTTTGTACACTAACCTACTGACCTGAACGTATTGCTAGCTAAGAGCTGTTACCATCCTCATCGCTTAAACAATTTGTCAAATGTCAGATTGAAACAGCCGTTGATTGCGTATCTGTGGAGAATATAAAGGAAAGCTCATTTAGACAGACTTTACTAGAGGAATTTAGACACACAAGAAGACAGATTCAGAACGGAGCAGCGTCCTCCTGCTGGGACCCACCTGGGGAGGCGGGGTCAGCGGGGCAACGTCAGCTTTAACCCGCAGGTTTCAGGGTCACCATGATGGCTCACTATTTGACAGGAGACATCGCCATGGTAACCGATGCTGCAAAATAGCTGATCAAAATGTAGGCAAAAAACCCCACAACCAAGAGGCCAATCAGTTTGCTTACAGCGACAGCATTCTTAGAAAATCCTGGGGAACATGGTGCCTGGGTAAGTGAGAAGGAGAGAAAAAAGAGAGAGAAGAGAGAAAAGAGAGAGGAGAGAAAGAAAAGAGAGAGAAGAGAAAGAAAAGAGAGAGAAGAGAGAGAGAGAGAAAGAAAAGAGAGAGAAGAGAGAGAAAAGAGAGAGGAGAGAAAGAAAAGAGAGAGAAGAGAGAGAGAGAGAAAGAAAAGAGAGAGAAGAGAGAGA
>JAPQRQ010000008.1:21460679-21478040 GCA_037367365.1 Apogon talboti
TGGATAAACTGATTGGATAAACTGATTGATCCAGCCTCCCTGTAGAGTACTACTGTTGTAACTGGTTCCTCCAACGCTGACAACAGCTGCATACGTTCAGCACAAGGCCTGTTGTTCTGTCTGGAGCTGGAAAAGCAGGGTTCAGTCCGTGAACGTGGACGGTACCTCTGTTACAACAAGCCCCCACAGTCATCAATGAATTACTCTGGTGTTTTGCTCTGTTTGTGTCCCTCTTTCTTGGGCGTCCCCAACACTTCATATGTTTTCTTTTATCGCAGGCTGAGAAACGTTGAACTGTGGGAGCTTCGGTATCAATTAGCAGCTCAGATGTGTGTATGTGTTCAAACAGCGGAGAGTGAAAGAGATGAGAGGGATTTCAGCAGTTAGAGCGCAGACGGACATGCAGAGGCTGATGCTGGATTTGACTAAGCACTCCTTCAATATATTGGATTTTCAGTCTATTGTTCTGGAACATGTGGAATCTGTTGAAGAGGTGCTTTAGTGAGTGTAGGATTGGATAAAGTGGAGCTGGGTAATGATTTCATTTATTTTAGATTTGTAGAGGTTCGATTGTATATCTAAATGTTACATGAACAAACAAACTGAAAATACCATTCCAGTGGTTTAGGTTTGCACATGGGTGGATCTGTTTGAGGCTACGCTGGACTGGACTCACCAGAACTACTGTTCCCTGGTGCGTGCACAGAAGCACACATCGGTCCGTCTACGTCTACACATTCTGCACTCCGTAGCTTTTCTGGGGTCAGCTCTATGTTCCTGTATTTACAGATATAAATCTAGCCTGTATTTGTTTAATAGGATATAAGACCAAGGCCTATGATCAGAATCTGCTGTTTTTATACCTTAGTGTCTACTCAAAAATTATACCTAAGAAATTTGTAACTTTTGAAATTTGACTGCTTCTAAAAGGCACCAGTTAAATTCCAGGTCTGTCTGGATCCTTAGACCTGGAATGTCTGGATCTATTGGAATTATTTTCAAAACAAACAAAAAACTATTTGATATATGAAACATATTTGAGCTATAAATGTAATTGCTATTGGATTCAAATTCTTCTTTTTTTCAATACTCATAAATTGTGTGGCCTTCATCTCTGATGAATACAGCACAGTGTAACATAATGTAGTCACAGGGATGAATATTTTGTCTAGGGGAATATATGTAGGTACCAGGGAACATAGATACGCTCCTGCTGTTAGAGCTTCCCACAGCGTCATCAACAGGCAAAAAAAACAAAACAACAACAGTTGGAATCAACATCATTATTATTTACACTCTGGAGAGTAATGTCAGCTTGTTGTCATGGAAACCAAGGAAATGATCTCTGGTTTTTAGAGCCACCAGGAGACATAGATAAGTAGCCTTTAATGTTGATTCTCTAGAAGTTGAAGATGAGTTCAGTGATTATAGTCCAATGGTCTGGAGTGGACAGATGTCCTACTCTGGTTCAGAGTGAGCCTTCTGAGCAGAGGATCCAAACTCCTGGTCACTGTTTGGTACTTTTTAATGCAGTTCATGTAAGAAGAAACTCATTCAGATTGTTAAGATGTCAAGTGAGACTTTTCTGTGTGAGTCTGGTGGTGAAGCAGCGAGCTACTCCACAGCCTCTGCGTGTGAATATGAGTTACTGCTGCGAGGACGGAGGTTCAGGACGCCGTCCGTATGAGCGTCCCACAGGGCCTGTCTACCTGCCAGAGCAGTCACTAACCAGGAACTCATGTAGCAGCCAGGTACCAATAAGAGTAAACAGGTGGTCAGATAAATCAAATTACACAAGAAATATTCAGTCTGTAAGTAGAGAAACACTTAGGGTCAAACCAAATGTTTTTATTCATGCACTTTGTGGACTTTGTCTGTAGTTTATACTTATTTGACAAGTTAACCTGTAAAAAGCAGTCAAAGGTACTCATACTACTTAATATTTCAAGTGATTCACTCCAATTCCCTTTAGTTTCAGTAAAATATGATCAGCGCTGAGATGTGAAATTGCATCCGAGACAAACAAATGATGCGGTGCTTCGGTACTGAGGAGGGGAAATGTGCTGCTATTAAACAGGTTAGTCCCATAAGACATTTGGCCACTCTTAAATTTGTAAATGTGAAGGATGCAAACAGCTACATTTACATATAACATTATTTCCCACAGGAAATCAATGCAAATACACTCCTTTGAGTGAAATCGAAAACAGGTTTTGCAGAACAACACTTTGGATCCAATTTATGGCTTTTTTAAAGTTTTGTTTCAGTCTGGTTACAGGGAAATTACATATTTGAGCAAAGAGACTCATAGATCATGAGACAGAAGGCATGCATCATAAAAACACAGGGAAGTTGGTGCTAAAATTAGGATAATAAAGGGAGAAAATGGTTATGCAAAAAGGGATCACAGAACAATGTGCAACAACATCCATTTACATGATGAGTGTTTGGACCGCAGACTGAATAGAACACTGCTCTACAATGACTTTATTTAGAAACGATCTGCCTCGGAGATTAAAGGCGCTAAATCTTACATGATTTAATAGCATGAATTGGAAAACAAACCACAAAGAGAAATATAATGTGGTGTTATTGCACATATATGTTGGTTTATGTACATTTATACAATAGATTTAGAAATCTTCAACTAAAAAGAACCTGGAATGTGAATGTATTGTAATGAACAGATAAAACAGATCTAGCAGCTCTGAGACAAACAGAGCTTTGGAGTAAAACCCATTCTCTCATCAGTTCTCAGAATTTCACATTGTGACCCAAGACCGTGCCTTGGAAACTACCGCCGAGCAGCATTCGTGACTCTATTAGTGACTCAGACGTGGTAAACTTTCTCTACTTTATTCTGGAGGCATTTTACTGTGGACTAGTGGAATTAGTGGATGGAGGAACGAGGACACCATCTGACGGCAGCAGTTTGTGAATTGGCCGTAACCATGATGGCTTTTTGGAGCAAGTGACCATATTTGGACAAGAGGCCAGAACTACAGGAGCCTGAGGGGCCAAAGGTCAAGTAAAGCTAAGCAGTATCTGACAGACTTGGAAAACTGCTGAACTTAACCATTCAAGTCATTTTACAGTCTTGGCAGTGGAATCCGTTAATCATGACAGTGGTGGAGCTGTCCGGAAAAAAACCGCCTTGTATTAAACAAATAGAAACTCTGAGAGCCGGTGAGGAAGCTGTCATATGGACCTGTCAATCAAAGCTGAACATGGCTGCTATCAAAGCCTTCTATTTGCCCTGAGATTAGTTTAATGAAGGAATAATTTACAGAGGGACCACCAGATCGCTTATTAGAGGCTCCAGATAAAACATGAGACTGGAATGAGTCCTGGAAATAAAATATTGACTTCAGTGTAAGTCTGAGGGAGCCAAGGACTTTTGGAGCTCCCCCCAGTGGCCATCAGTAGGATTACAACTTTAATACGTACCTCAGTATTGCCTTTAATAATAATAACGTAATAATATGTAAATAATGTCTATTCCAAATGTTTTATGTCTAACTTCTATATTTTACAGCAAAAAAGTAAAATTATATTATAAAAAGATTTACATCTATAAACTGAACATGAACAACCATGAACAAAATGAAGTTTATTTAAAAAAATAAGCGAAATGTAACAATATTATGCCTCAGCTTCTCATTTGCATATATTCATTACAACTTTATCGTTAAAATTGCACTTAATTCTCTTAAGACATTTCAGGTTGTTCATATTTGTTCAGGTTATTCACATTTTTTGTGAAAGAATAGTTTGTAAATGCAGTGTTGGGGAAGTGACTTTGCACGCGTATGTAAAACTACAAGCAGTTCAGCGTGGCAGTAGTCCAAACAAACTACATTTCTACCGCTGGAGAAATGTAGTTTGTAAAACTAGAAAAAGTACTTTTAGTAACTGTTTTTTTTGGTACACAGCTCACAGGTGAAAACAGGTGGAGTCTGAAGAGGCATCCACATCAACCTCATGTATCCCTTTAAATGTGGCCATGGTTGGGGCGGCACGGCGCTGTCGGGGGCGGGGCTGGTGGAGGGTTGTCTGTGGAGGTGACGACCACATGACGGTAGTAATGATCACACATCTGCGAAGCATTCGAGTGCTGCCACGGCCAGCCAATCAGAGGCAGCGTCGGCTGTGATGTCATGACATGATCATGCCTTCAAAGCAATTCAGGACGAAAGAAAAACGCTCTGTCATACGTTCAATGGTGACATACAATTTATATAACAAAAATAAATCTAAAAAAAATGTATTTTATGTTGTTGCACAAAATTGTAGTTGAGTAGTTAAACTACAAAAAATTACCCAAAAAGTACTTAAACTACTTGACACGGCACAAAATATGAATGTAGTTTAACTACCAGCAGGTTACAGCAAAATGTAGTTGAACTGCGTAGTTCAACTACATGTAGTTTAAGTCTCCCCAACACTGGAAATGTAAACAAGTTTATGTGATTTGATTTTTTTTTTTTTTATACTAAAACAAAGAGAAACATTTGGAGTTGTCATTCCTCATAGGTTATTCTGATAGTATTGTACTGGTCTGACTCATGTCAGATTGAATTGGGCTGAATTTGGCTCCTGAACTGAAATGATTATTAATATCTTAAGTGAAATTTTTTACAATTACACATTCATCCCATGGGCCGGACTGACACCGTGTGTTTGACACCTGTGTCATAGAAGGACATCTTATTTACGGTCTGCAGTGTCTTAGATAAAACTAAGATGTCAGATTAGAAATCTGGAAGTCTAATCATGTTGGTGTAGATGAAGTAGCCCTGACAAAAGGAAGTGGGCCCTGGTTTCAGACGGACAAACCAGCCCTCAAATGTCTGGGCGGTCACATAAGCATGGCAGTATGTTTGACGCTAATGAGGCTGGTGTCCTGCGGAGGGTCCTCAGAAGGGACTGCGTCGGTGACAACCTTGTTAGTCAAACATCAAACTTGAAACTTAGTAAAGAAACAGCAGAAAAAGTCATTTTGAGCCAGCAAATGTTGGCACAAAATGAGGCCTTTCCTGTGATGTTACACAAGTCCAGCACCGTCTGGACAATGCTGAAGAGAGAAAACTGTCAAACTGTAGACGTGTCTGTAGATGTGTGAAGCAGCGGAGACGTCCGAGCAGCTGCAGAACCGAGTCCTTCAAACGTCAAGCCCAAACGCTGCTCTGTCCTGTGCTGTTGAGGTTCGTGCTGTAGCTCAGTGTCTCTGCTTCGTGCTACGCAGAAGCTTTGTTTGATTGCATTTTTGTCTCTCCAGACATGAAGAGAGGTGAAGGAGAAAAACCTGAGCCTTCGATTGTACCATTACACACCCGCCTCGAAGGAGGGGCAGCAGGGAGGATCAAAGTGGATGAGATGCAGACTGGAAAGAGATAGAAAGCAATAAAGAGAATGATGCGGTATTAAAGGAGGGATGAACAAAACGAAGGCAGAAACAAAAACACCTGAATTCTCCAGCCTTTCCTAGTCTGCACAAACATTTCACATAAAACATTTGAATTCAAATGAATCTATTCTGATTAAACATTTGATATTTTATTCTGTTTCTCCATGTATTTAAATCTCAATTTGCTCCTAATATTTCCTCATATTCCATAGAACAAAAGGAGCAGAGCGCTTAATTGCATAGATTTACAAATGAACCTTCACTCTGAGATGAATCTCGGCTGGGAAAGGGCTTATTAATGATTAATTTCATGGTAATTTGAAGCAGATGAGACCTACAGAAGAGACGGGGAAGAGAGCTCGGGCTGTGTGCAAATGCTAGACATATAGAAAAAGTCCATTTAAATTCCCTCTAATAATTTGGGTTTCTGATGTATTCATATTAGACTCACCTAGGACTGCTCTTATCAATGCGCTTTGTGTCAGCCATTGAACGACTAAATCTATTGGTTCAAGACGGAAAATTCAGATTAGACAGATGTGACTGCCAGCAGGCTATAGCAACAGCAGCTTTTTTTTTTTTTTTTTTGGAAGTATTTACCTGCTGAGACCCTGCCCTCTGCCTGTATATGCAATCATCCTTTTTAGTTCTTTTTTATTTTATTCAATGTAATTTTATTCAATATAATAAGATAAACCGTATATATCTGCCATCCTTGTCACATAAGTTCTCTCAACAAGTTCACGTCCAATGGTGTGTTTTGTGTGGTCAATACAACCCTGACCTTTGGCCAACATCTAATGAAGTCATGTTTGACTCCATGTGAACATTTTTGCCAAATTAGAAAAAAAGTCCATCAAGCTGTCCTGAGATGGTCACATTCATTAGAGTGAACAGGAATGAGGTCAGACCAAGGTTATTTCTTCATTGCTTCCAAGTGAGCTTTTTTTTTTTTGCCAAGTTTTTGGGCATATCAAACTGCTACTGACATTGTAGTTTACATGTAATATGGAACAACTGGGAGGCATCTAAAAGCCGTTGGAAGTTTCTAGACAATGCCTCTGTGTTTTATTGTGTTGATGATTATGATTGGAAGCTTCCATCTTAATTTATATTTAGCCTATAATGGGAAAAAATCTTGAAATATTGCAAAAACTTCATATATGGCTATTTTACAATCTGCTAAAGTCACTTAACTCTTTAAAACCTGACGTGTCATCGCTGACACACCTGTACATATGCAGTTTGGATGGCTGTAACTCTTTCACTGTTTGTGCAATTGGAAAAATTCCACCGGTTTCTAAAACCTGAGACATTGTGCTTTATAGGCTTTACTGGGTCATTACAGTAATTTCACTCACACCTGTACTAGAAGCTGGAGATGAAGCCATTTTAGCAGAATTATAACATGCAGTAAATTGTAAATGATTGCTAGATTTTGAAAGTTCTAAATGCTCTGGAAAAATGGGCTAAAGGACTCACTCACAGCATATTTTCTAACCTTGTTATAGTCAAAATAAGAAAAAAAGTTCAGACAGACAATTTTAGAATTTGAGTTTGAAGGGTTAAAAGTTGACTACCAACGTCATTGTCTAACATTAAAGTTGCAAACAAACCACACCTATGGGTGGTGCAGTGTTGTAGTAGGGTTAGGGTTAACCCTAACCCTAAGGTCCCAGGTTTGACCCTCAGTCCGTCAGTCCTTTCCATGTTGTTTACTTGTTCTTTTTTTTGTTTCTTCTGGGTCCTCCAGTTTCCCTGCCTTTAAAAACAGCTTACATAGGTTAATTCTCCTGTCGGTATCCTTGACCAAGGTGCTGATGAAGATGTGGAGTTGGTTCCTAAATGCCTTCAATGCTAGCTCACTGCTACACGCTAATGGCTAATGCTAATGCTAGGTACTCTGTGTATTAGGATGGGTAAAATGCAGAGACCGAAAAAGTGAGTTCACCTTAACCCACATACTGACACCTACAGTGGCCACAAACAGAGGTAGACTGATATATTGGGCGGCTGATATATCAATATATTGATTTTTTTTTTTCAATATTGGCCATTGGCCTTAATTTTTTTTTGAAAGCCAATATTTGATCAGTTGTAAAAATGTTGGTCAGGCACCTGTGTGGGCAGCACTTGAAGTTCAAGAAATGTTAAGAGTACTATGTGTATGTGTATAAATAATTTCGCTTATACTGCTGCATAAAAATCTTAATTATCTGAGTGTTTCAATTGTATTTTACGGTCAATGTGCTTTAAAAAATAAATTAAAATTGGCCTTAAATATCGGCCATCGGCTGTTCACATTTTTAAAAATCGGTATCGGCCATAGAAAAACCCATATCGGTCAACCTCTAGCCACAAATGCCATGACATGCATTCAGTAGAGCAAGTTTTTTTTTTTTTTTTATTGCTATAAGTATAGAACTCTGTCCACACACAAACATAGGTGATAATGATATGCCTTAACGTTGGATGCTATCTGCTATAAAATGAGAAAAAGAAGACTTAAAGATAGGAACATGGCGGCCTCTGTGAAACATTACACCGCTCCCTCTGTAGATATAACCTTCTGTTACAAGCCTCAAGCTTTGTCTGGGGGGGACACATAAAGGCAGCAAACACAGTCCTAATATGCAGCACTGAACAGCTGAAATCCCTGAGAGTAGTTCAAATTATATTTTATTTACACAGAGTTAGAAGAAAATAACAACTACCAGTTAAAGCCACAGTTAAGCCACTACCTGGGGAAACCACAGTAAAAAAGATGCAAAGAAGGGTCTCCAAGGCCAAAATAACAAACAGAAAGCCCACACTGACCGAGAAAGGAAACAAAAACACTGGCTGAAAACAAAAGATACAAATACATGAACTCCCTGGATGACCAGAAAACAGGAGCCAAAGCAATGAAAGAAGTAGTGGAGAACCCCAAAAGCTTCACTTACAACACAACAGGATTCGACACAAGCTTCAGAAGTGAGAGCGAACCACAGCTCCATTAAAGGACTTAACCTTCTAATAAACATGAAGCAAGTCCACCAACACTTATGGGCAAGGAACCAAATATGGTAACTTCATTGACCTTGATTTTCCACATGACAATTAAAATTTTAAACACTGCAGCCACAGTATGACACCAGTTTTATGAATATATATATATATATATATATGCAAAATAAATCAGAAGTATAAAAACAGACCTGGATTTTTAAAAAAACAACAAAAAAACCCTGAATAATTAAGCTGTAAAGTGCAAAAATAAACTGTAATGTTCAGTATGATGAAGGTGCAAAATGAGGTTTAAGTGTATTTCTATCCCATTTCACCAATTAGATCCTCCTAAATCTTAAGTGTGAAATGTTCCAAACATCTGAAGGTTACCGCCCGTCCTCCCCCCTGCTCCCCCATAGTTGACCATTACTGGCAGATTTGAGCAAAAGCAGACGATCTGTTCAAAGCCCACATGAGTCATTCCTCCGCAGTTATCCAAAAGGCAAAAGTGAAGCTGACAAAAATGGAAGACGACAGAAATTGGTGTAATTCTACACTTTACCGACTCTGACAACCCAAACAAAAGAGACAGAGGAAGGTAGTCCCCACTCTGAGGCGGAGTGTGGGAAACATTTGTGGGTGAGTTTAACTGAGGAGATCTAAGAACTCCCACTGGAGGAGGAGAAGGAGGCGCACAGTGGGAGCGGGGTGCACTGTCTGCTGCGTGAACACATGATGGTCTTTAAAGGGACTGTGAAGCAGCAGACTCATAATGCCTGGTGTTTGTTTCCACAGTACTGCAAACGGTCCTCCCAGCCTCGCCAGGGCGGCGTCTCCGAGTCCAGCTTCGCACAGTGCAACATCAGCACCACGGCGTCCAACAGCTCCAGAGGCTCCTCCAAACATCACGGGTATTACATTTGGGAACACATCCGCACACAGACTTATGTCATGTTCAACAGGAGGAGCAACAGTCACAAAAACAATAGGAATGCAGGTTCTAACAACAACAGACGACTTCTGCGCCGCTTCATCCAATCAGCACGGACGCAGTGAAGAGAGAAATTGAATTATCCACATTACGGTGCAGCCAAAGCTAATTGCTGATTTACGGAAGGATGATAGTAATTGTAATTAAAGCTATAAACATGTTAATAAGCATATCTATAACAGTCATGAGCACAGAGGAGATAAGACAGAGATAAAGTGGGAAGCACATAAGCCAGTACAGACGTGGAAATCCCACCGCTTTTTTTTTTTTTTTTCCCACACTGCTCAGTGATGTGCTCAGCTTTGGTGCGTTCATCAGCAGACACACTCCAGTTCCCTTTTTTGTTTTTTTTGGCCAAGGCTAGATTTTCTGTGACAGTACGCATGAGCAGACACATCCAGACTGGAGCGCCTGTGCACACCCTGCCCTCCTCCGGTTCTGCTGCTGTACTATAGGGAACTGTATTTATGTTTGAGGTACATAAACTTCTATCACAGGTATATGTTTGAAAGCAGGGGAATTTTGGAGTTACATGAAGGAGAACTTTATTTTACACTGTGGTTTAACCCAGAGGATGTGTTAAAAATGCACACATAATGCTTTTTCAACTTCAGTTCATTTCATCCATTGAGTTCCACATTTTCTCAGCTGAGGGCTTTTCGGTGCACCTGTGGTTTTCCACTTCTGACTGCAGAGCAACTCCGCCGGAGCAGCTGGGGGTTAATCACCCTTTTTTCAAGGGGCTCCAAGTATTAGATGAGAGGAGATTTTCCCAGACAATCCAGAAATACAATCACACCACCTTACAACCACCGCAGACTCTGCCAGCTCTTCCCTTTGGCCCTGTCTCACTCGCTCTGTGTGAAGAACCGAGTCGATCACAAGATTATTTAGTCTGTTATTCTGCTCTTACTACAAACAACCACCTTAGAGTGGGATCGGGCCTCCGCTCGCATCGGCTCAGGCAGATAGTTGGATGCTGTTGAGTTGGGAAACCGCACCGCCGAAAGACCCAGAAACAAACAGGCCAAGACTGAGGCTGTGTTTCAGTACCTGTATGTGGATCTGTGCCAGCACTGTTTACTGCCTGGCCATAAGCTTCCACCTGTTACAGATAAAAAGCCCATATTTAGAGCCAACGTCACCCCAAAAACAGCAAAACAGAGTTCAATATGGTTGAAAAGCTTAGTGCTGGGGGGTTTTGGGTGCTTTTCTTCTTGCGCTTATTTGTTTTTGAGGGTGCGAATAACCATAAATATAAATATTTGTGTACATTTACAGGGTTCGTATTTTCTTGTCCCAAATTTACATAGAAATTGAATGTAAACAAACCAAGGAACTCATTTCACTGATAGCAGGAACTTACATTGGTGGTGACGCAGGACCATATTCCAAAAATTATAACATGTGTGAAGTGTTGAGGTTTAATTCACAACCTCCAAAAATGAAAGCATTGATACGCAGCAGTACCCCACTGATCCAATTAAAAATGAACCGGTTTTGGAACCCTACTGTTCACCATAGTAAGAATATCAACATGTATTAAAGAATATCAACATGTATTAAAGAATATCAACATATATTAAAGAATATCAACATGTATGATATCTTACATAATATTAACTTCTGCACTCTCCTTTCTGTCTCTTAGAGGTGGTTCCATGTCTCACAGCCCAAGCCAGAGAACTCGGGCAGCCCATTGGTCAGCTCCACGCAGGACCCCACCCATATCCAGAGGACGACTCAATCCAATCGGAGGGTCCAAGTATTCAGGCCCCGCCTACCAACACCTACAGGAAGTGGACTCGTCTGAGAAGGAGGCTGAAGCACAGAGAGGGTGAGGAGACGACATTAAAGACACGTTTGTCACCTCAAACGGCTGATTCTACATTTTTATATTAAATATGACGTTGAAATTCATTTGTAATTTTATCTACCAGTGCAAAGGTGCTAGCAGCATTAGGAATATACAATGACAGTTTATTTTCTGTCCATTCTGTCCAAACTAACCCTAATCCTAAACCCAACCCTAAACCAAGAAATGAGCTTCACTCAGATTGAAATTTTAAATTAGTCTTTTAATTAATTTTAGTAATCAAAACGACCACTTGTTACATACATTTCACCACTGACCAGTCTTTAAACAGTCAAATTCACACAGATCAGCCATAACATTCTGTCCACTGACAGGAGAAGTGGGAATGATACGGATTATTTCATTACAATGGTTCCTGTCATTAGGTTGGAAATATGAACCAGTGGACATTTAGTCCTTAAAGCTGATGTGTTGGAAGCAGTAAACTGACCTGTAACAGAAGGACCTGAGGGACTGTGACCAGGTCCACACTGGAGCGGTGAGGACCGGCTCAGAACATCTGCAGGTCTTGTTGGTGTTCCTGGTCTGCAGGGGTTAGTACTGATCTGAAATGGACTACAGAAGGACATCCTCAGGACCACTGGTCATCTGTGGGAGGTGTTGGACAAATACATCTGATCCATGGAGGTCCACCTCTGTACGTCTTGGTCCAGATCCCACACACACCTTCAGAGGTCTGGTGGAACCTACACCATATTAGACAGGTGGAGGTAATGTTCTGGTCCCATAGATGCTTTGGTTCTTGTTCTGTAAATACTTTTGGTTGGTTCGAACCACTTCTGGGTTCTGGGATGCTCTGACCCAGTGATTGGACCATCACAAATTCACACTTTTCCGATCCTTCCTCTGTCCCATTCTGCTGTTTCTAACACATCAACTAAACGTCCATTTTCTGTCCATTATATCTACCCACTCACTTGTCCCATTATACTGAGATAATCAAAATTAATACCACTTTATATGTATATATGTATAATTTTGTATTTTTCACTGGACAGTGGTACAGTTACATACTTACAAGACAAGACGACCTCACTGACCTACAACAACAGGACCAGAGACGACACACACACACACACACACACACACACACACACAGACAGACAGACAGCCAACAAAGACAGGACAAAAGACAAAAAATAAATACATTTTAAAAAAAGGGAGAGGGAGCCGTATGATGGCCTCACACCTCCGTGCTCCTGTAAGCCCTGCTGACTAAAGCTTAACCAATCAGATGTCTGGTAGATTTTCCATGAAGCTTAAAAATGGTTGCCATATCTTGTACAAAATCCTACTTCTTTTTTGCATCCAGTAAGTTATTTTCTCCAGGAGCACACAACTATTTACTTCACGTAGCCACATGTTAATTGGAAGGGGGGTGTCAGACTTCCACTTTCTTGCAGTACGTTTCTTAGTGATTGTCAACAGGATTTCTGTCAGTTTCTTAACATACTTTGACATTAATACCACTTTAATGATAATGAAGAAATGTCACTCAAAGTTGCTAAGATGGAAGGCAGTTAGATGCAGAAAACCTTTAAGACCTCCATTTTTCAGTTTTTCTCTTTGTTGCCTGTCTCTGCTTCACTTCTTTTAGCTGTATCCCTCTGCTGACACATTTCAAAGGAAAGCGCTAACTGAAAAATACAAGCCTGCCACGGACAAAGATTTGGATTTCATTTCAATTGGAGATATTTCAATGCCAAATTGATGGGTTTTTTAAGGTGGGAAAAAAAACACTTGGTGCATTTTTTCACATTCCCTACTCCCCCACCATCCCTTTGTTTTCCAATCTGCGGAGCAAAGATAAAAACAAGGTCATATTATATTGTGGTCTGCACTACAGTGGCATGAGTTCAAAGCAGAGGCTTCGCCTGGTGTTTCTGCTTTTAAGGACATGATACAGGCAGCACATCCAGATCACAGCCAGGTTTTACTCTGGCCCCAACTGTCTGACATGGTTTTGTGCCTGCTCTCCATTCTAATGCTCAACTGTCTTTAATGTAATGGCTTATCGAGCAGAGCAACAATTAAATCCGAGCATTCAATAGTTGCTCATTGTGGGTTCTGTCAGGAGACGCTGCATGTGCAGAGCAGTCAGGTGAAATGCACAGGACCATTGTCAATGATTACCAAGACGTGTAATCAGTGGAAGAGTCCTGCCATGCACTGACCCAGTTCTAGTGGGTCAAGAGTCAGTGCTTTACCCACCTGGACTGGCACGGCTCACTTCAGGCGCTCAAGTCCCAGTGGTACCGGCTCAGGATAAAGCTCCACATGACCTACATACATACTAATACAAAAAAGAAAGAGGAGATAGACACCGCTGAGAAGAAACACACTCCCACATACCCTAAGCTCGCATGAAACATGTGGACTCGGTGGTGTGTCTATAGGGGGCTGCGCCGGCCCGGTTTGATCTGAGGACTTAAGTTCCCTTTTGTCTCAATGCTTATTTAAACTGGATATTTGACACCTCATTTTTGTCACTACCTAGGGATGCTTGAGCTGCATAAACCCTCCTGTCCTTACACCCCTGTGTCACTCATGCAGTTTTTCTTTTTTTGGCCCCTTGGTCAGATCTGGTGTCCGCTTCGCCTTTACGTCCAGTCAGAAAAGACACAAAATCAGTCCTCAAATAACCATCTGATGCAGTGTTCTGGTTTAACCACAAGGCACCGGCTTAAAATAGGAATGTAATACCACTGATGAACACTAGTTGCTGGCTCCAGAAACTCCCATTAAAAATGCATGTCAGTATTCTTTTCCCAGACTCATTAAGGTCTTAATCCCATTTGGATCCTTTAATGTGCACTGGTGGTCCTTTGGTAAATGATCACTGTTTTAATAATATTTTAGGGCTAATAGAAGACTTTCATGTCTGTCAAGTTGGCTTTTACTGACAGGTGTGATTCACAACATGCATAAATAAAATAATGTAATTGTAAAATAGAAAAATAGAAAAATTATAGAATATAATGAATGATTTTTTTTCCTTCACAGAGCCCTCTATTGTAGTAATAGTTAACAGTTTATACCACCAATACCTATGGTCTATCAGCTAACCTGCCAAACAGTCTTTATTTAGCATTAACATTAATAACACAATGACATGTGTTAAGATTTATCAAGTAGCAGACAATACCTTGTAGCATTTAACACAGAGCATCAGCAGTGCGGCCTAGTTAGCAGAAAAGGGACAGTTTGTGTGAAAGAACTAAAGCAACGTGAAATGGCTCAGTGGACTGCATCTCTCTTCTCACGTGAAACACATCATCAACACATCACCTAAATATTGTCCCATGTGTTAAATCCTGAAGAGCAGGACAACGCCCCTCTATATGGTCATTTCTGGCTTTAAAAAGTAAGATGGCACTGGGAAAAATGTCAGACTGGAGGCTTCAAAACCATAGTCCACTTAGCAGAGGCCACTTTTATGTGCAGTCTATTAGTTGGTCCAAGCGTCTGTGTCCCAGATAAAGTTTCCAAAGTTTGTTGGCACACGTTGTGTCCATGTTATCAGCTCAGTGGTGCTGTCATCGGCTCCGTCTGATAGAAGGTGGAGGTGCGTTCTCGTCTGGGCAGGCTAAATGTTGTACCCTGTGGTCACTTTACATGTCCTTTAACTTGCTGAGTGTCGTCCCTATTAGTCACAAAGTCCTACTGTTGACTTTTCTGTTGTCAGTCCTTGCTCTTTAACTGTCTTCCAGTTGATTCAGGTATCACCGAAGCATCCTCTGGACACTCTAAGTGATTCTGAAGTGCCCCTTCTGGTCACCCTAAGTGTTTTCTGCTCTGCCTTAGTGTCTATCTGGGCAGTCCAGGTGTCCCTCCAACTGCCCCTGATAAGCCCAGCTCTATTATCTGGCCTGTTGTCAACCCAAATGACCCACGGTGAGTGTGACCGCCTTATCTACGCGGCACAAGTTGAGACCTCTGTACGGCACAAGTGCCTCTCATGGGTGCTCGGGTCAGCTGCTCCACTCAGGTCAGCCATGTCCCCTTTTCAGTGTTTCATTTTTGTCCCCCGCGTCCCTAGAGCATCTGTGCGTGCCACTGCAAAGGATGACTGCTGCTTCTCATCAAAACACACATCAAATGCAAGTACACACAGCTGCTGCTTCCAAATTAGATGTGCAGATGAACAGGTTGTGAATAAAGGCAGGAGGTCACGCTCACTTGCTTACTCACATTTAGACCACACACTTATCCAGGCTGAGTCACTAACACACTCACACACACACACACACTCACACACACACACACACACACACACACACACACACACACACACACACACACACTCACTCTGACTTACTCATTCACTCTCTACTGTACAGTTTCCCACAACAGCAGATGGACAGACGGGCAACAGCATCCCTTTCCTGTAGTATGGCAGCCTGGGTTGCCATGGATACATTTGACCATGATGGCAGAGAGGGAATAAATACAGAGACAGGGACAGAAATAGAGAAATGCGGTTCAAATCTCTTCTGACACAGACAGAAAGCGCTCAAAAATATAGTAGAAGACGGAAAAGAAAAAAAAATCTGCAGCAGGGAAGTAAAAGGTTGTGATAGAGGAGTGTGTAGATAGCATATGACAGTTTAGAAAATGCTTTAAAGAAAGGTTAGCCGCTCTGTTGCATGCCTGTTTAAGAAGCCCAGTGTTATCTCAACAAAATGGCTGACAGGGGGACAGAGTGTCCTGTGTTGTTACTACTATTTTAAGATAAAGCTGTCTCCAAAATGGCTGACTTAGAGACTTCACACAGTCTTATATTTTTGCCCACTGCTCGCAGTATTTTTTTAGCAGCATACCAGATTTCCCCTCGCTTCGAAGTTTGTTTTTAATGCGTATGACCTTCATTTCACTTGATGGCCAGCGTCCGTGTGTGTTTCCATGTGTAGGCCTGTACGTCTACGTGCACCATGTGGAAGAATACACTTGTTTTTTGGAACATTTCTCAGCGCCACAAGGAAACTGAATGTCACGTCATCACACATTTTGCTTTAAATATGGCAGTCGGCATATGAGATTCACCAAGAAATTAACTATTAACCAATGATTAATAGAAACGACTGTTAACACTTGTACATGTAATGGGTTCTCATAACAGATAAAAGCCTGGTCACTTATCTCACCTCACTTTGCACATGCTCTCTTTGTAACACCCCTGGAGCTGCTCCCTCATCGCTCCAGGGTCTATATTTGAACTGTGCTTCATAGATTTTTGCAATCTGATTGTGTTTCACTACATCAAAAGAGAGATTTGTCTGTGAATGTTATCTTGGGAATTAGCACCCTCGCATCATCCTCTCTTATCGCAAAAAGGATCCTCTCTGTGGGCTCGCTAAATCTCCAGTGTGGTTTTCGATGTGGATTTCAATGTCTTGGAAAAATACTGCGGCGATAAGACAAGGATGTGATCTCTTTTGAGCACCTTCTCCGCCCACCACTATTTTTGCACACTTTGATGGGAGCGCATGAGGGTGTGTGATGAGAGTATTACAAGGCAGGGGGACTCCATGTTGAATTTAGACATGGTGGAAACAGCTAGCCTTTGCAGAGGATTATGAATTATTACACAAAGATAGTGTCACTCTGCCACACAATGCAGCTGGATTTAAACCCTGATAACGCTGACATGTCATGCACCGTCAGACCAGGGCAGGGAAGTTAAGAATCAGACCGTTAATAGTGGCTACAGACTCCTTCAGTGCAATAACATAGTAAATGCACATTTGCTGTCACCTTTCATGTGTTCAGATCTCTACTTGAGAAAGTATTTTGGTGAAGTACATGTAAATATGCATAATAAGACATTTAATGTTATGCTAAACACTAGTACATGGTTTTTGACCCTACTTTAATGAAACACATCAACTAACAATGATGATAATGCACATAAAAAAAACTTCATTGTGCAAGTGGAGACAGCTCAACTCACCACTTCCTTTGAAAAATGTGTTAACCCTTTATAGGACAAGTGACTGTTTTTGGTCATTTCCACACATTACAAGACAGCAACAGTTCCAGTGAGGACAGTGAGTCCCCAGTCTCAGGTCCAATGTGGTCTCCAGGGTCTGTAAGGTCCAC
>JAPQRQ010000008.1:21573484-21592538 GCA_037367365.1 Apogon talboti
AATTAATATGATGTATCACAGGTAGAAATCATGTGTACAGATGAGGTAATGTAGTAAAGCTTTATTCACATTGTGGTGTTTTGTTCTGGGGATATTATGCCATTAAAAGTCACCAAATGAATGAATGACGTAGAGATTTGTCTTCAACTGAACAAGGTACAAGTGTTCAATATTATATCTTGACATGTTTCACTTGTATACAGTGACACTGTCTGTTGTTCTTGGTTTTGTTTATTTCATTGACCTCATGATTACATTTGCATTTATGTAGGGCTTTGACTGCAGCAGAATTTGGTGTGTGAGTTGACCCAGATAGTGTGTTTTTTTTAGGCTGTGCCTCACAGGGCTTATTATGCAGTTCTGTACCCGACAGGATCATCACGTACAGACCCCACCTCCTCATTTGGACCGGTCACAGGTTACTGTACAAGCGGTTTTCAACTGGACAGAGTGAAGCACATTCAGAACTGGATTTATCACTGTCTTATACTGAGCAATCATCTGTTCTCTGAGCTTGTATTGTCTGTAAATGACTCTTGTGTGATCGATTCAGAGGATTTCCTGAGTGTCTTTTACATCTCCTCATGAAAAATAGGTTTGATAAAATGTCCTCATCAAAGTCTTGTTTCCACAGTCTCAGCCACAGTGTCCACAGTGGGCCTCCTGCTGTCCGTCTGGCTCATCTTTTGGCAGCAGGGCAGTGCTTGCAGTACCTCTCTGGGCCCTCTGGTCATAAATATGTAAAGGAAAGCGTCCACCAGTGGGCTGAGGTACAGCAGCAGGTGAGAAACAACCCCCAGGTACAGCACCGCCTCTTTGAAGGACAGAGCCTCCAGGAGGATGCTGAGGATGAAGGGGACGTAGAGGAAGGTGTAGTTGGCCCATATGGCACCGATCCCCCACACGGTCCTCTTCCTGTCTGGAGTGGGAGGGCCGGACCTGGAGCAGATCAGAGCCCTGCAGGAGTCCACCGCAAAGAAGAGGAGGATGGGGAAAGGGGCGAGCAGAGCCACGGCGAACCACAGACTGCATCGCAGCACGGCCAGAGCCAAGACAGCAAATGGAGCCGTCCAGGATAGGAAGGCCACCGCAGGACAACGGCGGACTCTCCTGCAGCAGCCAAGGCATTGTGGGTAAACCACCAGGAGATGGTGCTCCTGGGCTATGAACAGCATGAGGGTGACATTAGAGACAACGCCAAAGTAGAAGATGAAGTCAGTGGTGTTAGAGGAGAGGACGGTGTCAGTCTCCATGTCCTGGTCCACACGAGGACGAGCGAAGAAACTGATGATGTCTGAGACCAGGAGGAACATGACATGCATGGGAACTTTATACCCGCCTGGAGAGAAAACACCAAAAATAACTCAGTTCAGTTGCATGTACTGTATGCAGAGCAAGTCACTTTAATGTACTAACAGTGTTAGACCATCTATGAATTATCTATGAACTCTAATACAATCAACAAATCAATCAGTCAAATTTTATATATATAGCGTCATAACAAAACAAAACAAAACTTATCTCATGACACTTTTCATTTAGAGCTGGTCTAAACCACCTAGAGCAAATTCTTAGTTGAGCTACATATGATGGATAGTTTCTTTTTTATAACCTTTAGCATATATTCTGTCCATGTGACTCTCATTTAGGGTTTGGCTCATAACAGAGCACGTTTTATAAGCGAAAATACATGTGTTGACTTCATTTGAAACAGTTGATCTTCTATGTAACTGGAAAACATCCTGGACTCATCAGTCCAAACATGGCTGTATTCTAGCCCTATAATGGACCACTGGTAACGTGGTGGAGGTCAGAAGGGCTTTCATCTGCTGCTCACTTCATGTCTGACCTCCTCTCCCCGGCATCGGGATTTGGATTGCATTTCATTTATCAGTTTTGGAATTTTCCTGCCGATACAGTTACACTGATGCGTTCAGATTCAGTTACTGCCAATGCTTCATTTATGAGCAAAGTGGAAAAATAAGAAATATAATGTCAAAGGGCTGCAATTGTCAATATTCCTTTCTTTGGCTACTTTTTTATCCCACAAAATATCAACTTATTCTTCTCAATATACCAGTTTTTTTGAAGCAATAGACCTGCGTATAGTCCAATCATTCTTCATATTTTGGGCAGTTTTTCTTTAAATCTCTAATTGCTTTGCCTTAATAGTAGTAATCGTACTTGTGGTTCAATGTACATGTCAGTGTGTTGCCAGTACTGACTTTATTGCACTATAATGTAGGGATTCATTAAAAAAGACTGTTTTCTGGTACAGAATCGATGTTTAATGTACATGAATCAAGACTTACAGAGTTAGAAGGACATATAATGTTTGTTTTCTTTGCATAATTTTGTGTTAAGAAACACGCAAATCCTGTTTCATAATTATATGTGAATTCCATAAACCTTTGGGCAGATTTATTTCCTTTGCGTTAAGGATTTGTAAATCCTGTTTTGTAATTGGCATGTGAAATCTAGACCGGCGGAGTGGAAGCAAACCTTTGGCCAGATTCTTCAGGGTATAAATAGCCAGTGCGATGGCGGGCAGCCCGATGCCTAAGGTCAACCAGCTGATCACCTGAGCCACCTGGGCTGCCGCAGGACTGCTGCTGTTACTGAGGTTGGCAGCGGCGCTGATGACGAGGACGGGATGAGCTGTCGTCATTGTGCTGCTGTTAAGGTTATCAATGATAAATGTGAAATGTGAGCCGTTTTAAGACAAAACAAGAGTCAAATACGACCTATAAACATTACATTGTCAGCCAGGCAAAGGTTTCCGATGCTGCGAACTTCATGTCAGGGGTGTCAAACTCATTTTATGTCAGAGACCACATCCTTCCAACATGTTGTGAAGTGGACTGGACCAGGAAAATAATACAGTAAACTTTTCTCAATGCTTTAGAGTGAAAAAAGTTAAATTACACTATGAAAATGTACATTTACAATCCTTTAACATGATCAACCCTGAAAAGACAAATGTATTAAGAAAAATAAGTGCAATTTTAACAATAATATGTGTAAGTTTATCATTGACATATGTGCATCACAACTTACAGATCACAGTGGATCTACAAACACACAAAACATTTAGTAACAGGCAGAATATTGTTAAAACTGCACTGACTTCTCTAAAGATATTTCAGGTTGTTCATATTTTTTGTAAAAGGATAGTTCGTAAATGTAAAAATTTTCATGTAATTGTATGTTTTTTACACCGAAAGAGAAAAAATTGGAGTTGTCAGTATTTATTCTATATTATAAAAGGGAAGTGGACTCTGTGTGTGCATGTGTGTGTGTGCATGTGTGTGTGTGTGTGTGTGTGTGTGTGTGTCTGCCCCACCAAACTGACCTGCTTCATCCCAAAATTAAAATAGCTGAAAAATATTTTATTTTGTCCTTGTCGATGTGGCCAATTTCAAACATACCACATCGAAATACTAAAAGTGTATTTATATCTGATTGGTGGGTGTGGCCACATGAAAAGTGATACAGAACTAATCATTTTACTCTGGGGATAGCTGAGTTTCAGTTAATGTTCAGATTTGATGTGATGCTTCTACACATGAACCATCATATGAAAAGTTCCTACAGTGACCATCAGGAAACATCCGTTTTTTGTCTTGATTTTTCATGTAATTAAACACAGTCTATCTAACATAGTGTTTCACTGAGACATAAAACAGCCTAAGACTAAAACAAACATGTTCTATGTGTAATAGCAACTATCAGTCATTAGTTTATCATTATTTATCATTATTTATTACTTTCAGAAGCTCAGATAATTAACGCATCAGGTTATCTAATCTGAAATCTAACTGACTTCAACATCTTTAGACATGTTTAGAGTGCACTGTTTTTAAAAAGAAAGTGTAGTCTTTAAAATATATTGTAAGGTTTCAGTTTTGACCTGTCGCTTTATCACCCCATAAACTTTTTTTGGTAAATATGCAACAAATGTCCGTGCACATATGCAACATTCAGCGGACGTGGAGGTGAAGGTGGAGGTCTGCTATTCTCTCTGCTTTGGTCTCCACCGAGTCCTGGAAGAAATACCTGTGCTTCAGCAATTCAAGGGTCCACTTTGTTCACCCGTTTAGGTCTTTACAGTTCATTTAGTATTAATATTGAAGCCAAACAGTAAATATGGCGCAAATTATCAAGCAAAAATGGCTCCCTACCTCAACCTCCTGACACCCAGCTATGTGTTTTTTTGTCTATGTTAGTGGGAAAGAGTTCCACAGCTTTATCTTAAAAAAAAAAAAATGTATCTGAAAAAATGCATCAGTGTCATGCTGTATTCAGTCTAGACAATTTTTTCATTAAAAATTAAGGGTCTAAGAGTACAAGAGTATGAAAAATGTAGTAAATTTTCTTTATGTTATTGTCAAAAATACTCAAGATTTTGCTTTATCTGGTTTTGAGTTCCTATGGTTCTATTCAAAATGTGAATATTATATAAAAATAAGAAGAAAATAACTATATTAGCTTAAAAATATGAGAAGATTTCTTGTAAAACTCTTTCTATATAAGTTTATACTATCATCTTACCTGGGATCAGTGAATGCTGAGTCAGCCGCCATCCATCAAATACACTTTACAAAAAGGAACCCACTAAAAACAACAGTGTTAGGATCAGTTTGTCCTTTTAACCTGTCTAAATATCTAAATTCACTATTGTAGAGTCAGAGGTATTTTTTTATATTTACCTGAACATGTAGACTTTGTATCCTTGTGTAAGAACTACACAGCTCTACTTTGAATGAAGCCTGAATATTCTGCAGGACTTCACAGGGAGCGCTGTGCTCATGATAAGGCAGGAAGTGAAGATTTGCATGAAAAACTGCTGTAAAAACATCAAACAGGCCTTTATCTTGATTTAATTTCTGTGTTTGTGTCAACCTGTGGTTAAGCTAATTCTCTTTCCTACTTTTTTTTAATTCAGTGTTTACTTTAGCATTTTTCTGGTCCTTTAACCTTATGTTAACAATTTTGGAAATAACTGAAGAGCTTAATCCTTTCATTTTAATGTAAAACACTGTATACCCTGAATAGTTTCTACACAAAAAACCATTTAAAAGACCTGTACCTGAAGGTCTTATCATAACAGAGGAACAGCAGGATGAGGATTCAAAGGTGGATGAATGTGAGAGGGATCCAACGGTCCTGAACCACATTCACAGTCGAACTGTTGTCACTGTCGACAAAACCATAAACTGACAGAGCAGCGGGTTTGACAGCCTTGAGCTTTGTGCGGAAGATGAAGATGAAGATATGAGCTCATAGTTTGTATGTTTGTTGACACCAAGCGCAGTATAGGACAGTATAGCAACGGTTGTCAGAGAGATGAAATAAACCGATTTCAGACAGAAGTGTCTTTGTCTGGAGAAGGAAACAGTGATGCAGTCTGATCAGAGTGAAGGAGATGATCAACTTAAGTATGGTCTTTGCTACTGTATGTGTCTGTGACAGTTTGTTTGGGCAAAGAAACACCTGCGTGGTGCTGCCCCTGCCTTTATAACGCTGTGACTCCCATGCATATGTGAGAGAGACAAACAAACATGATGGTCAGTCAGCAGGCTGCTCATGTGCACTGTTCAGCAGTGCAGACAATAATAATGTGTAGACCGTCATAATCAGTGAGTAGGTCATGAATTAATACAAGACTAAAACTCTCCATTACATCTGTTACGTAAGTATTATACAAGACTAAAACCAGACCTGGATTAAGCCCAGTGTAATGGATATTAACCGCATCTTTGTCATGCAGATAGTAACAGCATCCGTGTCCCCACCGATGCAAAAAGTAATATTGCAGGAGGTCTGCATCTGAATGACAGCAGTCTGTGGTATTAACAGTCCAACCCCACCCCCAGTCATATTCTGCTTAGGGCATCATAAAGGCTTGGGCCGGCCCTGATCTGTGAAAATCCCTAACATGTGGTCTGTGCAGTCAAGTGTGTCTTATAGGGGGAGGCGGCAAAAGCACGCACATTCTTTACTCCAGTAGAAGTACAGATACTTACGTAAAAAAAGACTCTGGTAATGACAGAAGTACTGATTAAACTTGTTTACGGCAGTAAAAGTGGAAAAAGTACAGAGTCTGAAATGTATAAAATTAAGATGTAATATTACCAGCTCTTTATGAACACTTCAAACTGGACCTTATTTTAAAGTCATATAATGCAAAGATTATAAAAAATGAAATAATTCTTTTACTTTGTGCAAATTATTTGTCATTATCTATGCTGTTTTTTGGTTTTTTTTTAGGTCTTCTGTTTGTTAGGTTGAGCACCAATAAAATAAAATAAAATAAAAATAATACCTGTTCTTTGTGCAGGTTAATTTTCACTGTCTGTGTTCATGTTATTTTTGTATTGTTTTGTTATGTTGTGCACCAATGGATAGACCAGGTATTTCAGTTTTACATATATGATAATGTCACCTCTATTTAAAAAAAAAGAAAAGAAAAAGAGATCAGTTGTTAAGAGGGGAAGACATGCAATGATACAAAGAGGAATAACCAATATTTCACCTCAAATGCATAAAAATGTAAGTGTTTTGACTGTTTTGAAAAACAAAAACGTAAAGTACAGACATTTTTGTTAAAGTGTATGAAGTTAGAGTAAAAAAATAATCAGCCAAGTGATATACAGATGGATAATATAGAGTTAGATACTTTATAGGAATGCTACTGTATCTGCTTTTATGATTTCTTACAGTTTATATTTGTATATAATTGTTTTTGGGTTGTTTTTAACCTTGGGAGATCCTTGCCTGCCATCACGCTGCAGTTCCAGGTGCGTCCGCTGGGTTTCGGATCCTGTCTGTCCGTGACCGCCCATGCGCCAACAGTCGGAAGAGATGGGTTTTGTTCTCCAGGCAACCTTGCAGCCACTCCGTCCTCCAGTCGGCTTCCTGCAGCTCCATCATGGCTCTCAATATCGCCGGTGTGACAGTGATGATGTTCTTCTACCTGCTGGTCCTCGGGATCGGCATCTGGGCTTCATTCAAGTCCAAAAAGGAGGCCAAAAAGGGCCAGGGGGATAAGACGGAGATGGCTTTACTGGGCAACCGGGGGATCAACCTGGTAGTCGGCATCTTCACCATGACAGGCGAGTAAAGGAACAGCCGGTACTATTCCCTGAATCATCCACGTGGGAGTCTTTCAGATTTCCATCCTTTTCATCCAGACAGTACATGCGTCTGCTTTGGGTCTGGGTTTTTCCTGCGCATCTTCTGCGTCTGTGCGCGTTAAAACAGAACCCAGGAGCAAAAACACGCATTTATAAGAGCAGAAAAATTTAATAATCGCGTACTTCCTTACAACATAGTTATAACCGGTGTATCACAGTCATAGATGTGTCATAATATGGCAAATTACAAAACCTCTAAAATTATAGGTGGTATATTTTTAGATCGCATTGCAATTATTTTTCATCGCTCTATAATAGTTAAACCACAGTAAAAAAAAAAGATGTTCAGGGCTTAAATTCTTATATTTTTTTGCATGTCTGCTAGAAAAAAATAGTTTATTAAGTTAAATGAAGCCATTTGCAAGTCGATTTTTACATATAAAGGTGAATTTAATGTCTTTTTAAAGGACCTGAGTGTGTGTTAAATAACGCAGTGCTTTAAAGACATCCGCTTCTTCAGGACGGTATTAATTTTTTTATATATATACATATCTGTTAGAAAAAAATGTTTATTAAATTAAATTAAGCCATTTGCAAGTCGATTTTTATATATAAAGGTGAATCTTTTTTAAGGTCCTGAGTGTGTAAAATAACGCAGTGCTTTAAAGAGACATCCACTTCTGTAGGACAGTACATGATAGATGTATGGATGTAGTAATCTGCCATTAAATGTACAGTGACCTCCTGATTAAATTGAATTTCCTATTTAAGTTACAGTAGGTATTATCAGGTTTCAAGCAGACGCAGGTTTGGAGTGAACAGTAAACCCACCTGATACTGATACTGTCTGTACATTTGTTTACGTTTGTGTGTGTGTGTGTGTGTGTGTGTGTGTCTTATAGCTACATGGGTTGGAGGTGGATTCATTGTGGGCACAGCAGAAGCGGTGTACAACCCCTCCATGGGACTCATATGGGCCGTCATGCCAATCGCAGCAACCATGTGCTTCATCATAGGTGAGATTACCTTTCAGAAAGCATCAACAGTAACATGAAGAGCTGAGACTGCAGGGCCAAGGCGGGCTTCATTTTCACTGATGTGCATTCAAGAAAACGCCTGTAGCTCCACACAGAGGCTGCGAGGGATAAAATTAGAATGAAAACTTCACTCGTACTGTAGATCTTTATCACTGGTGAGTCAGGAGATATGGAGGTTAGGCTGCGCCCGACAGAAAATAACATCACCGGCCATACGGTTAAATAATTAAAAGACCAATGTTACTTTGTCCTGCAGTTGCCTGAATAATAGAAGCAGGGCCTGAGTCTGAATTGGAGGAGAGTGGAGATCGATTCACAGCTTGATTTGAGCAGAGCACAAACACAATAGAGATCATTAAATACTGTTTGTCATTTCCCTGTAGTGTCTGTTTAGATACGTCTCTGATCGCCCACAGTTAAAAAGAGAAACATGGAATAGAACACTATGAATTTACAAGTGAGTGGTAATAGAAAAAAAAAAGCATGGTTGAAAAAAGTTTGGTTAAAGTAGCCATGAATGTGTAATATTAAGGTACCCATTGTAAATTAGGTGACATTAGAGACAGTAATATCAGCTTCTTCTTGTCCTATATAGACACTATTTAAAGCTGTACCTACCGATCTGGCATGTCGCACTACACTTAGTAAAAATTTTAACATAAACAAGCCCCCCTCCCTCCAAAGTCCCACCCACTTCCCCCTGCCGGACCTCTCACGCTCCCTTCCTCCCCTGACAGACGCATGTTAGCTAGCCAGCATCATCTACTAGCCGGAGAAGTCCTCTAGCAATGTGCTGAAGTAGCTCTGGTTACTGCACGACCAACACAGTCAAACACAACCCTGGAGTTGTGTACAGCTTCACAATAAACACTGAGGCTGCTGCAAGCGCTGACGCTAACACCGCTAACACTGTCCATAATGCTACAGCTAAATCTAAAGTGATTGCTAATGCTACACACTTGGTTTGTTTACACTAGCGGTGAAGTTATCGCTGACGCTAACGCTAATCTTCATTGCACAAATAACATAACATTACAGAATTATAGTAACTGATGGCATCTGGATGCTGCGTTATCACGTGTAGTGTTGTGTTCTATGATTAGGCAAACTGAAGGTACCTGTCAGCAGAAACTCCGCTACAATCTCATCACTTTTCAGCTACCAGATACACGTCTTGCCTCTTGCTGCATCGAGAATTCTCTTTTGGGCAGGTTTTTCTGCTACAGTCTTTTTGTGTATCTTATTTTCTGTGTGAGCAGCTGGGGGTGGAAGTGCTGGCTCGCCTTGGTCGGTCTTTGAAACTTCCTTGCCGTGCCTTGATATCTTTCAAAGACCGCTCTGTCACAGAAGCACGCGACTCGCAAGCGGTGACAGTGGTAGGCAACTGACGTGGGCCAGGGCAACGGATGACAGGCAGGAAGCTCGGCCAATCAGTTTATTCAGACCGAATAAAATGATTGGTCAGACTTTTATCAGAAATATATGAGAATTAAACATTTTTGAGTTTCAAAACCTGGTGGATTTCTTTTACATTTTAGTTTGCCACACGCTTATTAGGAGCATTTTAAGATTACAAAAGAAAAGTGTAAAAATGCCAGATCGTACAGTATAGCTTTAACTCCAATGGGATGAAAGAGGTGAAGCCCTGCACCTTTAAGTGTGCCCCTTTGAACCTGTTTTGGAAAAACTATGAATGGTGGTCAATGGTGAGAGACAATTACTTGAGGTCATTTGATAAACGTATGCTATCAATTAAATGTCAGGAAAGCTGCTGTTTGACATGAAGTTCATACAGTAACTTGTAGTTTAATGGTAAATGGTACACATCATTAACACCACAACAGTTGTTACCGCTATGTATTTCACCTTGAGTGTCGAGAACAAGGTGAAAATCATTACAACTGCGGTGATGTTGAAACTGCATCATCTTCAGCGACTAAAAACAGACTGGAGAGTGAAAGTTATGATGACATAATTATCAAAGGCTGAAAAGCAGAACCTCCTTTCTGAAAATGCACTTTTTTGAGAAAAAGCTATTTGTTAAGGAAACCCAATACATACTACAGGGGTCTTGGACTAAATTACAATATCACATGGTAACAATAATAAAGTAAATAAAAAGTTTGAATGCGATTCACTCAGAAAATTCTGTAGGTAGAAGTTTTTATATTTGTCCATCACATCTATATCTTTCAGATGTGTTGTCTTTGTATTTATGTTTTCACAGTCTGATATTCCAACAAAATATGTATATATCAAAAAATTCACCATTTGTTATAAAACTATTGAACCATCAGATGACAGAAATACAAAAATATAAAGACTACAGACCCGAAAGTCACAAAGGTGACATTGTAACTTTTTCTCAGAGTTGCTGCAGATGTCTGTGCAGCTTCAACATGCCCAGACCTCTAGTGATTTTCACCTCTTTTAATACTTTTTCACCTCACTCTCCAAGGAAATGTTCCATGCGTTCAGGCATTTTGCTGCTGATGCAGTTCATTCAGCTCACAAAACTAGATGTTTCTCATCTATCTTTGCTGCAAACAATGACTTTCTTCACTTGTAACATGAGCTTTTAAACTGACAAGCATTATACATGTACTTATAAACGGTGACACAAATCAAACTGAATCAAAAAATTAGATTTGTTACTTGGTTCATATTTTTAACAAAGTTAGGTCCCACAACAGTCTATTGGACCAAAGCGCCATTAAATTAAGTGAAACACTGGAACCAGGTCCTTTGATAGTTTTTTTTTCACCATATCTTTTCATTCGAGCCATGTGTCTATGAAAAATATGTTTTCTGAAATAATTACTAGCGGTAAAAGTTCATGTTAACAGGCAGCACATTTTCAGTTAAAGTGGGCGTTGCTTTAATTATGCAGAACTTTAAGTGGTAAAGTAACGTAAACAGGTGTAATAGAAACATTTACCCTCATACTCTTACCATAAATAAATAAATTACAGATCTAAATCCTTTTTGTATCAGGCTGTACACATATTTGTTCCTGCTGTGAAATTGGAGATCCATGGACATTGACTCAGCGTTGCAGCCAGCCTCTAGTGGCCATCCGAGGAACTGCAGGTTTTGACACATGGCGTTCGGTCTTTGAGGTTGCTGCTCAGTTTGGACATACTGTAAATCCAAATCAGAAGTCACAACAATCCTGGCATGAGGGCCCTTGGATCAGTCACTACACCAAAGTCCACACCTGTGCGTGGTCGGGGGTTATATTACATATGTGACCACACTCAGCAGTAATGCACAGTGGTACTCTATTTCCACACTGTATTAATGCTAGTGTATGGTATGAAGAAAGCGTTTCATCACCAGTAATTGGAGGGCCATGCGTGCTAAATAGACTGCAGGCTGCTATTTTTACAAGACAAAACAACTGTAGAAAGTATTCAGCCAATAAAATGCCTAAATCTTTAATTTCCTTGTCGAGGTGGCCTGTTCTTCGCCGAGCCGATGAGGAACAACAAATATGTGACCGTGATGGATCCCTTCCAGATCAAATATGGAAAAGTGCCAACGGCCGCTCTGTCGCTGGCCTCGCTCGTATCGGAGATTATGTGGGTGACAGGAACACTCATAGGATTAGGTAAGAATGTTTCTATATGTAACACCACCGCCTGTGTGTGGGTGGATGGGTGTGTGTGTATGAGTGTGTGTATCCTTGTGTTGACCCTGGCAGCGGAGCAGCTGTTGATTGCGGCTCTTGCTGAAGTGATGAGTGAAACACAAACCTATGTCTAATTGTACAGCCGGTTGGAAATAACTTTTTCAATGCATTGAGACCTTAAATCACACCAGAAACCACAGACAGTTTGTGAGTGAGATGTAATGTGGAGACGTAAACACACTGCTCTGGTATGAGCACCTACTGAAGCCATTATCAAATAAAGGCATGTAAATACTAACCAATGTACAGTGTGTCTTCAAGATTCAAGAATATTTATTGTCATTATCATCATATGTGTACATGTAATAAAATGTAGGCAGGTAGTTCTCAGCTAAGGTGCAAAGTTAAATCCAAAAACAAAATTAAATATCAACACACTATAATATGTACGTCTTATCCTCCTCAGACCCAGGAGCCCCACAGGTTTTTGAGTTTTGCCTTTTTTTTAATTAAATCATTGCTTATATTGGAAACATCATGATGCAGCAGTTTTTTCAGATGCATTCTTAAACATTTTTGTGGAATGTCATTTGCGGTGGACAGTTGTTTCTTTTTTTTGCATAAAGTTGTGAATTTCTTGTCCTCATACGTGGACACTGGGTCCTAGGTTATATATAAAAAGAAATGCACATGTATGTATGTATGTATGTAATGTATGTACAGGTGTATAAACAGTGTAAACAGTCGATAGGTAGCAGCAGAGGAGTAATAGCAGTACCTAATATACAGGCAGCTAAAGAAAAACAGATCTGTTGTTTGTCATGTCATCCCAAACTATTTATTTCCTATATTTTTCCTCAATGTTTACATAATAGAACTTTTTTTTTGGGCAGTCCTGTGGGTTATAGGATTCTTGTGGATTTCCCATGGGAGTCAGTTTTATCATGTGACTGGGACAGGACAGAAAACAGTAAGTGGGACTGGATAAGAGTGGGAACAGTGACAACAGCTGGTCAGTGTCTAAATAAGCACGTCTAATGTACAGGTATAAAGACAGCAGTAGTAGAGATCTAGAGTTTTTCAAAGCTATGGATGATTTTTGTTTTCTAGGGTCAAGAGCTGAATAAAAAAACTTGACTCAGACAGGCCATATATGATTGGAGAAAAAGTGAATAGGTAGCATTTTGAAGTTTTGTTGAGCAAAAAGAGTTATCTTGACATATATATATCAATGATTTGTGAGTATTGATTTATTTTAAGAACATTCAGTGTGTCTTCAGTTTAGTCTTCAGTCTGTATTGTGTTGACTGAGGTGTTTTACAGTCTGAGAAAGATGAGGACGATCTAAATGTCTTTATTTAGTGAGTATCGCTCCACCACAGTGTGTCCGGCCTCCCTCTAAACTTGGAGCCCACTTTTTCCACCAGTTTTTCCATCTTAAATCCTAAAAATGAATCATTTCTAATGCATAATATGAGAGAAAATGATGAAATGCAAGGTATCAGATACTCCAGAAACTATTATATTACAGTCCAGCTACTCCCCCTCTTACAAAATAAACACACAACATGGGAACAGGACAGGATAGGAGTAATTCCTCTGGGATCGGAACAGGACCAATTTTTTTTTAATTTGTCATGGGACTGGGATGGAACCAGAGTGAAAATTTACTGCTGTCTCACCATCTGATGCACATGCAATATAATGACAAGGACAATTATCTACTAATACCTGAATAATCCGTCTTTTATCAGGTATACTTTCTTTGTCCATATACAGTACATTTCTATCTACAGTCATTAATACTTTGATAGTTATGTACTGAAAGAAACTTCTGCACTGAGTATCTAAATACCAAAATTTGCATTAGAATTAGAACGGAATTTTTGTAGTGATGAACAGTGGCTGAGAAGTTTTCATGAGCTTTGGAAGTGGTGTTTGAATGCATTTCAGAGACATAAAAACAATAATAAAACCAGACTGATCTCAATAAGTGCCGTTGTGTGTCACACCAGTTATGGCATTTGGCGTGCTACACCTGCGCATATTCAACGCCATGTGATCGCGTGTCAATTTACGCCAATATCACATAACCCTAACCCCTAACCGTAACCCTAACCCTCAGTGCGTGGGATTTGACGCATCAGTTCAGGTTGGACGGGGGGATAGCAACGGCGTAAACATACACATGGAAAGCTTATAATGCGTACAGATAAATGCGGCTTGTATATTTACACGAGCCATGATATCACATTGAGTAAAACCTATAAACTGTACAGCATGTGTAAATTTGTTCAAATGTTCAGACCATGCATATCAGATTATATACATACATACAAAACAGTCCATTCTATGGGTGGATGTTGTACACAGTGTCCAGTTCCTTTATTTCCATTTGGTTCACCTTGTGTCCCAACTGTCATATGCCTATTTATATCCACATACAGTATGTGAGAGACACAGGTTACACCTGGTTTATTTTGGCAGTACTGGTCTAGTGACTTGTGCACGTCACGTGAAGCAGATCATCATCTAAAAGTTAGCATTAATTATTAAGCATATCCACTGTATAGCGTTACTTGCTAATGTGCTTTTATGTCTTGACTCCGAGAATGTTTCGAAGCTGTAGTGGACAGACATCAGGGGGGAAATGCTGAACAGAACATACACTCTCTCTTCCTGGAGTTTTCCGTCAGCTATCCCAAACACAGTCATGAATATGAAATAAGTGACACAACACAATTTATGGAAAAGTGAAGCCAAAATATCATCAGAAGTAGAGCTGCTATGTTGCTTTTCTGATATTTCCGGTGGACTGACAATGATTGGTCCTTAAACCTGTCAGTCACGCCCCTCGCTGAGGCACGGAAATGTTGTTTCCCATCAGAAAACATGAATAACAATTTGTAAAATAGTTATTATGGAATTGTTGCCCTAAGACATACAAAGAATTGCCTCCTGAAGTTTTAATTGAGCCACGTCACAGAGAAGCAGATGTCATAGGTAAATCAAATTACAGCCATACCCATAAACTCATGGTCATCAACATACATTTGTCATCGTTTCTCCCTAAAAGTGCATTGGGAAATAAGTTTTATTATTAAATTTAGTAGTCTGGCTGATTTCCACAATGTGATTAGATCTGCAAATAGAACAGTAAAGAAAATGAAAACATTCCACTGTGGACATTAATGGGTTGAGCATAAGATGCATCTGCTGCACTGGGTCAAATGTATGAAACAGTTTGAGTAAAAAAGGAAACTGTGATGCCTGTCATTGATAAGGCTGAGTCAAATCCACCCTAAACAGCTCCATCTTCACATTCGAAAGTGGACAGATGGTTGAAACTTTGCAGGATCCATTGTAAAGTTCCCTCATGAATTTCAGTTTAACTTACACAACTTTATGCAGGTTTATTCAGAGAATGTGTAAAACACTAGTGTTGTGTTGAACAGGTGTGACCATGAGTGTGATCCTGGATTTGTCATACACGGTGAGTATCTGGATCTCCGCCGCCGTGGCCATCACCTACACCCTGATGGGAGGTCTGTACTCTGTGGCCTACACCGACATCATACAGCTCGTCCTCATTTTCATCAGCCTGGTGAGTGGAGACGGAACTAAACTGTCACTGTTGGACAATGTTAGTAGAAAACTTTTACACATACCTGTCCAGTCAGATCTTAAAATTCAGTCAATGTTAAGGGGTTTGTAAAGGACTACAGTCTGAGGGAGTAATATTATCGCACAAATGCCATCAGTCTGCTGAGTAGGATATTTGATGGGTAAATATTTCTCTTCTCAGTGGATGTGTGTCCCCTTTGCCCTGATGAGCCCAGCAGTGTTGGACATCACTCAGACGGCTTATAACAACACCATTCAGCCTCCGTGGGTGGGTTCGCTGGAGGCAGACAGAGCCTGGAAGTGGATTGATAACTTTCTACTGCTGGTAAGACTCTGACATTGGACTAAACAGATATTAAATATAACTAATATTTACTTCATAGTCTGATTGATGCCAAATTAGCACTTTTGTTGCTAGATTTAGCAACATTTCAGGCTACCCTCGCAATTTTAATGTATTTTTTAAAAAAAGCACAGAGCAATGACTTCAGCGACTCAAACGCACACATTTTTCCTCCAAATAACATTCAGATTGTTAATGTTCCTATTTTAGTGTGACTTGTAGGCTCCTAAGTGGACAGTAAGGTTAAAAACCAACTAAACAAATTTAAGAAAATGAAGCTAAAACTAAACAAACAAGTTTAAGGATTAAAACTATTTGACCTGTTAAGTCCTGGGCCATTTGTTTCCAGTCAGAATCATGTCAGTGTAACACAAAACAATGGATTAGCCAATAGCAGAAGTTTCATTCATACAAAACCAAGTTATGATCAGAAAACAGCAAGGGTGAGACAAAATTCATAGTCATCGTTTCATTACGCAGACTTTATTTTTAATCTTCTTTGTCTCATTCAATGAGTTTTTGCAGTACGGAAATAATACTTGCACTGTTGGATCTGATTAGCGTTAGCTTAACGCTGCAAAGTACGTCACATTGGTCTGTTGTGTTATAAAGTTATGACATACGCTGGTCTCAGACTGTTAACTTGTTTTAGATATTTGCCCATTTGTTGTTTGGATAGTGTTTTGTTGTCCTACAATTGGTTTTGTTGAGCTTTTAGCTGATGTTCTTCTTGTTACATGGATGTATAGCATGTATAGATTGCTACAAGTGTCACATAGTATTACCATGGAAACACAGATGGAACTGGCTATAGGCAGGCTACAGATTTTCTACAGAAGATAATGCACAAGTGATGCGTTATGATTGTGTTGGAGTATTTGAGAGTCAAAAGTGTTGACCTAAACTGGGTTTTTCTAAGCAGTATCTACTTCTAACAGTGTGTAGTGTTGCACATTGTGGCCACTGTGGAGAAGAGGCACTGAAGAACTGGAGAGCATTGAACTTTAGGTTTTCATGGAAATCCACCACGCCTTCTGTACAGAAATCACAGTATCATGCTTGTTACCATGGCTCTATGAAACCAAGACCACTGTTAGCTTAATTATGGAGTCGAAAATGTCAATAATTGATTAGCTGCCTGCACAAAATAGACTCCAAACATTGACTACATGTAATTAGTGGAAAGAGGAACTGAGATTTCACCCACTGGTTTCTGAACGGCTGTTTCGAAGCCAATAGTGTGTGATTTAGCCATGGCCATGTTGACTTTTTGTAGCCAGATGTGACCACAGATGTTTGGACAGAGGAGGCAAAGTGACAGGAGTGCAAGGGGTCCCAACCATCAGCGAGGGGTCATTGATGAGCTGATGCTAAATGCTTGATCCTCAGTAATATAAATGTCATCAAGCATTTGGCAGTGCTATTGCACTTAAAGTGTAGCTGTATGCACGGGGGCAGAAATTATGGGGAGCAGCCACTGCCAGCCAGAAGTGACGTCACTACGTTGGTTCCAGGTGATCGAGTACGAGTAAACAAGCAGCAGTCAGTGAGCAAGATTGAGTGGAAAGCACGTGTTCGCATTTGTTGTTTGTGTAGCTGTACGCTTTGCACGCCGCCATTATTCTAAAGACATGACCCAGCACTGGCCGATAATGTGTTATTTTAGACTGGTGTCTGCTGCACGGGGTCAGTGACCTGTCCATCGTAGACCAGGTAATCAGACAATACAATTACCGGTGCTGGAACGGCCCGTGAAGGAGCCAACATGTCCCTGACCATGTCTAACTAACGGAGCAGTGACTTAGTACTCACACGTACTTGACAACAGGCTATAATGTAAGTTACCCGACGGAACTGCTAGTATTATACGTGATCTTTTGAAATCGCTAGCATCGAAAATTCACTACAGGCACCCTTTAAGTGTACTTCTACACTGGCTTCAATCTGGAGCTGAAGTCTTTACCCCTTGACTCTAACACAGTCTTTTGTAAACACAAAAGCATGCATCTTATGCAGTGCACATGTAAAATTAGCTAAAGACAACAAAAAAACCCATTATGCCAGGCTCTAAACGTGTGACCGTTAAAGGAAGTACACGTTTTAGCACTGGCTTCATTTTTCAACCCCAGACGTTGCTGCTTTATCTATTCATAAAGTCCTAGATGCTGGTCTGCTACGGTCATCATTTTTATAACAATAATAATATCGAATAGCAAAATGCCGTGTGAAAGGTGCCGTTCACAGTGATGAACCCGCAGAGTACTATCACCTGACTGCAGTTCCCATAGAGACTTGGAACTCATTGTGTTGATCTCAAGGCTAGAGCTCCTCTTGCCTCATAGGGTTCTTTTTTTGGTCACAGCAGGCAGTTGTTTTCTTTTTTAAAAAAAGGCTTTAAAAACCTGTTCATTACTCACGGCACACTATCTGCCCGCTAGGTTCATGTGGTCAGCATGTCCTCTGCCCCCCTACTGTTTTCAGAATTCATAAATGTGCTTTCTACATGTTTGGACAAGTTCAATGTACAGTTTTTCATGGACACTATGATTGCAATGCCAGGTCGTACTGTCAGAAAACATACAAAGGATGTGAAGGAAAACCAGACGCACAGTTACTTGCTGCCCTTTGCTTATGATTTTGTATGACAGCTTCGTGTTAAGTATGGATCACTGACAGATTTTCGACTTTTTAATTAAGGACCTATAGAAACTGATTGTGTCCGTGAGGACCAAGTCATCCTAGTTTCTTCTTAGGTTTCTATTTCCGAGACAACAATCTGTCATACACGCTGAAACAGAATGTGAGTGTTACGTAAACATGATCCCTTCAACTTGCTATTAATATATTTTAACATGAAGTGAATTCCTCAGGCTGAAGGGGAATAAATGGCTCTTCTTCTGCCAGTTAATGTTTTCTGAAGCCTCTGACTTGTAGCTGAGGTGTTCGGGGGTATCATCAGGATTCCTTAGATGGAGGTGCAGCTTTTAAATTGTGGGGGTGTTTCAGGTTCCTGGGTATTGTCTTTGAAGTTGATCCAGTATCTGTTTTTGTGAGATGCATGTAAGTCCTAGGAGATTTTTAACTTCTCGCTGCCATTTTGAAGCTTTTTCAAGTGTATTTTTACACTGCGTTTGTCCGCCTGTTTTGTCAGGACTGTATTGACTCAGCAAATGCCCTGTTTTTACAAATGTGTATTTAACCCTTTAATGCATGAATTATGAGAACCTTAGTCAAGATTTTTTTCATGAGTGTTTTTATTCCTCTTTAGGCAAGAAAAAAACAA
>JAPQRQ010000008.1:21592638-21619170 GCA_037367365.1 Apogon talboti
TAATCTGATGTTTTCTCACATTTTATTATACTGTAATACTAGTTATTACTCACTTCATGGAGATAATATAAAAAAAACGATTTGTTTAATAAAACTGTTAATTACAGTCTAATAACAATTGTTGGGTGAAATGGAATTAAAACAAAACAACCAAACCCATGAATATACAACAGAACAGCTGTAGAACAGATGTCCACTGGAGTGACCACTATGGATGAAAGGGTTAATTTACATCGTTGCATCCTGATTTACCCGTCTTCCTTTCTTGATTTTTTTCAGGGTTTGGGGAATTTGGGGCTCCAGAATTTCCACCAGAGGACGCTGTCCGCCTCGTCCTCGTCTACAGCCAAGATCACCTGCTACGCTGCCGCGTTCATCGTTCCAACGTTAGGCATCCCTCCCATCCTGCTCGGAGCAGCTGCTGCGTCAACAAGTACGAATCAGGAACGCACAATAAAACTCAACTTTAAACCTGAGTTTCATTCTTCGTTTTTTAGTCTCCCCATTATAGATATACCAGGAAGTCTGTCCGTCTGTCCGTCCAAGATTATTGTCCATCGCATTGACGCATTCATTTTAATAAAATATCACATTCAAGACTTTACTTTCATTTAAATGTTTAGTGTGTAGGATTTAGTGATATCTAGTGGTGAAGCTGCAGATTGCATTGCTCTGCCCGAAACTCAGTCCACCTAAAACCTCCAAAAACCCTTATTTTGTCTGTTCAGAGGTTTTCAGTTAAGGGGATGTTGACTGTAGTCTACCGCGACAGTGAAAATGTAGAGGAAGTCCATTCTGCTTTACTTTGGAAACATGGCCGCCTCCTCCACTGCTCTGTTTCACCAAACGTCTTAACTCTTTGTTTCCCAGATTGGAACTTGACTTCTTACGGTTCTCCATCTCCCTTTGAGCGTGGAGAGACCGGACTCATCCTGCCCATCGTCCTACAGTACCTCACCCCAACCTATGTCTCCATCATCGGTATCGGGGCCGTAGCCGCTGCTGTGATGTCATCAACTGACTCCGCCTTGCTGTCCGCCGCCTCCATCTTTACCTCAAACATCTACAAGAACATCCTGAGGACACAGGTGAGACAGACGATGAGGACGAGGATTGGATGTAGAATGTAATGTTTGGAGAGAACTGGTGTTGGAGTACTGGACACTGGCCTCAGGACCACTTTGTGAAGGTCTTGATCTCGTCCTGGACTCGCTGACCTTTTTCACACCTGCCTCATTTGGTCTGGACTGTCAGACTTTCCAAATGTGAAGGTGTCAAACCAACCCCAGTCCAAAGCACCAAACAAAAGACGTGGTCTTAGTCTGGATCAAACTGAACCACGTTATAGTTGAAAACCCTTTTTTCAGTTCAAACTCTCTGACCAGTCGTATGATATCACTAAATGACCGGTGAATTGTCTGATGTATTTAACATCTTATTAGATTTGAGTGTTTTTGTACGGTCTTTTCAACAGTGGGTGAAAGAAAAATAGAGATTTACCCGATTACTGTGGACGTTTAAACACCTTAAAGATTTGTTCAGTATCATCAGTTGAAGTAAATTAACTGGTTTGGACATACAGTATCACACTGTATCTGTCGTACCCTCCTGTAAGTATTTGAAAAACTTTATTTGGATCGGTGCCACGGCGGGGCAGTGGTTAACATAGGCACCTAAGGGTGGTTCAGAAGATGGATGGGTGGATGCATAGTTTATCTAATCTGTTTTTGTTTTTGCCTCAGTCTCAGCCTTTAACGTCTTGGTCTTGTGTTGAGACACTCTGTGGGAACGTTCTCTCCTGTCATTCGTCTGAGTGAATACAAAAGGAAGGTGATTATCTGCTCAAATATCAAGATGGCAGTTTATTTACATCTTGACAAGTACGACAAACTGGTTGCAGCTGCTGTACAGTACTGTATGTAACAACGTCTTCACATGCAAAGCTCACCTTCCTCAAGGAGCTCGGTGGATGTGCAGCCCTGTGGTCAGGACACCTCCAGGTTGGACCACCTTACCACCACAAGCAAACACTACACCAATTACATTTGTCCAAAGACCTGAATTTTCTAAGCAACTTCCTTCTAAGTGAACTTCCAAATAAAAAGTAGACCTCATCAGGTTATCATGGTTCCAGTAGCTAATAATAAGCCAACAGATGGATGTACAGCATCTTTAATCCTTCAGTTTGAATGCGCATTTTCACTAATTCATTCTTCAGAACTTTTCCACCTCCAGTTGTTGTTGTAGTTGCCTCAATAAAGGAAGGACAGTGCTACATACATGTATCTCTAAATAAGGGAAACATGGTTTTCCTTTAACACATACACTGTTAGACTTCTACCCGTAGACACATCAAACCAATGACAGTGTGACTGTCAGATCATTCACTAATTTAGCCCAGGTTACCTCACTCAAAGATTCCAATGTTTCCTGTTCCCCATCCGAGTACAACTGCCTAAATGAGTCAGAAAATGAAGTAGGTTGAGCTGTTTAAAGGTTTAATGTGGAAGATTTGCAGTTTGTAGGTTTGTGTACCTGTGTCCAGTTTTTGTTGGAGTGTGTTTTTGTGTTTGGAGCCAATTGTTTCCAGCAGCTACATTATATTGAGCTCTTTGTGGATGACTCAGTATTTTCTGTGAAAATCCTCACACTTATTGATTCACTTTATTGTCTCTATTCTGCTCCTCTACAGTGGTAACAGTACGTTACATATCTTAACAGCAGAAGTTGACTTTTCTACTGGTGAATGAACTAGACTTCTTAAAATGTGCCTGCAGAGACAAGCTGCTCTAAGTCTGAGAGCACTTCTACTGTCAGATAGTTTATTGAGTTAACACTGCTCACTCAATGTGGAATCTGTTTCACTGTGTGTGTGTGTGTGTGTGTCTAGAGCTTTTATTGTGAAGGATAAAAAGCCAAAGTGTTTTTGTAACACACATCTTTAATAAGAAGGAGCTTTAAAAGTTGCTGAAGTCCTCATTCTGACTTTGAAGCCTTTCTGTTTATTTTTTAGACCTCATAACTTTGACTTGAACCACGTTTTAAAATAGTTTCAAACAGTTTCCTGAAATCCTGTCAAATGATGGAGGAGTGAGGCCTTCACAAAATGAGCAGCTCCCACCAATGGATTACAACACTACATGTAAACACCCGAGCATCTGCGAACCTTCCATATGGGACCTTTAATGTAGATTCGGATGAGCCGACTCGAAATATTAGATATTTGTGTTGGCCTCAGATTCTGGATTTATTTGTCATCATGCTGTCCTCCACAGAGCAGAAACACGTAATAATAATTTAGCAGACTGTGTTCCTCAGAATATGGGGCTTGAGGTCTTTTGTCGTCATTTGCATAACTCATATTTAATGTAGCACAGCATGAACAGCTGTTTAGGATTCTGTTCCCAGTGGAATAATCACAAATAGACTCCATCTCCCAGTTTGGACCAATGACAAGCTATTGTTCTATTAGTATTAGAAATCCTGGGCAATTCAGAGGCAGTGGTCCGCCATTGTATTGCTATGTTTAAGTCTGCAGGACCTGAGATAATGTGGGAAAAAATGAAAACACATATCTTCTGTCTGCAGCTGTCTTGTCTTGGTCCAAATAAAAAGACTAAATATAGCTGTAGTTGAACTTGAAGCCACTTTTTCAAGCTTCCTTGTCAGGATAAGTTGTTTTTGACAGAGTCTGATCAGCAATTGGTAATTAGAGCTGTCAATCATATATTTAACCCACCTCCCTGTCTGAACACACCTGTGATTGGACAAAATTTCAGTGTCTTTTCTACATGCTGAAAACACATGGGCAGTAGATGCAGAAGTCTCATGTCCTCTCAGACCACCTGAATTACAATATGTTGAAGGGGAATCATGGGATTTTGGCCCAGTGATGCTAAAAATGTATGTTTGTCAAGTACTGCAGGTCGCAAAATCTCATTACTTTAAATTTCTTCTGTGTTAAAAGATCCTGAGGGTCTCCAGAGTGTCCCTCAGTCTTCCTGCAGCGGTCAGGGGTTTTGTATTATTCATTTGACTGACTGTCTCTGAGCTAAAGAGGAAATCTGATCAGAGTTGTCTTTCATCAGGCGACAGAGCAGGAGATCCAGTGGGTGATCCGGGCCTCGGTGGTGGTGGTGGGCCTGGCCGGCACGTCGCTCACCTTCCTGGACAACAGCGTCCTGATGATCTGGATGCTTCGCTCCGACCTCACCTACACCTTAATGCTGCCGCAGCTCGTTTGCGTCCTCTTCTTCAGCATCTCCAACGGCTACGGCGCCGTTCTGGGCTGCATAGTGGGCGTGCTCCTCAGGGTGCTCTGCGGGGAGCCGCTGCTGGGGCTGCCACCTGTCATCAAATTCCCAGGATGCGTTTTGGTTAATGGAGTTTACATCCAGCGCTCCCCAATCAGGACCATCTGCATGCTCTCTGCTGTGGCGGCCATTTTGCTGTTCTCCTACCTCGCATCTGTGCTCTTCAACCGAGGCCTGATCCCGGAGAAGTTTGACGTTTTCAAAGTGAAAAGTCAGCATTTAACGTATAAACATAACGGCATCATAACCGACACTAAGGACGACTTAAGAGCAGAAACTGAGGACAATGAAATATGTGAACCCATGTTAGAGTCTCCGTGTTAAATAAGAGTAGTTTAGGTAAGAAATCCCATCACCTTTTTATAACTTGTTAATATGCACAGACACTTTTAAGGGCAAACATGGAATTTCTTTATTTCTTTTAATTAAAACACAGATTAATTAGATTTTTGTATACTTTTATGTACAGCGTTAATGAAATAATAACACTATTATGCTCTTTGTTTTAAGAGCTCAATATTTTCTCTGCACTTTTATGAAGCAGAGTCACCCACCATGCGAAAGGAAGTATTTTTCATCATACTTGTTTTTTCACTGTTATCTGTGAGTTTCACAGCAGAATGTTGCGGTATGTTTTCACATTCATCTGCTGAAGGAGCAGAGTCTTTCTGTGTACACTGAAGACATGCACCTCCGAGCAGGTTGTGTAACTTCACAAATATTTTGGAGCCAAATGTGGTCTAATATGCAACGTTTTATGTGCATGTGGAAACCTGAAGCCATCACTGCTCATACAGTGAAAAATGACTCGTAGGAGAGGAACAAACATCTTGTGTCTAGTAGTTTAGTGTTAGAAATAAACAGCTTACAGTGTACATATTTTGAGAATCTTGACTTTTTTTCAGTGGTGAAGTTGGAGAAGATGTACGATGTACAGCTTTTACAGAGGGGACATTTTTGGTACAAAAACTAAATGGGTCATTAAAAAGAAACTCTTCATATTTAGACCAGATTTATCATGCATGGGTACACAGCTTAGGTTTTAACTTTTTTGTGCATTTATTTACCATAAGTAACATAACTCTTAAGTGATCACCACCTACAGGTGGATCATAAATATTATTATATGTACGGTAGTATTTTGTCTTCATTCATATAAACATTAGAGTTTAAACGGTAGAAAGTGCATTTTTGACGTGGAAATGTGTTAAACATCTATACAGTACATAATAGTGCGCACATGCTTTTCTGTGGTTAGAAAGCTCTATGCTCGACTAATATCTATCCTTTATTTAACCAGGTCAAATTCTCATTGAGATTAAAAGGCTCTTTTCCAAGACTTATCTTGCAAAGAGAGCAGCATGGACATAGTTGCAACAAAACAAGACCCAACAAACAAACAACTTCCATGCATTACAAATAAATAAGTACAGTATTTAGTTATGTAAAATAAAAGAAAGTCAGAGTTAATAAGGATGAGTTTGTAGTGGCTACACTACAAGTTAAACAGTGACTTCAGTGCAAACATTTTAATTCTGATTAAAAAACAATATGAACAATAACTACTTAACTCATGGATCAATAAGGTGTCATTTCTGTATTACTGTATAACTGTAACATTTTATTTTATAATCTGAATAAATGGTGTCCTTCATGTGTAATATTCCTGTAAAGGATAAGGATGTTTCCATAGAATGACCCACATTAGACTTCATTTATTGTTCCATGCAGTGCAATTTGTTTTTTGTTAACATCGTACAACATGACTGTGGACAATATCTAGTCAAACATTTGTATAATAGGATTTGAAATTAAGCCCCTCATTAACCTAAGCCTACAGTGTCCTACTAGCTCACAAAAATAACCAAGCTCTCCTTGAAAATGCAACATGGGACCTGTGGCATGTAGATGACAGACATGTCATGTGACAGATGTGTCCTGACTGTCCCCCCCACCCCCCCAACGTCCGTGTCTATCCCNNNNCGTTTGAGGAACAGTATATCAGTGAGATATCGAATGAGGTGACATGTTGCTTTCGCCTTTGTGCTGGTGCCAACAGCAGCAGCAGCTCTGGTGGAACAATTGTCCCACAGGACAAAGTCATACACAGATAAAGGTCTTCTATAATAAGACTACAAAGACAAGTGTGGCTCTCAGCCTCTTCAAACTCACTGTCCCACCACAACAAACCACAACACAACAACTCGCTCAGTTTGGACTCAAGCACAAGCGTGTTCTGCAAACCTATTATAGTCTCCTTATCCAGTAAATATGATTAAATGTCGCTGAACTCAGTTTCAGCTCCACCCTTTATGCCTTTCACAGACAATGTTTGTACAACCTCTTCTGTACTGACAGTTTAGACTTGACGTTGGCAAAAAATAGCGATCATGCTTTGTTCGAGTGAAGGTGTCTGATCAGATCAGCAGTTAAAGCCGAGCAGCGTCATGTGACTTTACAATAATAACAGTCAGACACATGGAGGTGGTCTTTTTCACCATTAACCTTGACCTGCACTGTCACATCACACATGACTGTACATGTTGATGTATAGGAGCTGTCACATTTGGACAGAGGAGGGATTTACACCCCCTGCTGGTACCAACACGTGCACCCTGTGTTCAAACAGGTCTGATTTATTACAGCTCAGCCAATGGTCAGATCCACAGTCTCCAGAACACGAAAAAAAATAACACCTCAAATCCATACATTGGATACAAAGGTACACTTTTAGTTGGAATGGGAGAGGTACACCATCCTCAATATAGAAAAGGCTTTTTCTTACTGCTGTTTGTACGTCTTATACAACAAAATAGTTATCCATCATCTTTCAATTTAATGAGAATGAAATAAAATACTGAATGTACTCATTGTATCAGTTACAAGCTCTTTCAGAGGATTTAATATTCAGACTTTTTGGATATTAAAAATATGCTCACAGGGTTGGACTTTTCATCTCCTGATCCACTTGGCTGGTGCCTAAAACAGTTAATTTTAGACTCATGCCCTCGTTTTAGAACAAGTGGCAAACTCAACATTACAGTCAGCAATTTTAATGAATACATTTCTGATTTCTTACATTTTTATCAGTTTACATACAGCCGAAAAAACTCCTGCGCACTAATATTTCACAGGATGGCCTTTAGCTGTGATTATGGTTTATATTTGCTGTGGCATTATTTGTGTACCAATATTTCAATTAAAACACATATCACTGCAACACACACTTTATTTTATAGATAAAATAGATTCAAACATTAATTTTATGTGAATGTAAGATGTCAGTGCGAAATCCAAGACTTTGAAAAAGTCATTTGTGGAGTAAAACCAAAAAGTGCATTGTGGTTTTGGCGCTGTGACAATCAGTGACATCACAGCAGGAGTGTGACTTTGACGGGAAACTCAGATACCTTCAACACCACATGCATTTGTAGCTGTGAGAAATGCTTTATCCCACATTTAACAAGCACGGACATATAACAGTTGACTTTATTAGTTCATTTGTGGCTAAAAAAAAATATAATAAAATAAGAGGACATTTATAATTGTTTGGTTATTGTGCCTCAGTTTGGACAGTCTAGTCCTCTGGGTTAAAGGCCTATGGCTGCAAATGTCCAGAAGTACAGACTAAGACTTCCCCTGATGTGTTCAGAGTCATAAGGAGAAGCCTAGTCATGTTTTTTAATATCTTTACCATCCGAACATTCAGTGAAAACACTTTCCACCAATGAATGCCTTCTCTGTACTGTCTGTGAACTTGTTCATGTGCTGTAGAGCTCCAGTGGTGTCAGAAAATGATTAAAAACAGTCAGCTTGGTTTTTGCCCTGGGTGACATATTTCTTCCCTATGAAGCACAAGGGAGCACTATTTTTTAAACAAAGCAACTCTGAAGTCAAACGGGAAGGGCATTCAGTTTAACGCATACGAGTACATCCTCCTATTAGAGCCACTGATCTGCCACTTTGTCTGGATCGAATCCAGAATGTAAGGCTTTTGTCCTTGGTCTATGCGCCGTGAAAACTGGTGCAGTAGTTTTTACATAATCCTGCGACAAATCAATCCAATTCATGGAAACCAATGTGTAGGAAACATTAACAGACGCAGGGCGGAAGGAGGAATGAGGTGATAACCATCTGCAGCAATAGTTATCACCTTTACCTGTGCAGAGTTTTAGATAGTAAAGAAGAGGAAAACAACTGACGCATCCATTAATATTTCCTTTATCTGAAATCTGAGTCTGAGGGAAGTCACATGTTCCTTTAGACAAGACATAGTTACTCACTTCTACAGACATCAAATATAACATGTGGTCCAAACATTACAGCAAAAATGAACAACCGACAACAAAATAAAATACAAATAAACAACTGCCTTCTGTTGTAATCATTTAAGTTAATCTTTTACATCAATAAAGAGTCTGTTCTGAGTGAAGTCTGCAGAATTACTGAGGATTTTCACCGTCATTTCTCAGACGGTACAATCAACTTATTTAGAAGTTGTCAAATAAAATCTGACACTTTATCCCTCCGTCATTTGTGCAGCTGATGTCAGTTTACTTGTTTTGCTTAAAAGTCTGTTTTATGAGTGTGTCCTCTCTCTTCCTCTGAGGAGTCTTACTGCTGCAGGTCAGGAGGGTCCTGGTGGTGTTTCTGCTTTGGGTTGGTTTGCAGGGTCAAGGCGAGTTCCTTCATACAAGATTTTGTTTTTAATACCGTCCTGGATCATTCTCTGCTGCACTCGTGTCTTAGCATTGTTCATCCTGCAGTAAAACCTGAGGGGAGACACACATCTGTATGAGAGGGGCTGGATTTATGAGGATACAGGTTTTCAACTGTAGAGAACAGTGCCCTCTGGTGGACAGATACAAGAGTTTTGTATTTGTGAGATGAAGAATCAGATGAAAATTAAGTAAAATATGTCCTATATTATATTTCCTCTACATGTGAAATGAATATCCAGATAAAAAAGGGGGTGAAGTGAGCAGGGACCTACCAGGATCCAAGGGTAGTGAGCATGAAACCTGCAAACCCAACATCATAAGACCTCCTAACACGACCTGCAGACAGGCAGAGAAACTGTAGCTGAGAATCAAACTCACATGGTTTTTAGTCCAAGTTAAACTCCTCATACAAAGGTTTGCACTTCTTACCGCTAGGCAAACAAACACACAGAGATCACACAGGAACATAAGACTCACTGGTGGCTAAGAAGTGCAGCAGACCAGCAACTACTGCACCACCAGCTCCATGTAGGACAGCGTCTCTAGAGCAGGGCACTTTCTGGACATCCAGAATCCCCAGCAGCCTGAACCCCTGAAAGAATCAGACCCCAGTTGTGAAAATTGTCTTGTAAATGAAGATCTTTACTCATAATTCAACTTTCATGTTGCTGTATTACTAATATTATTATTATATCTGGTGTACAGTGACCATGTGTGTTCTGTACATGTGAGAATAAGCATCCGACATGGTTACGATTTAATAAAATAACATATTTACTGAAATATGTCTACAGTGGGTGCAGTGTGTACACTACATACTGCGGACACAGAAAGCACATAGTACTGAGCAAACACCTGCAAATTGGGTTGAGTCACTTAAGAAAGTCCTATATAAATAAACTGAATCAAATTTCCCAACAGGTTTTTATATTTGAGAAAGTCTTGATGCTAATTTTTGCTGCTATATGTTCATGTGCCAACCCTGAATCTGAACACTTTAATAGGATGTGGCTCTGACCACTTCACACAGATGATATCTAATAGTTAGCTGCCATATGTATCGCATTAATGCTAATGTTACTGATACTAAACGAGATTATACTTTAATTCTGTAAATGTCTTGAGCTTTTCACCAGTGAATGTGAGCTGTGAACACTCAATTCAAACGATGACATTTACAACCACTGTTATTATCCCATGCTCATATACATGTATTTACTTTGGCTTTTAGGTATATGAGCAATCATAAATAAAATACTACAATGCCAACTCAATAATAAGGAAATTAAGTGTCTTTTAATGGCTGCTCTTGACCTTCGGGTTAAATATTGCAAGCTAGGACGTTTCTCATTTCAAAATATATATTTGCGATATTTATTTTTAAGACATTTACCTTCTTCGCTGTCTCCTCGTCTTCTCCTGACATTTCTGTAATGTATCAATATATTTATGTCAAGTTTACAATGACTTTATGTCAGGAAACCCATAATGTAACAGCACTTTTGTCTCACATCGAGTTTTGCGCATGCGCTTTAAATCCAAATGTCCGTCCGCAATAAGTGACCGACTAGAAAAAGGAAAAGTTTGTCTGTTTAGTTCCAGTATGTGGACTTTTTTTTTTTTTTATTATATTTTTTATTGTTACTGCAAAAATACAATTTCTCGTAAGAGACAAACGGGAAATTTTGCAAGGCACTACATACATCAGTATTTACAAAAAGGCATTAAAATTATAATGCATTATTCAGAGTGATAAAACATGGACATCGCCTCCATTTCAAACAAGGAGTCCAAAAAACTAAGTAAAAACCAGGCATTAAAATAATAAATACATTTCAGCAGCCTCACAAATCATTTTCACAGTCATATGGGAGTTTCTTAAAAGATTCATGGAGGAGAAAAATATGTTTAGTTCGTTTTTAAGTTTGGCAGTTGTTTTTTCCATTTGTTTTCACGTATGTGGTATTTACCCATAATGAGAATGATGTTTATCAAAAGTGATGTATCTCTGTTCAGATTATTTTTATGTAACATATCTTGAATTGTAAATTGTTTAAGATCCCTATGTTTATTTTGTAACCAGTTTTGCACATCTTGCCAGAATTTATTAACCACTTGGCAAGAAAAGAACAAATGTTCAATTGTTTCTGGATCCTTGTGACCAAAGTCACATGGTTCGACATCAAAACCAAATCTACCCCTCAATATCTCAGCTGATGGATAATTATTGATCATTTTAAATTGCATTTCTTTCACTTTTGGCACGATTGGCCATTTTATAAATTTCCAGTATTTTTCAGATACTATTGAATTGTCTATTTTATATTTTGCTTTTTTTATTATAATTGCAATATAGATGATTTTTAAACTGTATTTAAATATTTGTTATCACATATTTTATCTGTAATTTTCAATTCTCCAATTGTTAAGTTAGGAAATTTAATTTGAACATTATAAAACATTATTGTATTTTTAATTAATTGTATTAAAGTGAGAGGGATTGCTTTACAAATTTTTCTGTATTCTTTTAGAGAACATTGAATATTAAATTTGCTTTTAAAAATCATCTAACTGTAGGATTTCACCGTTTGGGTCTAAAATGTCATGAACAAAAAGAATGTTATGGTCAAACCACTGTTGGTTTGGCCATAACATCAAAGTAATTGTATCAGACTTTTTGTTTGATACAATTACTCTATTATTCCACAAGGGGGCACAACGAGGGGTAAAGTTCTGGGTAAAGGCCATCTCAGTCTGTGGAGTTAATAGGAAGACCTATCAGCCCAGTGTGAAGTCGCTCATTAACTCACTGAGAGAGAATCATTTCTTGCCCTTTCCATTTCCATGTTTGTACAAAGTATCTAAGAGAAATTTAAGTCATTATTTGCAAAGAGAATAAATTCCTTGATAATGAGATTGGAATGCATTTTTCATTTTATGCTGATTGCATCTTTACTACATACTATCACAGCTATTGTTTGTATTACTACAAGATTAGTTACTTCAAGATTTACATCTTAGACTTATTTAAAAATAATCAACATGTGCAATGGAACTTTCATTTTTTTGTTTAATATGAAACAATATGGAGCACAGAGAAGCACATGAATAAAGTATATCTTCAGAAATATTGTCACATCAAACATTTTACAATTACATTAGTAAATATAGCCTTTTCTCATTTGATTTCATTTACAGATGAACCATGAACAAACTGTTACAGTATGTTTTATACAGTGCATGGTATCAACAAATGGAATATTGTGAGTAGTCTTCTTCAAGCGTGACCATTTTCTTCTTCAAGCATGGCCACATTCACCTTTCAAAACATCTCCATCCTATGAAAATATTCTCTCAAAACATACAATAAGAAATAATAACCGTAGGAAATAAATACAACATTTGAAATCAGCACTGCAGAATACTCATCTAGGCAGAAACACAGGAGTATCTTTTGAGTACAGGTCAACAGGTGCACACAGTATGTGCTGAGCGCGCACACTTTAAACAGTATAAGATGCATAAGTGGGAAATGGCTGCTTCTTCGCTTTTGTATCATTAAGTGGTTTAAAATGCAGGCATACAGGGTTAATACCGTGAAAAATTCTGAGCGTGCTGGTCATGGGTTACTTTTGTAATTTGCGCTCCAGCTCTGTGAAAACCTTTGCATTGATTTCATCCACTTCATCTTCCACCTACAGTGAGAAACAGACATTTGTTAAGAGAGAGAGAGAGACATGGGACATATTTTTAATATGTATTCAATCAATGTATGTGCTAAATCTGAAAGACTGGACTGACAAAAAATGTATTTAACAGTTGTTCTACCTTTGAGGCAGTGTCCAAAGGAAAGAAAAGAAAAAAAAACAGGGTTACTGAATAAAAACTACAAATACACAACATATTAAATCCAAACAAAAAGGCACTGTCCCACTGTGATAGTCACCTGTTCCACGTTGTCCACCTCAGGGATATAAAACTGCATCATGTTCTGGATGCCGTTCTTCAGGGTGACGGTGGAGCTGGGACAGCCGGTGCAGGAACCAACCAGCTTCAGCTTCACCGTGCCTTGCTCAAAACCCTTAAAGATCACGTCGCCTCCATCCTCCTGCACTGTAGGTCTTATGGGTAAGAAAAAAAACAGCACAAAGAGAAGATATGCATTCCTCTGAGTACAGATATCATTTATTGGCCTCTGCACAAGGGACGGGAGTTGGAAATTAGCTAAATGCTATATACTCTTTGTGCAGAATATCAGTCGTTTTATGTATCCGCTACATTTCACTGTATTGTCCCCAAAACATTAATGATTAAATCAATAAATTTCACTCTTCAGTTTCACTACAGATATATTTTACTGGTCTCTGAAATGATTTAAAAAAAAACAAAACTCGTTTTCCAGATCATTTCAATAACATATTGCTTGTGATCAGAAATGAGCAAATGAATAGCAATTAAATATTAACTTCATCTGACCACTGATTCCCAAATTACATAAATAAGACTTGTTCCTCTATTTGATCTCAGGACAGAACATATTACTGCTACGATGTTGGTTTATACCTGATCCTAGTGTCCAGAAGCTCTTTTATCAGTGATACAATGTCGTCATCATCTTCAGACAGAGCTACAAAAAAAAAAAAAAGAGCTTGCACGTTAATTTGCCAAATCTAAAGTGGACATAAAAGAATCGATTGGTGTGTTGCTTTACTCACTGCTTTCGCCGTGTACGGCTGTTGTTGTCGTCACAGGATCCCCGCTCTCAAAGAACTTGGTGATGGCCTCCAGAGCGTTCCGTTTGATGTCTGTCCAGTCCATGTCCTCATCTTCCTAACACAGCAAGAAGACACAGAGTCTATCGCATTATCACTACAATGATGGGTCAGTCACAGGAACAAGTGGCAAGAGTTTATCTAATAGTTACCTTCGTGACTGTTATGAAGTCGGGGCCAAAGAACACACTTTTAACTCCTTCAATTTCAAACAAGTTCCTGAGGGAATCACAATATTAACAATTATTAAAAACACAGGAGGACAGCTGGGAGTCTGTGTTGACCACTTCAATAGATTAGAGTCAGTGATGATAATATGTTTAATATCATTCCAAAGACCTGACAAAATGCAAGACATCCGTGAGACAAAAATATCAACATAGTGTATTCATGTAGTTTACTGCGTTTTTAAGACTGAATTTAGGAAAAAAATAAAAATAAAAATCAGTCTTCACAATCACCAACCTCACATTCATGAAGCTGGAAAATATAAATCCCTTTGACATTTTGCCTGATAATTTAAATGATTATTCAAATAACTCATAAAACTGCTTGAAATTAAGTTTCTGTTGATTAATAAATCAATCTAATCAAAACATTACACCCATCTTGCTTCAAAATGGCTTCATTTTCAAACATATGTTAGTACAAATACAGCTGTAACTTTGAATCTGCACACTATACTGCATATATTGTAACTCTACTGAGTCTTTTGTGTGCAAAAAAATTTAAAACAAAAAAAACTCTAGAAGTAGCAGTATTTGTATATGGGCTCTTTACTAAAGCAGCCCCATGCACTGACACAAACAAACTACCGTAGTCTATTTGTTGCATTATTTATTACTAGATATAAAAAACACACCTGGCTAAAGATGAACTTTCAGCTGAGCTTGGAGAAGGAAAATCAAGTGTCCCACTTCCTAGGACAGGTTTACCAGGGAGGAACTTCAGGCTTCTAGGGTTTGGAGTGTCTTGTGTCTGGATGGACAGGTTTCTAACTGAAAGGTATTATCAAAGAGTTTAGTTTTAGAGATGTTTTATTGACAACATCCAAAAAAAAAAACATATGAAAAAGGATGACAATGAGTGAAGGATGGTTTCTCACTCGTGCAGTGTGTGGTTCCCGTCCCCGACTTCAGTCTTCTGAGACTCTGGGCCGTGCACTGTGTGTGGTACCGGGTCACTGGCTTGTCTGGAACCCTGAATTTGAAATGGCCATATATTAGTCAATATGGGACATTCATTCATTTCATGGGGAGAATTTACACAGTAATGATGACACCCTAGAAAACCTGGGTTCCCAAATGCTAACAAACCAAATGTAGGACAAAGTATATGTTTGTGTCAAACAAGATGGGACACATTACCAGTGCTGAGAGGTACAGTACGGTGCAAAAGTCTAAGGTCACCTCCAGGTTTGTTGGTTTTGCAGGGTTAAAATGAGCATACATCTAGAATATATATATATATATATATATATGTGCAACAAGAAAATACATGGAAAATGTGCACAGCCTTAAAAGACACTGAAAAAACTGAATTAAATGGCTTCTAAAGGTTAACGTCACTACTTATTGTGACCTCTGACCCAATGACAAGAAGCAGCACAACCAGTTAGAATCATCTGACATGTGTTGAATGAAACCTGGTACAAAACATCAGAAAATAAATGCAATACATCTCATATTGTCTGAACAAAACAGTTAAATACTGTAAGGTGAAGCCTTGGTGGTGACAGATGATCCATCCAAAGTGGGCCTAGGAACTCTATCTCACACCAAGTAATAGCTATGGCTCATTTATTGCTCGATTGATTTACTGATTTGTGGATTGACAATGGTTAATGAAATACCAACGTTCACCTTTGACCTTACTTGAAGAAGAAAAACAAAAAGAAAAACAACAAAACATGAAGGGAAAGAAGTTAATAATGCTTATTGTGACTATTAAAACTTTATGATGCTGTGTGTGAGTTTGAAATGTGATGTGCAGGGGGTTTGTGGTATCTCTTGCTTTCCTGTGCAGGCGTATGATTTCAAAGTGGTTTCCTGTGTAAGAGAACTATCATATAAGGGTCTCGCTCAACTGCATAACCATCTAACAGTTCTTAGAATGCAGGCGGGGGAATCGAAAGGTGCACAGATTATTTTTAAATATCCTGTGTACGTGTGAGCATACCGCCTGCCATTTCATTCCAAGTACGATGAATATGTATTATGCTTATTGAGGAAATTAACCAATGATGTATACATTAAACTTTGCTTCCATGTTAACCAATGAATATGTATGAAGCTTAGTAAGGATATTAACCAATGATGTTAATGAATGAAAATCACGTGTCTGATAAGGAGGAGTTCTGCCAAAGTCACAAAAGACTAAAAAATGGAAAAGGGTTGAACTCCCCCCCGTCTGTCTGTTAGTCAGTCAGTCACTCTGTCTGTCATCATCATCAATCTGTTATAAGGGGTACTAGTGGAAAACTGCGTCGTCTTTGATTGATTTTTATTTTTCTTATATATGTGCTTTTGTACTCAATAAACCAGGCTTTTGGAATAACTTTTTAAAACCAGATTCTCTTGGTGATTGTCTTCATTTTCCCCCGTACTGGTTCTTCCAGCAGACCCACCAGTTGGTAAGTGAATCAACGGTTCGGTGACCTCCCTCTGGCTTGTGGCCCGGCGCTTGCCGGACCCCTCTTTCGTAGGGTATTTGAGCATGTAGACACACTGATGGTCATGCATCCTACAGGGACACAGATGTAGCCTAGGGCGTAGCGGGAACAGTTACTCGGTGTATAAAGACAAAGGCATGTAGGATAGGGTGAAATCAGTAAGAAAAGGACTCTTGCCATTTCCACTAGGCTGTGTTCTTATAATATGTGTAAAGCAACGGGAGCAAAGGGAGGTCACACTAAATACAACCACTTTGGTTTATAGAGGCTGTTTTTAGTGCTGTACATACTTCCCATTTATCCAGACTGTATATTAACTGAGAAATGAAGGTGTGGTCTTTATAGCTTTACTAAACCAACAAACCTCATGGTTGCCTGGGAGTTTTGCACAGTACTGTAAACTTTAATATTAATACAATGTCTAACAGAGAGTGTGCGCTGCTGTGGATCAGAGGAGCGGCGCGGCTCAGGCTGCGGCTGAGCTGAACGATCCTTCCCTTCATCGAGAGGTGTAGAAGTTCTTAGTGCCCTCAGTGAAACACAATATAATTGAACAAAAACACAGGTACATTTTGGCTCATCTACTATTTTCTCCTCCAGCTGCTGTCAATAAGTTCCTTATTTAAATGAGTATGAACAAAATAAGCACCTGATCTGAAACTTTTGTTAGACCGCATTATAGATTATTCTGCATTGTAAAAAACCTTGAAAATCAGAGAAAAAAAAACAGATCAATATTCAAGATTTTCTCATGGTATGAACAGTGAAATGCAAAAACTGTTCACAAGGCCATGCAATAATACCAATCAAACCTACAAAAACGTTCTCTTCAGGAGTGAAGTAATAAATATTGCTATAATATAAATATTAAAGTAACACAAAAATACAACATTACAGTGGCCATCAAACATATCTGTGCATAACTGAGCCTACGGTGTTTTATAACCCTAAACAAATACAGTGCACATAAAAGAAAATTAAAGAACCACAGTTATTATCTTATAATGATATTGATAAGGTGCCTTTCAAGCGGTTTTGGGTTTTAAACAGCCGCAAAAAAAATGTAATTGAAAACAGAAAATTTGTTTAAACAGGAACTTGACAACTATTAATGGCTTTTTCAGTCATAGCTTCGTCCTTTTCAGTCAAATGCACAGTTTATAAGTTGAAAACGGTCATTTACACCTGCTGTTTGTGCACCTCCATGAAACAACAGTTATGGATGAAGCAGAAATGCACATTTTCTTTTTCTGATTTTCTGGTTCCTTTTCGCGGAAACGTGACTGGTATTTGTTTGAGCTCAAGTGTTTCCTTGAAACAAGATGTGGGACATTGTTTCAACATATAGGACGTGGGGACAGGAGATGAATGCACCTAGAAAGGGTGAGGAGGTTATCGACGCATGATGTACTAAGTCAAAGGAGTTTAAAAGCTCAAGGGTATTGTATAAGGCTTCGCTTCCTTATCAGTTTCCATTTGGTTGTACTTTAACCTAAACCTAAATGCAAGAATTATCTCAACAGCACCCTCCCATTTGGCTTTTATTCTGGGAAACAAAGGAGAGACCATATTTATCACCATCAACACCTATATCTCAGCTAACACTAGCTAACTAACGGCGGTGGCGAGCCCGTGGCATCAGCAAAATTAGACACAAATAAAGTTCATCATAATACTCAATATGCCCCAGTATTATAGATACTCAATAATGATGTAAATAACCTCCAAAAATAAGTCCGACTTGAATAGTGAGACTGAAAAACCTGCCGATTGTTCTGTCGCAGTTAACAAATTAGCTTTGCATAGTGTAAAGACTAAGAAAAAAATTAAAGTGATTCAGGTTCCGATTTACACAAACAAGAATATGTTAGAACACACTCGGTCTTTCATAGAAAAGTTCAGACACTAGCGTTCATACCTGATTTGAGCCGAGTGTCTTGCCCGCAGCAGCCGCTGAAGACCCCATCTCATATGCGCAGCCATTTTGTTTGTTTTGGAAATGAACGGCTCATGTGGACGTTGTCAAGCGATGACGGCTTCCGTTTCTTCTTCGTGTTTAATGGTAGTTGTCAGTCTACTTCCGGGTGAAACACTGCCATCTTCCGACCTAGTTTTATACGACTTTATATCTTAGCATTTATGGCAGCTTCAAAAAACAAATTAAGTAGAAAACACCGCGGATGATATTATTATTATTACACTGATTACTATCACACTAAATTTTTGTCGTCCAATATTTATTACTTCATCCTTCAACATCGTAATACTTCTTACAGTTCAGTAAATCACAATCCACTGTTTCCTTGTTTCCATAATATTCACAGTCAGTGTAAGAGGAGGTTTACATGATAGAAACGGGACACATAGTTTTCCCAGTGAATTTATTTTAACTTGTGATGGAAGGTGATAAAGATTGTCCAATTGCCAGAGGAAAAGTGCACAAAAGCTAGTTGTTAGTTTGACATAATAATGATAATAATAATAATAATAATAATAATAATAATAATAACAACAACAACAATAATAATAATAATGATAATAACATTGATAATGATAATAATAATAATAATAACACTGACAATAATAATTGCAAAAAAAAAATCTAACAAAGGAAAATGACTTATATCCATACAGCCATCAGGTTCCAGCAAAATGGCTTAACTTCCTCTAAGTAAAACTGAGTTCCAGTAAGTGTGTTCCCTCTCAGCTCACTTCACAAACTATTCAAGGACTTAGGATGATACTAACCCAATTCAGTTTATGACCCTGGAGAATAACTTTGTGCCCTTTTTTATCTATAGAGGAATTAGTTTAGTGAGACCAGGACTATGTTACATTGAAAACTATGAATTAAACAATGTCAAATCCTCTTCCTGGTACTTCTACTGTCTGGTTGGCAGAGCTGACCTGTTTAGGCCTAGTATTCTTAAAAATAATGCTTTTACTAAGCATCCCCAACCCCAAACAACCAAGGTAGCTCATCCGGGGTTTCCTCTTCTATAAAAGCCATAAACCCAGTCACTGTGCCACTTCCTCTTTTACCAGTCTGGAACTAATAAGAACACAGTAGAAAAATGCCTTAAGCAACATTACAGCTTAACTGGAAATAATGAATAACTGGATTTGACCAATAACTTTTAGTCTGTGATAGTAAATCTTTAACAGGAGGTTAAATGTTAAATAAGTGAATGACTAATGTTACTGGTTCCAATTCTATATTTTGGGCTTTGATGGAATGAACAATAAAGTCGACCATGTTGATTCCTACACATCATTCAACTAGACATAGTACACTCTGAAAGTAGGGGTGAAAATATCAGTTCAGCAATATATCGCAATATTTCATTTCACAATACTGCATTGATATTAAAAAGTACTGTATGGATATTTTTAGGTATTTATTCAAATGCAGACACACATATATATATACATATATATATATATTCACATAAGTATTTTGCTCTGTTGTTTGTATACTACAAAAATACTAGTGTAGTATATAGTATATTATATAGTAGTATATTGCAGGTCATACATGTAGTCTTTTTTTAAAATTAATAACACTGTTTTGTTAAATAATGGTTATTTCAAGCATCCTAAAAACGCTTTTTACCATCTGAAAGAGGCAGATGTTAGTTCCTTTGTTGGGATTGCACAAAAATAATGTAATGATGTTGGATGATTCAGGGACTGTACACTATTAATTCTTTTCACAACCAATATAATGATAATAATAATAATAATAATAATAATAATAAATTATTAAGTATTCATGCATATTTCTGGTGTTATAACATTTTTCACCTTGTTAACAGTATTGTGACATATTGTGTCGCGATCCTAGTATTGTGATTTGTATTGTATCGCCAGGTTCTTGCCAACACACACCCTTATCTGAAAGTATGTTCTCTAATCATATATAAAGTTCTCTTCAGATCAGTTTGACCATTGTTTAATCTTGTTCTGACAACACTAACTTTACTAATAATAAAAAAGGCACAGGTTTAATGAGTACAGTCACTTTTTAACAAAGATACACACATCTTATAGTAGTTGTTTGCTTTATATTTAAGGTTAAATATGTAAAGAGAAAAGAAAGTCAGCTGTAGAGTCCCATGTATGCAGTCATACTTTAGAGGTACTTTTTGAACATGACATTCAGGATTAAAAGAGTCAAAATAATGAAAATAATATAAAGTACATTTCATTTTGAAAATGCTGCTGTCCTAAACCGTTGTCGTACATGTTCTGTCTGTACTTCCTTTTCAGTTGATAATGTGTAATTTGACAGTCCTTTATGGAGAGGGTAATTATTCAAATGTAGATTTATGACATGGTGTTTTACATTCACTACGCTCAGAGGGACTCTGTACTGTCTGGTCTTGTTCTGAAAAGGTCCTTCAGGGCTAATTTTCTCGGTTTTTCCAAATGCATACCTACTCAAGAGCCCGGAGAGACAAGGAACAGCATATCTTTTAAAGAATTCAAAGCATGTCTTAACTAACAGATTATTCCACGTCTGCAAACGGCTGTACTGGTCTCGAACTTTCCCTCTTGTACTTTCTGGGGGGAAAAAACATGTAGTCCTTGTATGGTTTTCTGTTTTGGAAGAGCGAAATTTCAAAATCAGTGGAACATAAAGGTTTGGAACAGAACAAATAAGCGTTAAGACGACCAGCCCTGTGTTTCCTAACATTTGTTCTGAGTGAGGTGGTGCTCAAAGGAGTGGCAGTGAAAGAGACTCTCCCATAAAAGCGAGGCTGTGTTCTGGATGGTGGAAGTGTCTAATCAAGTGGATCTGGACGTCCTGAGGAGCCTGAAGGACAGCTTCAGGTTATTAGTTAACTGTTATCCTCTGTTTGATTCACACAGTTATGAGGATGACTCCACCAGGAATCTAGAAGACTGAAGAGGTCCGCCATCTGCTGTTTTAAGGATTTAACAAATCTCTGCCTTCGTTTTTACTACTTTAACACCAAGACATGATGCTCTGGATTTTATTCCCCATCATCCTCGCCCTGGTTTCTTTTGTTGGGACATGGGCCGTGTAAGTGACGTCGCTTACTACTTTAAAAAATGTTAAATTTCAACCCTTGTTTAACCTTTAAGTAATTTTCTCCTTATCAGCATTATCGTTTTCTGGAAGTTGTTCATTGAAACTAACTTTTAATGTGTGTTTCCTTCACTCTGAGCATCCGAATCCAGCTCTGTTTATCCTCCACATCTGAAATATTTAGCCCGTCATGTCGGATATTATGTGTTTTCTTGATTATTCGTCCTTTGTTTGTGATTATGTATCTCAGGCATTGTTTGCGGTGACTCATCAAGAACAATATTATCATATTCATAGTGTTTTATAAGCCACGGACATTGAGACTTCAGCTGATAAGTGTTGAACAGAACATAATGCTACGCCACGACATCACTTTGCACTAGAATGATCATGTTCTTCCTCCATGTAACATTTCTACCTGAGATTTTTACGCTCATTAGCAGGAATGGCTGTAAAAGTTAATTTGATGATGTACATGTAAGTGATTACACACCAGTATTTAATTTTTAGAAACATCACTTAGATGTCTTGACAAACATCAACTCTGAAATATGTAATCAAACGAGTTTAAAGCCACAAGGTGTGCACACAGGACAGCCAAGAAATGAATGAGGATCTAGCAAACGGCTCCTGGGTCTGAGTCATACATACCTGAAGATTTTTTATTTTTTTTTTTTTTGTGCATGCTGACAGATTAATCATAAACTCCATCTGTTATAACGTTGTGAGTTTCAGTCCAGTGCACTGATCAAATGACAGAAAGAGCCCACATCATTCCTGCTTCATTGCTGTTGTACTATTTGGTTGAATATTTAATATATTACATATTGGTGGTTGGTCACATGATGGTGTCTGTTTGAGAGGCCTATTTTTCACATTACAAACTTCTCATTCTTTTTAGTGTCAGAAATGCATAATTAACCCATAAAGACCCAGTGCTACTTTAGTGGCAGTTCCCAAATGATTTTTTCCCTTTGCATTTTTAACCTTTCTTAAATGATTTATCATCATTTATTCTAATATTATGCTTTGTATTTTGCATTTTTGAGTGAACATCAGGTATTTTTGGATAGTGAATTCACTGTTCATGATCATGTTCATTAAAGCTCAGAGTAATTCAAAAGGTTATTATATCAAAACAGAGAAAACTGAAGAAAAAGTATACTTTTCTGTCAAATATATCATTAATGGAATATAGAATAAGTGTGTCCATCCACTGTCATTGATCCAACTCCATGGGTTTTACTGGTGAATCCATGTTGTAGAAGATGACGGTGTTTCCACGGTAACTACGGAGCCTCTGAACGTCCAAATGGGTCATAGCTGATGACCATGAACAGATGAATAACTGTATTTACACCAATGGATGTTTGGGTCTTTATGGGTTAAAAACACTTCTATTTAAATTATCTATTTATAAATATCTGGGATATTAATTTGTACATTCTCTAACATCCCAAATCTTTATAAATGGGTGGATTAGAATAGGATTGTTCTTAAATATTCCCTAAATATGTGGTTTGCTGCAAGTAGAGGTTCTACCCTTTAAGCACCTCAGAAAATGTGGTTTCAGTATCAAAACTGTATTGTAAGTGTTAGTTATCAGGCATTTCATAAGAATACCAGGTAAGAATACTTCCAGGTCCTACCAATATTTATTTTTACTATTAACACCACTGGTCTGTAAGGAAAATGCTTACAGAGAAGAAGACAAACACAGTACATAAGATACATTATTGGGTCTAAATGATGCTCAACAGGAGTAAACAGTTCAGAAAATGGATGGATGGATGAATGGATGGATGGACAGATGGATGGATGGATGGATGAATGGATGGATGGACAGATGGATGGATGGATGGATGGATGAATGGATGGATGTGAAATTCTATGAATTAATGAGAAAACAGGTATTAGTGAAAGCAATGTTTATCTACAAACTCTAGTTCTACTTCAAAACACTGCCTGCACATTACAATACATTCACTTTTCAGATTCCTGCCACTGTCAGATTTATAATTTAAATATATATATGTACATAAATCTGTGCACATATATAAGTAACCGTTAAAGGCTGTTTGGGGGGAGTTTTTCCTCATTCAACATAAGGACAGAGGGTGTTGTATATTGTACAGACTACAGCCCTTTGACGTTAAAATGCATTTATATAAATATATTATATTATATATTATATATTCAGATGGCTTGTTTTTCTCTAGTCTAAAATCTAAAGACATTAATTGTTAGAGTTTATTATTTAAAAGAAGTGGTCATACGTTCTGTCCAACACCCACTCAGTGCTTGAGCGGGACTAAAGCTAAAGTATATAATAAATACAGTGTTCAGATAAATGTAAAGCAGTAAAAAGTCCATTTACCTTGACTGAGACAGAAGTTGAAGGTGGAATTATCCTAATAATGTACCACAAAGCTGGTAATAAATATACTTTATTACGTTCCTCCACTGTCATTTCCAGTGGAATATAAGTGACTTCATTGGTACTTGTCTCTTTTTTGTGTTTCCAGATATGGCATCGCCTTCGCCAACGGTCATGTGTGCTCCCTTAGTGACTGGTGAGTTCAGTCCTATGGTTTTTTTTTTTTCTGACCGTTGATTATCAGCAGTTGTCTTAAATCTAAACAATTTGTTCTCAGGAGTGGAGAGAATTTCTGCAGAGAAAATCAGCTAAGGTTCAACTGTTGTTTTGCTCCCACCATAAGGTAAGGACACACACAGCTGCGTTCATGTACAGTGGGGTTAAACTGTGAGGCTGCGCTGAGTAACTCGACTACTGATGTGACCGCAGCTCCAGTGGAACCGGAACCCCAGAAAACTCCCTTTTTACAGCCACGATCAACGCTGGATCCTTTCTTTGTGAGTTTGAACCTGTTTAACCTCCTAAGACCCTCTGTCTTAGGAGGACAAGAAATTCACAGCTGAGTTGTTGCCATGGTGATGGGCTGAGTAGACACGCCTGGAACGAGCACTCTAACTTATCCTGCAAATTAATATAAAACAACGCTAAAGTAAGCTTTGGAGTGGGTAAATTCCCTTGTGTCTGTCTGTGATTGGCTGTTGTTGTGGGTCGGTGAGGTCATTTTGTCTTGTAAGTGTGTAACTGTATTGTTGTCTTGTGAAAAATCAAAAATAAAATAGAAAAAAAAAAGAAATTCACAGCTTTATACAAAAAAAAAAACAACTGTCCACTGCAAATGACATTCCATAAAAATTTTTAAGAATGCATCTGAAAAAAACTGTTGCATCATGATGTTTCCAATATTAGATTAGATCCTTTATTGTCATTGTAATAAATACAACAAAGTTCGAGCACAAGAATAAAACAGAGCTCTAAAAAAAATAAATAAGCTAAACACACACACATACCTCTCAATATAAGCAATTATTTAATTAAAAAAAAAAATAATTAATTAAAAAAAGCCAAAACTCAAAAACCTGTGGGGCTCCTGGGTCTGAGGAGGTTAGAGCACAGTGGACATCCTGTGAGTGACGTGTTCTTCTGATTTCCTCTGCAGTCCTGCTCTTCTGTTTGTTCCACCATGCCCACATCATGGAAAAACATTCACACCATTCATGGCTGAGCAAACTTGCTCTGTTCTGCGGTGTGGTCGCAGCCGTGGGGTCTTTTGCAGCCGGAAACTGCAACGTAAGTAGAGCACATCCTGATGGACATGTTTGAATAAGTGTGATGTCCTGCTCTGTAGAGTCATTCACCACAGTAAAAGAACAGTAAAGCTCCGACAGGACCTCATAATAAAATGGGAATAAAGCTTCCATTTGCACCTGTGCTGGGAGAGCAAACAAAGGTGGGAGAATGTGTGTTTAATGTCATCTGTACAGATTTAGAGCGCAGAGTTAAATGCAGGTCATGCACATTTTTCATACACTTCAGCACAGTATTTATGCCGTATATAAAATGTACATTTGAAGCTACAAGTGAACATTTTCTTTGACTAAAACCACTTTAACAACACGACACTGACACTTTTACAGATATTTGTATGTGACATCTTGTAGTTTGTATTTAAATATTTAAACTACAGCTTGAAACATGTATAGAAAGGTGCTCAAAATAGTGACACTTTTTTTTATAGTTTTAAATGAAATTATTTTCAAAAAAAGCTTGAATGCATGTGAAATGTGAACAAAAACAGAATGATAGAATGTGTAAATCTCATAAACCCACATTTTATCCATAAAATACAAAAATGTACCATTTCAGGAGAAGAAATCCCATAATTTCGGCAGCCACATACAGTATGTCCATAAACTGGGACAGGCCATGTTTACTGCTGTGTAGCATCTGCTGTAGTTTAACAACAGTCCAGAAACATGTGGGACCTACGGAGACCAGCTGGTGGAGGTTTTGGAGGGAAACGCTGCCCTGTTGTCATCTGATGTAGGATCCTAGCTCTTCAACAGTCCTGGGTTTACTTTGGCGGGTGTTTCTGTTCATGATGGACTCACTGTTTCCAACCGGTCAAAGGTGTGACTGCAGTCGGACTCCTCTGCTCTGAAGCCGTGCTGTCGTAGATGCAGTATGAAATCTGCCAGGCCTTCCGTTAAAATGACAGTCTGGATGGGACCGTGTGTTGATCTAAAACCTGTAAATACAACACTGACGGTGCTTTATCAGATGTTGGAGCGGTCCATTCCATAGACACGGATTCACCCTCATACCATCAGAGACGCAGGATTCCAATATTAATTTTCGACCTTGTCATTTTGGACACTGAGATTTGTCTAGATTCTCAAAATGTTTTGACGTAAATATGGAGATGAAGAGGTACTCAAAGTCTTCAGAATTTTACAATGATTATTCTGAAAGTGTTCGACAACTTGCAGATTGGTGAAACATTTACTTTTACAGCCGTTTGCCCCGTCCCAACTTTTGGAGATTAGATTAGATTAGATTAAATCAGATTAGATCAGATCAGATCAGATCAGATCAGATCAGATTAGATTAGATTAGATTAGATTAGAT
>JAPQRQ010000008.1:21620522-21644444 GCA_037367365.1 Apogon talboti
ATTAGATTAAATCAGATTAGATCAGATCAGATCAGATCAGATCAGATCAGATTAGATTAGATTAGATTAGATTAGATCAGATTAGATTAGATTAGATCAGATTAGATTAGATTAGATCAGATTAGATTAGATTAGATTAGACTTTATTGATCCCACAATGGCGAATAAAGTGCAAGAAAAAATGAGCATGCATAAAGATAGTGGAAAAAACAATGTAAAATAAAAATAATAATAGTAATAAAAACTATACAGACCATTTACATATTTACAACAGAGTGGAATTGCAAAAAGTCAGACAGTACAGACAGGACACATAAAGGACAGAGTCATACTGTTGTGATGAATGACCTGTGTCGCTGCAGTCAAGATGAAAACCACCTTAAGTTTTCTTACGGTGTGTTTTCACTGTTTAAACATGTGATATGTTTTCTATGGTTTACTGTCGACAAAACATGGGTTGGTGAGATTTGCAGATCCTTTCATTCTGTTTATAGTTCCATTTTTGGCCTTTATGCCAGACCATAAGACCAGATGAATACAAACTGGAAACAAAACAAAACCATGTGATTAAAATGATCTGATATTAAAATGTTAAAAACTATGGGTTTTTAAATTTTTTTTAGACAACATCATCTATTGGAAACAGTTTTGGGTACATTAGTGAAATGGGATCACATCAAATAATAATAATAATAATAATAATAATAATAATAATAATAATAATAATAATAATAATGGATTAGATTTCCATAGTGCTTTTCAAGGCACCCAAAGTGCTTTACATTATTGATCCATTATTCATCTTATTAGATCAACACACACATTTTAGTTTGTCCTGTATGAAAAGTTATTTTGTGACAATGTGACGTATAGGTAGACTTTTACAAACCTACAAACAAGTGTTGCGTCCCATGTTTCCTGTGGTGTTCACTCATCTCTGTCCTCCACAGCCGGGTTACCTGACTGTCCTGCATTACGTGGGAGCTGCTGTTAGTTTTCTGTTCATCTGCTTCTACACGGTGCTACTCACTCATCTGACTGGGAAATGTCAGCTGACAGGATATGAAAAGTTTCTTTACCCCTTACGTATAACCTTCACAATAACCCAAAGCATCGCCACCCTCTGCTGTATCCTTTCATAAAACATTCTGTTGCATGTTCTGCCCGTTGGTGGTGAATCAGTGTCTAATGAAGGAGGTAAGAATGATTACAGTGTAGCTTAGAGTGAGACCTCCTTAAGCAGTGGTGAATGAGTAACGCTGTCTAGCACCTATAGTCTTTGGCTGTGTTTACAAAGTGGGACAGGCCAAAACAGCCCACGGAACACCAGCAGATATGCACCATGTAGTCGGCTCTTATCACTGTTGAATGTTTGACTTCACATTTCCAGGATTTAACAATCATTGAAGTAGGAGCTGAAACATCCTCACTGTAGGCGGATACTGTCACCCTCAAAGGAAGCATGGCCACGGGTGTGGCTTCGCTTTGAGGTGGTCCATTCATGGGATGTACGGTCCAATGTAGGGTAGTGGAGGACACTTCCATGAGCGCCAGGCGTTAATCTACCCTGCACAAACACCCCCAAAAACCTTTAACAAGCCTGGTATTCTTAAGTACGTTTCATGTATTTTATTTATTTTTATTTTATTTTATTATCTGCTTCAGAGATAAGATGTGCTGATGCTTTCATTAGATGAATCAGAAAACAGATGACACAAGTGCTGGTTGGCTGATGTTTTAAAGAAACATGATTAAGAGTTGTTATATATGTGCACAGATTTGTGTACATTTATATATAATAGAATTCTAAATCTGACACTAGAAGGAATCTGAAAAGTGAATGTATTAGAATGTGTAGGCAGTGTTTTGACATAGAACTAGAGTTCGTAGATAAACATTACTTTTTCTAATATTAATTCTAATATTAATTCTCATTAATTCATAGAATTTCCCATCCATCCCTCCATTTTCTGAGTCTTCTGAGGGTCACTAGAGCTTACCCTGACACCCTGGATGGAACATGGTGTGTCTACTGTTATCATTTTCCTTTTGAATTCAGGGCATTTAAACAACACCAGCCTCCAGTGTAGTGATGGGAGACTAAATCCACTGTAGTTTTTTTGCACAACTATATTCATCAGTTAACCTGAAGGTTCGCATTAGTCTGGATGTTCTAGAGTTACAGCATTTTAGTTATTTCTGTTTGCACTGAGCTCTGTCGGAGGAGTTGAAAGGTAGATTAGGAATATGGAAGAGATGGGGTGACCCTCTACCATCTGCCCAGGGATAACAGATGGAAAACAGCCATGAGGCTAACTCTGGTACATTTACAGTAATGTTGATGAATGCACATTGTCCCTGTCAAATAAGATAATAAATTTAATTAAATTAGTTAAATAGACCTCAGCAAATATGCACTGGAGTGGTAGGACTAGGATGTCTGCAGTTATATTTGCTCTGGATTTAGTCTCTGAATACTTCTATTCTAAATGATTTGTAAAGAGATCTTTAATAGTCAGTATGAACAGGAGGAATGATCAGTACAAGCTACATCTGCCTCAGTGATCATGCAAACATCAGACTTGTGCAAAAATAAAAAAAAAAAAAAACCCTTCCAAATCATTCCAGTTTTTATCTCGGTCACCGGTGACGTAACACGGCGGCACCAGTTTGACAGCTGACTAATATCACAGACAGGCCATGACGCTGATACGGTCAAAAATGTTATCATGGTCAATATTCTCATGTCAGTCAGAATCTAAAATTATCACTATAAATGTCAAATAATTATTCTTCTCCTGTTTAAAGGCTGAGTTGTGCTCTTGTGTGATTTTTTTCCCCTGAAATCCATTTTGGTTTTAATACTGTTTACATATTTGCTTTATATCCCAGTTATACATATATTATTACAAATACTGAGACATGAAGATGTTTTCATGCATTTCTGAAAAAAATATGAATATTCCAGAAGCTATATGGCATCATGTAGACAGAGAAAAGGGTAAAAAAACCATGAAAGCCTCTGGAACATTCTGAAGGTGTGTAATATAACACAGAATTGTTTTAGAATACATGAACACAGTCGACCCAAAGGCCTTTAAGGTTCACTGGATCTAAGTGGAGGTCACAATAAATACTGACTTTACCTGCAGAAGCTCTTTAGCCCTGATCTGGGTTTTTTTGGTAGTTTATGTGTGTTTCAATAGTGTGCATATATTGCATGTATATTTCTTGTTAGACATGAAGACACACACCCATTACACCACTGCAAATACAACAGTTGCACAGTACTGTAATACAAGGAAGTAACACAATGAACATGTCAGTGTTAAGTATCATAGATACAGCTGTTTCATTTTCCACCTTAAAAGCTGAAGCTCTACATCCTTAACCTGAGATCTTCCAGACACTATTCTGTTTACCCAGGACGAGTACTGGTACACCCACTGGTCTGCTGTATTCGAGTGGATGCTCAGTATCAACCTGGAGCTGTTTGAGCTCAGCTACGCCGCAGAGTTTTTCTTCTTCTCCTCCTTCATGATGTCAAATCTGCTGGGTGAAAGAGACGAAGAAAAGCCGCTGATAATGACCATGTCCTGACATGAGAGAGCCACGGTCCGGCAGACAGACGGAGGATGGACACAAGGACTAAGAGAAGTGTCTGCAAAGACAGTGTCTGGACCGTGGCTGGAACATCCATAGTTTGTTTTAATCTGTTCCTGGATGGAGGGGTGGAACTGGGACATGCAGCATCGCAGGCTTGACTCTTTCTCCCACAATGCCGCACTGTTAAACTGTATTAAATATGTCTTTTTCTGGGTGTTTGGGTTCTTTGGGTAAAAATCTGAGTCCAGCACTTGTTATTTATTAAAAAGACAAGGATTGAATGAGAAATGAACAAAACAGTCATACTGATCCTCTGCCAACAGAACATTTGGCTTTTTTTAACCAACACTTCACTTTACTGAAACAGCCAGAACACATGTACATATCAGTGATGATTAATATAAATCTTAAGGTTTGTATTAAGTATTATCTTAAACCTTTACAGATCTGACTTACGCTTTTGCACTTTAATAAAAACACATTGAAAACACTGAACAGTCTTTTTTCTGCTTAACATTTGTGATGTTTCAGTTTGTTTAGAAAACACCAGGTGTGTTTTAGTTTATTATATTTATGACAGCTTCAGTTCCTTTTCACGGTAAAGCTGTCTGCCATCCGCATGTCTGCCGTACATACCTATGCTGACACTGCACACCTCTAACATGTTCCACTGGATGACTAACATTATTACATAACAGACTGCGCAATGGGTGATTGTTACAAACGTGGTAGGCGGGGTTCATTGATTTCCGAGAAACATTTGACGTCCGAGATCCACTGGATTTTCTGATTGTCTAATTGTGATAAGTCCAAACTTTCTGTAATACAAAACTGCAGTATAAAACGACTAAGGCTTGTTTTCTTTGAATTCTAGGAAACATAAAAAAAAAGATTCCATCTGAAAACTTTTGTTCCTGGAAGAATACCATCACACAAAACCGGTCTTTGTTCTTCATTCAGTTTCATAACCTCCCAAGGTCCAGGGAAAACAAAAAAAACCCTATTTGACAGGTTTTTTAGTAATAATGCAAATGAAAGAAACAGTTCAGAGATGTTTAGTTTTCACATTATAGCCTTTTTTGCTTGATCAGACTGTAATGATTTAAGGAGTTAAACTATATGAACCTGGGGTTCTATTAGAAAATGTCTTTTTTTATGATTATGGGAACAAACTAGTAGCGTAAATCAGAAACGGTTGTATCTCCGTCTCCATAATGGACAGTGTTAACCCTTTAGGTGCCAGAGTTTTTATTTTTTTTAATATTCAGTTTTGATATCAACATTTCAAAAAGTTGTCCGTTTCATTCAGGTATGCTGCTTGTCACAATATTGCCAATTTGTGCTCAAAGGGTCAATATATTTAGGGCGTTATCAGTTTGTCCAGATCCTCTACCTCAGAGGTTCCTAACCTTTTTTGAGCACAGCCCCACTAATGACATCATGAGCCATGTCAGGCACCCAGGGAGCAAATGCCTTGCTCAAGGGTACATGAGCGCATTGGTTTCCCGTATGTAGGAAATGTAGTGAGTGGTTTAAAATGGTGACACTGAAGAACATAGAAGCAAAGACAGGAACCTGTGCTTTTGGACAAGTTTTCAGTCCAACTCGGTGGACACTGATGCTGCCATGGAACCGTCATCTTCAGTCATATATGACAGCCTTATCAGTAACCTGGGGTATAGACCAATAGCAGAAAAAGACAGAACAGGTGCAATGGTACAATATATTACCTTAAGGATCTTTCAGTGCATTTCTAGTCACATTTAAAGTATATTTAATTTACCCAGAATTCAAAGCAAAAGAGTACTAAAGTAGGAAGTTTGTATCCTCAACAGTTCTAAGGTTTAGTCAAGGACTGTCTTTACAACACTGGGCTCTGGGGTTCCATTCACCGACTACACTGAGTCTTTAAGGAACATTTTTTATTCATTTCATCCGAGAGTGCATTAATATGAATACTGAAGGACACAAGACGACTCTGGATTTTAATGCAAAGCACTTAACCTTTACTTGAAAGAAGGTAATATACATCCTGGAATTACAGATAATAAAGATACATTATGAGCAAAATCATTTCACAATGAATATCATCTTTCTTTCGCATCAACCCGGAGAGCAGAGCGACATTATCTACAGTTTTTGTTAGGAAGAAAACAGTGAAAAGCACACCTAATTCTGTCAGCATCTTTACTGTATGGTACACTGTAAAAAATGTCCTATATGCAGTAGTCCACATTGTTAACTTCAATAACAAAAGAAGGGGGGGAAAAAAAAGGATTTGAAAAACATGACTTTTGTGGTTGTCTTTCAACTAAGTAGTTCAACTGCAATGCATACATTATAAATAAATGTAAAGGGAAGAAGGGAGAAAAAGTTCAAAAAATACTACAAGCAATATTCCACAATTCCAGCATGGCTGAAACAATAAGTGGCCTTAAATCCAAATCGTACACTTTGGAGTGTGACCACAGCTTTTACAAACCTTTAATATACTGTAGAGTCTTCAAAGCTGGTGCATCTCAAAGCCCAACTCATGCTTAACACTTCTGGATACTTTTAAGAGTTCAAATTGCCCTAAAAATTGGTTCTGTGACAGGATAAGTTCCTTAATGTCTTCTCCTCTGAGGTGAGAGACGCTTTTTCTAAGGAGTGAGAAAACACAAGACTTAATAGTTAAGTCACTTTTTTTCTTTTTTGCAACTCCAAGCTGTAAGTATTGAAATAAAGCTCCTTCGTAGCTATGCTAGGGGCACATAATAATCACAGAACTCTTCAAATCTAAAAAAGACATGATGTGTGTTTTCTTACTTACATCTGAAAGCTTCTCTTTCTTGCCTTGTCCCCATTTATTTGAATACATGTCGTTTTTCATGTAGTGGGGAGCTCCGCCTGTATACAATATTCTCTTTTCAATAAAAAGGGAAGGACACTACAGTAGCTGACAACTCAAAAAAATAAAAAATAAAGTAAAAATAAAATCAATGTGATGCGGGCCGGTAATTGTTTAAATCTACAGCGAGTTGAAATGAGAACTGGTTCAAACGGAGTACATGTTCTTGGTGGTGGAGCCGCTCTTGCTGGATGTGTCGTCGTGTGACTGGTAGCCAATCATGGCTTTGATGGGGATGTTCAGACGCTCTTTGTAAAGCTGACTGTGGAGAGACAGAGTGGGAGCCTGCGTGAGTGTGGAATGCCAACGTGTCACCATCTAGTGGCCGTCTGCGGCAAACATCAAACAGGCCACATTAGTCAGGTTATGGAGCAGGTGGAATGAGGGGGCTCACCCTATCGTCATGATGGCTTCCCTGTTTTGGCAGTTGCTCGTCCAGATGGCTATTTTGTCACCTTTAGGTCTGACGTTGACCACGGCTCCGCACACGTCTTCGCTGGCCTCGTCAAAGGACTCGCCGACTAAACACAAAAGCTGGGAAACGCACAAAGGAAGAACGTCAAAATGGATCAACAAACACTCTGCCGTACAGAGACACACCACTGATCATTGAAAACAGCGGCTCCTCGTCTGTAACTCACACATGTGACAGACAGCAGCCTCATTAACACCTGCAGTAATACAGAAACCACTGGAAACAAAGCACAACTGGCCGGTTCAGGGTTGACATCTCTACTGATAGGCTGTGAACCCATGTCATTTTAATTTAATTTAAATTAATTTAAATTTATTTAACACTGCTGACGTGCAAAGTGATTCTTCCAACTCAACCAGGAGTTCCCAGACTTTGGAGGCCCAGGACCCAAATCTCTGCATCTCTCCAGAACCCAAACTTGCAAAAATACATTATGAACTGCCTTAACATCTACATTTGCTGCCAAACTAATTATTCTGGGTCTTTAAGGGTCACATTAGAAACGCATCAGGGTGGAAATGCCAGGTTTTTAACCACTGCTAAAATTCAAAGTCATGTTGGTGGTGCTCTAGTGGCCCAGAAAAACAAATACTCATGAAAACACACACTCCACTGATCTACTGTTACACTGTCAGTACTGTTGTACTCTGGGAAACTATAACTGACTGAGCCTTGATACTGAGAGTCTTACCTTATACTGACCAACTGGTAACCTAACAAAAACAGGTCCGTGACCCAATAACCCATATTCCACCAGATTCCCAGGAACATTTACTACCAGGAACTTGTTTACCTGGGTAAAAGAATTCCGGGTAATCTGCATGTTTTGTGTTTCCACCACAGCAAAGTGCCTGAAAATGTATTCAAACCAGGCCCGCTCATTTCCAGTCGCCGAGTCAAAGTCCCACTGAATTTCATGTGAGTGTACGTTTGATGAGGTCCAGACTGTTTGGAGCGTGTTTGTTGAATACGCTCTTTAATGCATTTGATGGACAGACAGATGATTGCAATGCATTTGTAGGAGCGAGCCGGATCCATCAGTCCAATCAGTTAACATACAGCACCCTCTAATTTACTAGTAAAACAATGTTAAACCACTCACCAAGTACATCTGACAACTCCTTTTAGAATTCTTTTTAGATGTTTTTTCTGACTTTCAGTATCAATGAGCCTAATGATTACCTAGGATACTAATTCCATCTCTCCCCCTGCCATGTCTTCCATGGCACCACCACTAATGAAAAATATACAGATAATTTTAACTTTCAAAGCACGCAAATGCAGTCAACGCAGTGCTGCAGTTCTGACAGTTCACCGTGTGTTCCTTTTTCATTTTTATTGTGAAGTCGGCCACATGCTAATGTGTATTTAAACATAATGGTACAATGCTGCATGTGGACTGGATCATGCATGTAGTGAGGAGGCACAGATACACGGGCCGGACATTGGTAGTGACATTTTATCGGCCGTTGTTATATTTGAGCTTTTTTTCATAGTTGTGCATGTTTGAATATCTATTCATTCAACGGTAACATGATGGACTGAAAGACTTTAAAATATTAACTGATTTTTTATTTATATTGAGGATTTCTTTGGAGTTGAGTGTGGGTGGATAACTACAAAACCAATACAAAGAAACACAAATTAACACTGGAAGTGGCAACAGCTAAATTGTAATTGTAAATGTCGGTATCAGCCAAGAATTTTGCTATCGCTCCTTAGTATTTGGCTTTGTTTGTAGTAATAATGGACTAGAATAAGCAGAAACCATATACTACATCTTCATATGCATCATGTTTGATATTGTTCTGGACTTTTTAATTGGGACAGAGTTTCAGTTCCTAAACCCTCTAAAAGTAAAGGACTTATTACAAATAAAGAACTGAATATATTACATAGACAGTGACTGATAACGCACACACAACCTGAGAAAAATATGAAGTAATATGACACCCCCTTTCTTTTCTTAACTGTCTGTCAATAATAGAACATGTCTGTCTGCTTACAGTAACAGTACTGCAGTGCAGAAAACACCCCAGATGGCTTACCGTCTCCATCCAGTAACGGTCAAGGTCATTGTGTCTCTGTTGTTTGGTGAGAGTCATCAGCCATCGACCTCCCAGCTTGTTCCTGTCGTCTTCCCACATCGGTTTGATCCCATCCTGGAACCAAAAGTTTAACAATAACTTAATGCTGTTGTTGATGCAGTCTCTTCTGCATTAGACATCCTCCACAATGTGATGCTAGTAACCCAACGCTGGTTCTGTTCTTTAGGTCCCATCCAAACCTACTATTTAATCTGATTATGTTGGACCTTGGGTCATTTATCCCCTTGATCAAATAACACACCAACCAACCAGAGCAGTTAAAGGAGGCCAGTCAAATCTAGTATGCATGAACAAAATGTTGCCTTCTGACGTTTGCTGCAACAGGATCCTCTTCTTGACTAACTCTGTGATTTCTGCTCTGGCTTATTTAAATATGTATCGTATATATTGGAAAAGGCCTTACCTTAAATAAGCAATAATCACAACCAAACCCAAGTTTGCTTGGTTGCTGTATATGGTTGTATAACCTGTAAAGAAAAAGAAAGTGTGTCATAACAGGAATGTTTGTCCCGCAATTTAAGGCGGGTGTGAAGTTCTATATTAACTTAAATATAACAAGTCATGAAAGAAAGAAAAAAATGCATCAAGAATCAGGTGGATTAAAGCTCTGACTAAAGATAAATCATTATTAGATTAGTCGAGGAAACCTACGCCCAAAAGTCTTCCACTGTGTCAAATTTGGAAATCAGACGCAGGTTCTCTGTCCAGCTTTTGCTCTTATCATTTTTGAAATACCACAGGGCCCATCTGTGAGAGGAAAAACAACAATATGACAATTAGTACACACAGGAAACAAACAGCACATTGACAAAGTAGAGAATATTTACACTTGTGACTTCACTTCAAAAACAATTAAATCTACTACATATAAAACAATTATCCCCAACAAAATAAACACAAAACAACCTGAGCCAAAGCCCTGTTAACCCATGTACAGCTATTTTTCAACAGAACACAACAGCATGCATATCAATGAAAAGAGGAGAGAAAGCCGGCCATCATCAGCACTATAAATGCAGCCTTTGTTTACGACGGGTTATTCTTTCATCTGCTCGCAGGAAGGGTGTAGCGTGTTGGGGGAGGGCTGAGGGCAAACAGAGGGCATCGGTTGAACCCTCTGTCCCTCTCCCAAATGCCCCCAACCATCGATCCAACATGACACCAATGAACACTGGCCAAACAAAGCCAAACCAGAGGGTGAACCAGGTTTTAGTGTGCGTGGGGAGGACTCCAGTGGTGAAGTAGCTGAGGACACTTCACCGGCCTGGACTGTAATCAATGAAATTTTATATATTTTGTACCACATCATAAGAAAAGTTATGTCATGACATTTTACATTTAGAGCTGGTCTAAACCAGACTGTTAAGCCAATCCACAAACAGAATCCTCCAGGAGAAGGAGGGGGAGAAGCCACTTTTACACAGAGATCCTGGAAAAAAAGGTGAGATGGTGATCCCACTGTTTTTCAGCCATTGACCGATTTCCACAGCCAAGACAAAGGAGGAACAGAGGTGAGACAGGCTGGACTTTTACACTGCGGACCTGCGTTCCGGAATCAAAGGGGCGGTGATGCAGCACAGCGTATAGTGTGACGTATAACTTGCACGTGGGAAATACCACGAGCATAGTGGTGTTGACTCTCAAAACAGCAACAAACAAAAACAGCCCGTCTTTCACTGTTCCACAAATGTTAGTATGGATAGAGTCCTCCGCCCCAAGTGACAACAGCTCGTGGATCTCTGTGTCTCCCCAGTTCGACATCTTTCTGGTTGCATTGATATGTTTGTTTACTGTACACGGCTCGCGCTCATTTTTAAATCCCAGAAAGAGAGAGAGAAAGAAAGAGAGATGAACTCAATTTGAGCTACATCCACCTGTTAATGGCAGAATAATGGTCAGATATAATATTGGGGATATAATAATCACTATCACAACTACATGGACAAACCTGGACACCTGTGACAGCAGGTCAAGTCCAGCCTGTTCCTCGGATTTGAATTCATTTTGACTAATGGGACAACAGATCTTTCGAGATCACTCCTAACACAAAATGAATATGCCTTTGTTTTGAAGTATTTCATGTTTACAGTGTGCACCCACCCACACTATTCTGGCATTTCAGGGACTTTTGGAAAAATGCAGCTGAACTTGTTTAAGTTTTGATAATGTGGACTTGATTTGAAATGTGGACAGAAAAAACGGACGCCCACTTCACGGTCTGACTGGGTCTCATCAGTAACTCTGTATCCTTCCCTGATTCCACACACTTGCCACATGAAACGTTCTAAGGGGGAGCACAACAACAGGACATCATCCCAGACTACCAGCTGTTAATTCAACATTGATACTAAATTAAGACAGATCCTGTTTTTATTGTCTTAGCTGTTATATTGTTAAATTCTGCGTTCAACCATGATACCACTGATCACATTCACAGTCTGAAAGCTGTTATTGAACCAAGTCATGTCCATTGGTGGTGTTAGTCCGTCTGGTCATGTGAGAGGAGTTTTAGGTGCTGCATCCACCCTAATCTCTACATTCTAAGTGCTTGTTCAGACATGGCTGGATTCTTCAATTAAGGTGATAAGCTGTGAGTGGAGAGGCTGAACTTCAGAATGCCTGATGTCATCTCAAACAGCAGTTTTAGTTATCACTACAAACTCATCATGTAGGAGAAATGGCACGAAAACACCTCATCTTAAAAATTGTAAACCCCATTGAAACCAGCTGAGACCGGAGTTCCCCTGTTTCAACCGGTCTGGGTGTGAACGAGGCTGATGATTATAACTTCCATCTTTATAACAGGTGAGGTGCACCTCAAAGAGAGAAAAAAACACAGTATGTTAACACTATATTTTAAAACCAGCCAATGAGAATCTGACAAGCAGAGTCAACTGTAAGTTCCCCCTGAAAAGACTTTTATATCGTTCCAAAGGAAAAAACATCAAATAAAACTGGATCTGCCGTCCCTGATGTATGTATGTAGAAAACCACTGCATCCTCTTGACTGTTGATACAGTTTAGAAAACAGTATGATAACGAAAGTCAAAGAAAGTAGATCTAAACCCAAGTGTGTAGATGTTTTATTTCCTATAAACACTGTAACATAGCTTGTTCTGTCATCAGAGAATGTGACATATCTTATTTACATACCAATACATGTTTCTAAATATGGGCAGTCTGAAAGTTCCTCAGTGTGTTATGTTGTTTGCATCCCTTCCTTTTCTTTCACCGTTTACTTAAATTGAGAAGAGACAAAGTCAGTTTCTGCACATGCTGCGTTGAATATGCCATCCAAGGTTTGCCTACCCCGCAGCAGCTGTTGGTTTCCTTCTATTTCAGTACAATATGAAAATCAAACTGCAATTTTGGTTAGAAAATGTCTGACAAGTTTGAAAAAATACAATTTCCCAGAACCCCAGTTGCTTTGAAAAGGAAAAAAAACAGTCAACAAATTACACTTAGAACAATATAAAAACAGGAGGAAACCACAGTTGTACTTTGAAACATATGGTACATATTTACATTTTTTCTGGTTAAAACTGCCTTTGCTAGTTTTTTGGGGTTTTTTTTACTGCTATTGTCATAAGTAAGGCTGCATTTTATAAACATTCAAGGTGAAAATGAGTCTTACTTCTGTTTACAATCTTTATGCTAGATCAACCTCAATAACTTAAGGCACAGCCTTGGTTCTACTACAAAGGGAAATTTGAGATGGCAGTGCTAGCACAAGCCAAGTTACGACATTTTTGTAAATAATGTTACACAATACAGTAGTCCTGCATCAACAAGCTGATATCTGTAACAGGGAATAGGAATGAAGCAAGACAGACCCACATCAACCCTGCTCTCCACCCACCGTATAGAAGATTCATCTAAATAATGCATCCATAGCAAGGTCAAGTACTATTTCACAGCCTAAAAACCAGATGTCCTGGTTTATGTAGGACATGGTAGAGCAGCAGAAAAGACAGCCTTTCCCTGTGAAGCCACAATGAACAAGCAGAAAGGTCTGGAAGTGACTTGTGAGGTGAACAATTCAGTAAACTGCATGTATGGTGAATAGGTCAGGCACCAGCACCAAACTATGAGAACAATTTTCTAAAAAAAGGGAAACCCACTGAGTTTTCCTGTTTAAACATACAGGTGATAGAGGTGTTTTTTTTTAACCCTGAAACTCAGCATTGTTAATTTATTTGGTAACTGAAATTGGTCTTCCTCTTTTGAAAAGGTTATAAAAGTGAACATACACCCTTATCGTAGGGAAGAAAGTTGATAACACAATGCACTCAGAGATGATCAAAACCCACAGTGTTTCCCACTCAGATATCATGAGGAACAGCTCAATCATGACAAACATTCAAGGACTGTTGATCAATGAATGATATTGTATCAGTGAGGCCAATGAGCAGAGGTCTAAACGTCCACCTTCTCCAAAACAACACAAAAGTGAGTCATCATTATGTTAACATGGATTGATACAAAAGAACCAGACATTATATGTAATGGTAAAGGGTTTGGATTTCTTCCAGGGTTAAAGCAAGGTAAACTAACAACTATATTCTTATGTTCTTTGAGGGTTGAGTGATGCGGACAAAATTTGAATCTTGATTTTAATTTTTTTGGTATGTACGATTCATGATTTTACCCATATGAACTCAAGATACAACATTAAAAAGTGTTTTTCCTACTAAATCTACATACTGTATACATGCAGTACTAACAACAATATATATGACAACTATATTAATTTAATATATAGCCCAGTCCTATGAACGCCAGCATACATACACTAGTCAGAGCCCACTGTCTCATACTCACCTGTTTTGCAAAGGGTGTTTGATGTACTGCTCAGGATTTGCAACGACTTGGCTTTCAGTTTGTTGATCTTCAGTATCAGCTGCTTTCTGGGGACAGAAACACACACACATATCACAGGTTTTCCCACAGCGTTTTGTAATAATCATGGGTCAACATAGGTAATAAGACCCTTCCACACACTCTTCTTAACAGTTTTGGGCTCTATATGATTTTTGTTTTGCCAGTGAATGTTGGTTAAGTTAACTGACCTATGTACAGTGGAATACAGAGCTATTGTTCTGATGTTCAGTTAACAATGGAGCCAGATCAAGTTTAAGTGAAAATCAGTATCAAAAATTAAAGTTTCACCTATCATTTCTCAAATAGGCTAATTTTTTCGCTTAAGTATTCTATTTTCTGGAACGGTTTACTAAATTTCAGTAGCAGAAGTTCTGAGCCTACTGATCAATATAAAATAAAACCTAAAAAGGACAAAAATATGTAAATGCGCTATTAACTTTAATAATACTTTTTTTTCTTGCTTATATAAGTGACATTTTACATCTGTGAATCTGTAGGAACTAATTATTCAACTGTACAGGAATATAGAAAGGTTATGGACAATCAAATTATTTGTAAAATATGCTCTGCTATTACCTGTATATACTGTATCACTTCAGTTGTAATATGTATGTTAAATAAAAGTTTATTAGCATATTTGTACTGTTTTAGTTCGAGCAAAGTCTTTTATTATGACTACTGAACAAAGTGACAAACTGCTGTCCCAGTGTCACAACATATTTGTGTTCTTAAAAACTTATCATTTAAACATTTTTATCCAATACTGATCACAATTGTAGTTTAACATCATAGCTAAAGCCCTATGTTTCATTTAATATAAATTTCTTATGAGAACAGCATGGTTTGTACATTTGCGTAAAGTGAAAAAAGATATTCATTTTGAGTCCCCGTGTCACGCAGCAGTAATTTAAGTATTTTTACCCCAAAATTTTATTTCTGTAAATTGTAACAGGTCATGTGAAAGTACTTACTGATACCTATTCATACATGTGTTAAACATGGAGATAAGTTATTTAATTTTCAACACAGAGCTTATTGAACATGAAAAGTGTCCCTGTGTCACCGCTTGATCTGGCCCAATGTACACTACACAAGGCCTTGTAAACTTTTACATTCCCCATTTCAACACAGCTTCAGTCAGTGTAAGAATACTGTCTGATCGAGTACTAATGATTAAAATAGTCCTGGGTTAATTTTGTGCTGAACAACTAATCTTATCCACTCTAAGTGTCTGATAAGGTAGGGATCAATTTTCAAAATTCCTTTAAAAGACATGACAGCACAGGAAAATGAGCAGAGGTAATGTTTAGAACTATTTATACCATATATGTCATGAATGTGGCTAATTTTAAACCCATCACTGCTGATGACATCCTTCAAGAGGTAAAACAGAAAGGCTCTTGGTGGCTTAACACCGCAGATGATCAATTTTCTGAGGGCCAGACCGCATTAAAAATTAATATAATCGAGTCCTTCAACAGAAATGACAAAATATTTACTAAATACTACTTATATACATTAAGGAAGTTATCAACAAGGAGAAACAGATGCTGTATCAGTGACAGTAAAAGGATCATTTACGGTGGTGTCACCTCAGATATTTTCTAATTTAAGAAAAGTATAAACTATGATGTAAACGAGTATATCTGATATGTCGATATTAAGTAAATATATTCATTCTTTGATATGTTGGGTCACATCCATATTTATTTTTAATTATTTCCTAGGAGTAGCCACATATATCACAGTTAAGGATTACTAAACACCAAATGAAAGCCTCTACCTAGTACTATGAACCCATTACCTTCACAATATTAATACAATTTGTTTTGTTGAGAGCACATATACAATGTCAGCTTTTTGGTCACGTATGTGCCAGCTCACAGAAAACATATATAGCGGGAAAAATATAAACCACGACTCGCATTTATCACTGTAACAAAACCCAAGTTATCCTTCATTAGCTTTAGTTTTAGCAGTCGTGCTAAGCTAGCGACCAGCGAGAAACACACGTGTCCAGATTGTCACGAATTTAATTGATAGCATCCTAATATGGGTGTTTATTGGTGCCGCTGCTCACTTAAAATAAGCATAAAAGGTTGACGTTAACGTCGGCGTACATTAAAACAAATTAGTGAATGGAGTTTGAATGAACGGCGTCCAGTCAGTCCCTCCCTGCCGACAAAGTCAGCCTCATCCATCACATTGCTGTGCATGCTAACGCTAACAGATCCACGCCAACTGACACACCAACGACCTCAAAAACAAGCGGCACGACTAAAATATAAGGCGAGGTTCGGTTAAATGTCACAATTTCACAATGTCTCCATATATAGTGGGTTTAATTCCGGTCTTTTTACGGAACTTAAGTCGAAATATACAGCATTCTGTAGCTTCTCTTACCGGCTCCGATGTCGCCATCTTAACAGTAGAAATGTTCTGCCCGTTCAGCGCCTCTGCGTCACCGTCCGGCCGCTCACACCGCTACGGAAGCCTGCGCGGCTCAGTCCGAATGAGTAACCCATAATACTGACACATCAGAGGGTGTATTTTTTTTCCTTTCCACAAGGTATTACGACAACGGACGACCAGGAGAGTCACTCAAAACTTGTACATGGTGTAATTACACTGATCATCCAAGACACTGTCCTGACTGACAGGCAAAGTGGGATTCATTTGGATTCTTTCATTTCAGTGAGACTTGTCTGTCAGTGGGTGGGATACGTTAGGCAACAAGTGAATATTTAGGCCTCGACGTTTATGTGTTAGAAACGGCAAAATGTGCAAGTGTAGGATCTGAGCATCTTTGACAAGGGCGACATTGTGATGTCCAAATCACTGGGTCAGAGCTTCTCCGGATCTTGTTACTCATTCCCAGTGTAAAGTACAGGCCAAAAGTGGTCCAAAGCAGTGGTTCTCAAACCTTTTACAGTGTAGTACCTCCTGAAATATGTATTTCAGCCAAGTACCCCTAACTCGCGCTTCAGCATTTTTGATTGAAAAAATGAAGCAAAATGTATTCCTGTGCCTAAGGTGTCTGCTTTTATTTCCCAAACTTTGTAAACAAACATCTATTTAAGTTTAAAATATAAAAAAATAAATCTTTGTAAGTACCCCTGGGGGTACACGTACCCCCATTTAAGAGAGACTGGTCTAAAGTACAACTGGATCTCAACCAATCAGGCACCTATTTTTGAGCAAAACTGACTTAAATTTGAACCTATGGCCAAATATTAAGATTTACTTATCTTCTTTGTTCCATGTAATAATTAATAATTTGAGCCTTGAGCAATTTAAAAATCTGTCATTCTGAATTCTGATGATAGACCTTTTAAGAATTATTGGGCATTTTAGAATTGGAACTAATATTCATTGCAGAAACATTTGGCAAATGTCTGCAGATATACATATACAGTACATAATGTGACCTCATAATGTGGCATTTGTAAAACAACAAAAAATTCAGTGGTTTACCTTTTATGACTTTTTTTTTTTAGTTGATTGAAAATAAATTATTCATTCCTACAAACCAGTAACTCATAATGTATTGGAATAAACTCTTTCTCCTGAAGACAAATTGTACCCAAACACATGATGACTCATGTCTAAACACTAAGGATGCAGTGCTGGAGCACTGACTCATATCCTAATGTGAGTGGTTCAGAAGGCAATTATATGTCTTTTTTTCATCTGAATATTTGCCAAATAAAGGTGTGTCACTGCTTTTTCATGTTACAGTGAAGAAAATTCCAAATGGTGTGAAAGGTGTATTTTTAAGTTTTCCAGCCTTTTCATCACTCTCATACTAAATATAATACATAGATAAAATACCCACACACATACACACAACAAAATAGAGCAGAGAAGGTCATGATCAGGTCCAAAATATAAATATGACTTTATTTTACAGTCCCGAAGGAGCTCAGCCATCCATAAAAGGAATGCTAAATTTAGTCTCTTCTCAAGTCTACACTGGATATACTTTCAGCAACATACAGTAATTCAGTTTCAAAATAAGCAAGATCATCCATTGTCTAAACACCATTAATAGTACAGTAAAAACAGTTTGCTTCACATACATATTTACACATTTCTCCACTATTAAAACATGTTTTTTCAGTTTTTTCAAATGCTGGTGCTTGCTGTTAGTTTCTCGTCGATACAAAGAGTTTCAATGTTGTAGGGTGTCAACTGAGAGGCAAATGAAAAGATGCTAAAAAAAAAAGTAAAAAGAAAAACAAATGCTCCATCTAAGCCAAATGATTTGAATCTGTTTACATTCATTGCATTTTCTGTGTGTGTGAAGACTGTGCGAAGACTTGAAATCAATGAGAATCTATGGAAGACTTGATGGACATGTTGATAATGATTTGCTTTTTTCTGGCACTTAATTGACATCATGATCAAGGATGGGAATCCAACACATCTCGGGTCTGTTGTCAGCCACTAAGAAACTACAGAAAGACTAGAACGGTCTTTGTAGAGAAGAATATAGCAGGTCAGTGTGCGATGAGGTTACAAATAGCACCATACCATCAGCTTTTGTGTCACTGAATGTACATAGACACCTTGTCCTATTAGCACCAAGTGGAAGTCAAACTGTAAAAGACCACCATGTTTCTGAAATGTCACTAGTGTTAGTGTGGACATCAGTTAAAGGTCTTTGTCTGTTGTGCTGAAATTTCAGTGATAAGCGAGAACATTGAAGAGGTTTCTTTTTTGTGGGTAGTCAAAGAACATGAGAGCCGGACTCATTAGGAGTTGACACCAACCCCCTTACTCAGATCCTGTATAAAAGGTTTTTGTAAACAAAGTCTTCACAAGGTTCGAGCACCTGAAATTGTCTTAGGCAATTGTCTGAGTGGAATCTGCCAACTGTTAATAAGTGGTTTTCCGACAAATGTAGAAAGAATGTAAAGAATAAATAGTTTGATTCTTAAGCGCCCATGGTTTTGTATTTAAACAGTGTGGCTATTAAAAAACTTGCAACACTTTTTTGATAAATCTGACACTTTATGATTACTGTTAAAAAAAAAACAGAGGTCTCATTAGCACCATTAAAATACAGTAAGTCAGAAATTCATAATTCTATACTCATGCTTGTGCCCCGTGAAAAATGTTTTCAACATTTTGAACTTGTTTTCCAGAAGGTGAGCATAAATGAAGTGCTAATAATAATAAGCACTTTACTGTTGCAGCATTTCACGATTCCTCGTTATACTAAGTTTTGAATAAGAGCGAGTTTTAATTGGATATGTATGTCTTTGTGTAGCTCAATCAAATAAATGCGTTAAAATACTGAAAAAATAAAACAGGGTTCATGCTAAACTGTCATATATATCTCTATCTGTACATACATTTTTAGGCCTATGGTTTGGGACCTTTTTCAAGTTAAGTTTAAGAAAATAAAAAAGTGCTTCTTAATATGTCATACATATCTGTGAGTAAAAGACAAACCATCCCGGCTTATAGAAAATAAACAACAAACCATACAAGTACATTTCTTTCAACAGCTGCTGACAGCAGTCGGAGGCAGCTGAAGAAAAAGCATAATGCTACATGTGACAGTCTGTGTGTAAATATATGCACCTTATTAGTCTTGTTTTCTACATTACGTGATGTCTGCTTAACAAAGGTTACAGTGAGAATGGCACCAATGTATAATAGGCCAGTAAGTTCATCTCATAGAGAGAGAGCTACTGGCTGAAATAAAGAGCATAGTCCTATAGTACAACATAAACTCTGAGCGTCAACACATAATGCAGGTTATCATAGAAAATCTTGCAGTAAACAGGCTTACACCAGGAATTAAATATAAATCGGTATGATCAGAATAAATAATCACATCTTGTTTTTTTTTTGTTCTAAATCATGTATATAAAACCAGTTTAAAATGCTTCAAAGCACCATGTCTTTACAATAAAAACCAACACCCGAACTCACAGTTAAAAAGCCGACACAACTTTGGTCTTCCTCATCACTTTGAAGGCAGAGACAAAGAAGCACAAAGTGGACAAAGATATTAGAAAAGCACAATGAAAATGACACAAAAATGAGAGTAGCGGTTTGAAGTTGATTGAGGTAAGGCAGAAGCACAGGGTGTGGGAGTTCTCTTTGTGTGTGCGTGTGTGTGTGTGTTGACTAAGTCCAGCGGTTGTAGGGGCCCGTGACGTGGGTGAGAGCGTAGGGAGACACAGTGATGACTCCGTCCCTTGCTAGAGTCCAAGCTTGACGCGTTGGAACATTCAGCGTCCTCTTCGTCTCCTCTTCATCCTCCTCTTTCTCCTCCTCCACCTCCACGCCTCCACCTCCTTTCCGTTTCCTTCCCGTCGCGTTGCTCGGGCTTTCCTCCATCCGTAACCTCTCAGCTTCCTCCTCCCTGTCCCGGTCCCGCTTGGCCATTTTAGCATCCCACATGGCCATCCCGTGGCCCGGCTCGTTTAAAGACTTATGCTGGTAGAAGACCAGAGAGATGCGCGTGGGATGCCGGCGGTTTGGCCTGAGGATCGGGGTGGTGGCGTGGAGCTCCCGCCGCGCGCACTCGATCAGGATGGAGCCGTGTGAGGGTGCCACGGCTACCCCGCCTATTTCGTGATCCAGGAAGTTGTGCTCGCTGTCTGACCACACCTCTTCGTGCTTCACTTCTTCTGGTTCAGGCGGGGGCGTTTGCGGTGGGAGGGCGAGAGCTGAGAGAGGTGCGAGGCCGTGACCTCTGACCTCTGACCCGACATCTCCTGCACCCCTGTGGAGTCCGTTGAGCCTGCTGAAGAGGCCCTCAGAGGTAGGTCGCGGGGAGAAGGAGGAGGCGGGAGGAGCGCTCTCGCTGGGGGAGGGTCTGCGCAGAGGAGAGCAGTGTACCTCCCTGGGCTCAGTTTTAAAAGGGTGGTCACTAAGGGCATTATGCGGAGGTATACGATCCGGTCTAGTGCTCTGATCACTACACGCTGCAGGAAAACCATTCACCGTGCCGCTCAGTGTCTTATAGCTGAGAACTGAGCCGTTCTGTCCACACTGGAGAGTGGACAGACCGAGGTGGTTGGAGGAGATGACGTCCCTGTGTGTGGACATCCCAGTACCCGGGGTGGGAAAGCTGCTGCTGGTCTGACTGTAAGTGCTGTGTGGCGTCCTCTCCGGTGGGTACCTTCCAACGCTGGCAGGTCGGGGTGGTACTTTATAAGAGCTGTAGTAGGTCTGGGGCTCTGAAAATGAAGCCCCAAAGTCAAAACATCAGAATTAAACATCTATGGACATCCATATTCTGTGGCCTGAGCTCGTGATGGGGAGTGACTAGTAACATGTAAGAGATTTTACATCCGTCTGATCCGTTTTAGTGGTACTGCTTTAACATCAAGTTATGTTTACAAACTTTTAAGAAAAATGACAAAGATAAGCACAAACTATAGGACAAACTATTAACACAGAAATAAGTCATACTGTGTGATACATGATATGTTGTATAATACTACGTCATATTGCACTGGAATTCTAAGGTTTGTGTGTGTTAAAGACGGACACATAGAAGACTCAATCAACTTTTCAGTATATTGTTTCATCTCAGTTGTCAAAAAAATGTAGTGACTGAATTTATAACTCTTATTCTTTCTTCTTTGGTTACTAAGATATTGTGATGTATCGCAGAATGGCTCTATATTGAAATTCTGATGTTATGGAATGTATGTGATAGTATCGTATTTGTGTCACACCTACGTACAGTAATGACTTACACTACTTTTGTGAAGTACTAAAACAGTTATATTACTTAACACATTCTGAACAGGGTAATTACTAATCTTTAACCTGTTACTCTTCAGTGTGTGTGTATCATCAAATGGCTTAAACAGCAGCAGGACCAGAGCTCTGTCACCTTTGCTGGTGGTTTCATTTTTCCCTTTGCCAGGAGTGAGGGGAGTCAGCCCCTGCTTCTTCTCCAGCCTCTCTGCCTGAGCCTTCAGACGGGCCTCCTGTCTCATCTTACGGGCTGATTTCACTGGCTCAGCCAGTAGACGAACCTAACACATGCATAATATAATTAATTTCAAATGTGCAGTATTTATATTTTATATACACAGATGTACAAATTAATAGCATAGGGGCTCTTTATCAGTCATTACAAAGCACTTCTTTCTTACATTACTATATTCTACAACTACTAGACTACTGATTTATGGGTTTCCTTCAATAATATTTTTTTCTTTTCAGTAACCTATAAATACTGCTTATTGATAATACCTAGAGAAGTTGTACAAGGATTGCAATCTTAGTTTAGTCTTAAAAGGTGGTTGTATAACAAGAAGAGTCCTTCTCCATGACAGGGATAGCTCATATTTGTTACTGTTGGGTTGTAGGAGGTACTTCTCCATAGTCATCACCATAGTTATTGTATTTTCCAACTCAACTAAGACAGAAAATGTTACTTAAAGTGCTATTGTTTTGGAATGGGTCTGTTTCTGCTCCTGCCTCCCACTGCACTGCTTTAGTTCCCTGCTAGTCACAAACTATCATGTTATCACCACCTAATAGAGTTCTTATGTGTCAAAAGACGAACTACAAGTATAACAATGTAAAATTAACCTTAAATTAAGTCTTTCTAACTCCGAATATGTTCCCCATTCCAAAATTAGGCCTTGCTCACAACTAATTCACCAATACTTAAAAAGTGTATTATATAATGGACAATAAAGATATATTGGCTGATATGTCACCAATATATATGCATAATGTTTACAAGTATACTTCAATATTTCATCATGATGATAAATGAGATGATTTCCTATTTACTCACCTCACGGGGGAAAGAGGACAGAACCTGTAGAGCACCACTCTGAATTTTGGCCCACTGACCCTCGACCTGGCCAAACTCATCCCTATCAGAGATCTTGTAAAGTGGCAACACGTGAAGCTGTTCATCTTCTGGTATGTTACGTACAGCACGGTTATCTTCCTTGGTTAAAGTGCAAACCTGAAGGACAAATAAACAAAAGCACTGATGTTTAACCAAACACATCAATTCCTCAAGACCCTGGAGCAACACCAGACCCAGCGACCTCTGAGGTGGAAGTGTTGAGCACCCTGCGTGGTCGCCCTGTTGACAGGAACACTTACCACAGTGCTGCCGTTATTCATGTTGTGAGTGTCCTTGTGGGCGTGAGCGCAAAAGTCCACACAGGCCGTGACCCCAGAAAAAGGCCGTCCCTCCCTCCAGCCCAGCCGGCAGTCCGTTCCCGCCTCTTCATTTTCCACCTAACCACCGGGACAAGGAGAAGGAACACGACACAGGAGGCACAGGTTACGGCATCGCTGACTTTGTCCTTGAAATTACGAAAAGGTAAATGTTTAACTTGACAGAATACATCAGCCATGTATGAGCTGACCTAGCTTAAATATTAAGTGGAGAAAGTAGACAGAAAATAAGGAGGACGGGGAAAGACAAAAAATAGAAACAGAAAGTGGGAAACTGGAGACACTTGGGGATCGATAAAGTTAATCTGTATCTGTAAATGATCAGCACCTTAAATATTGATTGGACCAAGTGAAGAGCAAAAAGGGGGAGCAATGGAACAAGCAATGAATACTATTTTACTGTTAACTGCTTTTCTTTTTCCTTAATTAAAATAGAGGAGATAAGAAAAAATTGTTCCTAAGGTTCCTCTTTTGTACCACCTCATTTCAGCTGTAATTATCCTGTGCCTCATATGGATGTTTTTGTCAGGAAGACTTTATTATCTCCGTATATATATTTGTTTTCTCTTATATCAGTATTTTGTAGCAATGTTGTATGGTTTAGAGGCAGCTGTGCTGATGAAGAGATAGGAGGCAGAGCTGGAGGCGGCAGAACTGAAGATGCTGAGATTTGTCTTTAACCCATAAAGACCCAAACATCCACTGTCGACCAAAACCATCTACTGATCTAAACTGTTTAATACCTGTTGATCCACTAATCCTATCAATACATGTCAATAATT
>JAPQRQ010000008.1:21657248-21672314 GCA_037367365.1 Apogon talboti
AAAGTCATTTTTATTTCAGGGGCCACATCCTCCCAATATGATCTGAAGTGGGACGCACCACAAGATCTGTAGTGTGAGCTCTATGAAGTGAAATGATCTTGTTTTTGTTATCTATGCAAGAGTTAGATGTATGAAGAGATTAAGAGTTTGAGACTAAAGAAAAGATAAGTACAAAAAGAAAGAGGTCGAACTCAAGACTTGAGCCTTGTGACATCCCACATGTGATAGTTACTGAGTAGCAGCATGAATCATCACTGATGAAGAAGCAGGCGTAGACACGAAGCCATCTGTGGAGCTGAGCGTAGAAATAAATGCTGTTGAAGCTGAGGAGAACGCTGGGCTTCCTCAAGGAGATCAGTTACTGCGCCGTGTGAAAGAGGCCAGGTTTTTCAGGGATCAAATACTTTTGATCTTTTGATTCAAGTTTAGAGATTAGGGTTTTACTTTTTAGTTTTTACCTTAGTCTGGTTTTTATAAAAACACATTCCATATTTGATACTGCAAGACCACATATCTATACCATTTAATGCATTCCTGAAGCCTTTTGTGTTTCCACCAGACTGCTGACATTTCTGAGAGGGATTTACACAATACGTTTCAACTATTCTGGTGCACTATTTCAATACATGTGGTAAAAGAGTGAAAAACTAACATTCCAATGCCAGATTTGACACAAGTGAGAGTAAGTTACGCATATGTGAGCAACAAGTCTCCAGTCTTAAACTTCTGGTCTCAAGGAAGTCCTGGTTTCTGGTGTGAAAGCTAAAGAAGTCGAGTCAAGGCCCTGCTCAAAGCCAGTCACCACATGTCACACCACTGTTCAGGGCAAACAAGTGACGAGTTGGGCCACAGGAACTTCACATGTTCTAGCCTGCATCTTACAGCTAAGTCAAATATTTGTGTTTTTTGCCACAAAACTAATGTCAATATAATTATTAATAATATATTCCTACATTTCTAATACGCAACCGCTTTACAACTGTTGTTTCTATACTACAGTTCTCAGTAACCCCTCCATATCACACCATGTGCATGTGCAACCACAATGTAAATAATATTTAATTTTTAATTCTAATTCTATATTTATATGAATATTTATATGAATACCAAATTTCTTATTTTTCTCTTTATATTTAATTTTTCACTCTTTATATTTCATATTTCTACCTGTCTTTTCTTCTGCACTTGCTTGTTGTATGTTGTATGTTGCTGTTAACTGTAAAATTTCCCCAGAGTGGGATAAATAAAGTCATATCTTAATGATATATTGCTACACTTCTAATACACGACTGTTTTACAGTGTCTGACCCACAGCATTACCATGGTTCAAAACTAAAACTGCATCTCCTCAGAGATTCAGACCAAAGGAGTATCATTTCAGACAGCTGATAACTGTGGCAGATGAAAAACACATTGTGATGCTTTTGAAAATGGTAGTTGAAAATCAATCAAACATAAATATACATGGGGTCTAGACAGAATGTCTTACACAGTGACTGAACACTGACCCTAATCTTAACCACAGACGACTGAAAAAGTTTGTCATGAAAGTGTTCATGACTGACCACCTTATGTTATGCTCTTGTCTTGTTATCCACAGGAACACGAAGCACAAACCCTTAAGTTGTTTATTAACAATTTGCATACAGGACTTCCTTTACCTTGAAGTTGAAAGTAGATTTAGAAAGGAAGAATTGTAAAGAACTTAAGGAGGCCTGTTATAATTATTACATAATCAGATTAGTGTTTGAGCTAACCGCCACTATCGTACATAACTGTGAGGACCACCTCTATTCACTTGTATATAAACAACTTGTTAAAACTAACAGAAATATCATGTTTCACCAACATTTCCACTTTGTTTTCCACCATTTAAGATTTGCTTGCCACTTTTAACACCATCTCACTTATATTTACATAAAGGTAGCAGTGTGTCAAAAGTGCAGCTTTTGTGTACACAGCCCTAAAGGCAAAACATGTATTTTTACTTGTGTGTTGCTCAATATGATCAATGCCATATAATGATTCTTCTTCATTTAGTGTATTTAAATATGTATACGAATAAATTATTGTGACGCTTATACTAGACCAGCAGCACAAAATAAATAGAAATACTCATACTTAATCGAAACTCTACGTATGTCGGTTAATCATCATCTACAAATTTCAGTTTGGTGACAGGCTTAAAAAGATTACATTGACATTAAGCTGATTTCCCACTGATACGTAATGCCAGTCCAATCCAGTCTGCTGCACTTTTTTTACCGTCCACTGCACTCTTCTCACCTCTGCCAGGACTTTGTCTTACTATTAGAAACACACTGCTGATGCAACAGATTGTTGGAGCTCGGACTGAGCCAATACGAAAGCCGCCAATGCAGCGTGAGACCCAGCACTCCACACACAGCATGTGGAAACGGGCCACCGTGACGTTCAAATGACGGAGCGAGAAAAAAGAGGGAAAGCAATGGGGAGCAGAGAAAAAGGCAGTGTGTCTGTCACAATAACCTGCTTTTAATGACAAAGCAGCGCTGGCTGCCTTCCAGCGCTGCACCAGACACACGCGTGTCGCTATGCATGCGTATGCGTGTGCCTGAGTTTGCATACATTTGTGCATCCAAGTGTTTATGATCCAAATCTGACATCAAGGTGCAGTCTCTGTCTTTAATTGTGCTGCACTCAGTCTTGTGATAACATAAAGCCTTATGCAGGATGTAAATGCGGAGTCATGTGCTCTCATTTAGCCACCGGGTCTCTGGAGAGAGCAGGGTCTGTGTTGTGTTAGAGCAGTGTCTTTGTGTTGCTCTTGTTGTGTCTTCCTCAAGGCATCTGAACGCACTCACATTGTACTGAACTACAGATCTGTTTTCAATGAAAGCCTCAGCTTCGCTCATACAGACCTGTGCCTTACAAAGATCAACAAAACATACAGCAGAGTAGCTTCCCTAGCAACAAAGGTGTAACTGCTGCTTGAATCCTAACAAGCCTCTCCAGAGACCAGAGTCTCCTAGGAGTTTAAAGGAGTATGTATCCTAACACAACCAAACTCACAAATACACATCAACATATACACACACACATTAACATGTATACTCCTGAATTAAAACACATGTATTCGGGTGTACGTATGTGGTGAAGAAGGTGCTTTGCATTCATAATATCACATTTTCTGTGCTGTTCCTCTTGCTGACTCTGTGGTTGTGCAGAAATCACACGATTCGCAGTGTTGCTCTTGCAATATAGCCCTAAAAAAGCGTGCTTCCTTCCTGGCTAAGAGCGTGTTTATGTGTTTCACGTGAGAATTTCCCTCATTCATAGAGAGAGCGCTTCCTGTCTGCACTGAGCTTTGAGTCACGTAGACAACATGTAAAACAAAACACATGAAAAGAGAGACAATGCAGACAATGAGCTGAGTATACATACAACTGCAGCACACCGGCAGGAATTAGAGCTTCATCAACTGGAAGATTTTACAGATCAACACCAGCAGTTACATTACCTTTACTGCTGCTGCCAAACAAGAGAAGCATGCCAAATTACAAAGTTATAACAGAAGTACTCCACTTCTGTGCTAAAAAAACAGCAGGTGTAGAAATATGGCTGTCCAAAACACTGCAAGAAAGAAAAGGGGAAGCAAAGGGGCTCTCCTCCTGTACTGCAACGGCTAAAAAAGACATGCAGGGGGGAAAAGAAGAGGGATGTCTGTTACTGTGGAAACTAACCTCTTTGTTGCTGACTTTGTTGTCATGTCCTTTAAACCCACCTGGAAAAGACAGGGCAAACACACAAACGCACACAAGCCAAGGTCCCTCAGTGATTAAGTAGTGACAATAACAACCATCAGTGTCCAAATGAAGTGCTCCAATCAGCTAAATCCAGGGGGGAGAAGAGGAGACGACAGAGGACAAGCTCAAGATGAGCTCCACCGGAGATAGATGACCCATCTGCAGCAAGACAATAGACCCCAGGGTGAGCACTCGGGCTGCATTTACCTTGTCTGTCCTCAGAGGAAGCCCCTCCGGTTTAGGCAGCATACCCCTAAAAGGTATTGGTGGCCATCTTGCTTTGCTTCCTTCAGCCTCAAAAGAAAACGCTGGCTACAGTAGCCATACACAGGGCAAGCTCCTGGGTGTCATGGCTAGGGCGACTGTGAGCCACTGTAGCAAAGTGCTGCGACAGCAGACGTACACACACTCAGCGCACACACACACACAGACATATAGACACACACATACGGGATGCCTTTCGCAGACGCAGACAGAGCCTCATCAGCCAATGGCGTGAGGACCTTAGCGGCTTGTAAATTATCTTCCATGCCTAGACTCTCCTAAACAAAGGATCCCCTATGTGGGCTTTTTACTCTAGCCCTACGCACATGGATTGAAGGGAAGACGTGGAGCGGACACCGCACATGCTGGAACTGGATCACATAAAAACAAATAGAGATAATGTTAACCCCTTAACAGCTCATCAGTCAGGCAGACAGTGAATCATGAAGAGTCCTCAACCAATGTACAAATTTCATTATACATCTAGAATGAATTACCATCATTCTAATACCTGATTTATTACATAACTCTGTATTCAGCACAAAAGCAAAACAATCTTTTCTTCCATTTAATCAGTTGTAAACATCCGCTCCTCTTTCCTGATTTATATGATTGTAAATTACATGTCTTTAACACATGCAATTTGGAGGCATTAACTTATTCTTCTGAATGGTGTGAGGTGAATATTTAACTGTTTTCTGAAACTGTTTTTAACGCTGATGTTGACAGATTATTTGTTGATTAACATAAGTTGTTTTTTGCTTTCAACCGCAATAATAACAGGCAGAAAAGGTTTATGAGCTGCAAATCAATCCAACTTGAGATTCCATCCTAACTGTTTACATGGACACTAAATAACAGGATTGCATGATGTGATGTGACAGAGGAAATGTGTAGAAAATTGCCTATATCCTTTCCTATCCTTTCCATCGTGGTTGTGTGATCTGCAGCTGCTTCTCAAGGCAACATGGAATGGGCAGCACAACTGCTCCTTAGGTTGAAACCAATTAAACTGACAGGTTTTTAGTCTCGATTGTACTGAAGCTGGACTTGAACGATTACTAGTATTCTCACACTATAGTTTATTCCAACAGTGTTATTGCTCTCATTTGGAATCTTAAAGCCTTCATTGTCAAAGAATGTCAGTTTTACTGGTGGGAGTCTTTTGTTTTTAACCCCAGTCTTGTCCCGTTTGAGGCAGATGTGTTTTTATTTTTATGGAAGTTCCAAACATATAAAAGAATAAAATAATGGTTACTTTAAAACCATTTTATTGTTGAATTCACACAATTATTACTTTATTGTGATATACTGTAAATTAAAATCATATATTCTGTGACGTAGACCCACACTCACTGAACCGAGTGGTCCAATAAGGAGTGCCTTAATGTGCTCCACTAAAAACAAAACTGAAGACGTGTTTTCAACACTTCTATAGAAATTCCAGTTTGAACATCTGATTGTTTTGAGGGTTTTGACCATAAAAAGCACACAGCAATCCTTAAATCCTTCAAGGCTGTAAATTTTCAGGCTGCGGACTAGTTTTGTTTTGATGCTGCCATGACTTGGACCCACTTGGAAACTCAGTCCATCACCCAACTTTACAGCCATGTGGGAAAACATATATTTACTCCAATCAGTGAAAAACAACTGGATTAAGTGTTTGTATGGTTAGCTTATTTTCTGTCTCTTCTGATTGAAGTAGAGGCATTTTTATTCTGACTGGACTGTCAGATGATTATTATTAGAAAACACAGTTCACCCATAACATTGTAATCACTGACAGGTGAAGTGTTGATTATCTACTGTTGATTATATTATATATAGCATATTATTATATTATAAATAACAATAATTAATAATAATTATATATGTTTAATATTTAATTCTATATTATTAATAATAATTAAGAATAATTAATATATTATATTGTATATTATTATATATATTATATTATTATTAGTTGATTGTACTGTTGATTATTTTGTTACACTTCCACCTTTCATTGGGTTGGATATATTAGGCAGTAAACATTTACACCTTTAAGTTGGAAGCAACAAAATGGACAGCATAAGGGTCTGTGTGACTTTGACCCAATGGCCAAATGACTGGGTCAGAGCAAAGTAATCAAAACACCAAAGCAGTCTAAAGTGGAAAGCACTTACCAAAAGCGGTCTAAGGAAGGCCAATCTGATCTGATGACTGAGCATCTATGGGATGTCATGGACAATCTGAGGCCCCACAATGCAACTTGCAGGACTTAAAGGATCCGTTGCCTTGGTCCCAGACACCACTGCACACCTTCAGAGGTCTCCAAGCATCCAGGACTCAGGTTAGAGCTATTTTGGTAGCAAAAGGTCGACCTGCATCACAGTAAGTTGGTGGTAATAATATTATGTTCCCACAGATGCTCCACTGACTTGAGATGTGGTTGTCCTTATCGTAGTCACTAACCACTGCAGATGAGTAACACCTGACACGTCCTGCACTTCTGGAGATGCTCAGTGGTGTCAAAGTCATTTTAGTTCAGGGGCCACATTCAGCCCAATATGATGTCAAGTGGGCCAGACCAGTGAAATGACAACAATGAAAAAAGTAAAACCCCATTATGAAAATGTTTACATCTACAAAGTTACCTTTAAAACCTGAATAACATAACAATCCTGAAATGTCTTAAGGAAAATAAGTGCAATTTTAACAATATTATGATTCAGTTTACCATTTACAGTTTATAGATCAGAGTGGATCTACAAATACAAAAAAGATTTACTAACAGGCAGAAGATTGGTAAAACTGCACTTACTTCTCTTAAAACATTGTAGGTTGTTCATATTTGTTCAGGTTATTCACATTTTTTACGGAAGGATAGTTTATAAATGCAAACATTTTTGTGTAATTTTACTTTTTTACACTAAAATAAAGAGAAACATTTGGAGTTGTCATCATCTCTAGGTTATTATGATAGTATTCTACTGGTTGACCCACTTGAGATAATCTTGGTCTGCATGTGGAACCTGAACTAAAAAGATTTTCACATCTTTGACTGTTAACATCTTGAGTGTAATTTTTGCATTCCACAAATTCATCCCTCAGGCCGGATTGGAACCTTTGGCGGGCCGGTTTTGGCCCACGGGCCGTATGTTTGACATCTGTGCTCTAACCCATTTAGTCATTTAGCCATCACAGTGTCACCCTCATGCTCATATCCGTACACTGCCCAGTTTGCTTTCTGACACATCATCTTTGAGGATTCTAAATGTTCACTGACTGCCTAATATATCCAACCCAGTGAAAAGTGACATCATAATGAGATAATTAACATTATATACTGTAAGTAATGGTAACTGGTAAATTAGATTCATGTAAATGCAGCTACTGTGTTGTAAACTAAACCAGAACAGGTTAATCTTAAGTACATTTATTTTCTGTTTGTATGTGTAACTGACAAACTGTAAAAAAAGGAGACAATGTTGAAATGTTTTAGTGAAGATTGGCTGAACACAGTGTACATATAAAACTGAGTTGTTTTCTTACTATGAAATATTATGCTCTTGTGCAGTTGTGTCAATAACGTCTCGTTCCCTGCACGTACGCGTCAGACTTAACAATTAACCAGCGAGAAAAGTGATTACCGCTGCAAACCTAAAAAAGACACTTGTGCAACATAATTATTCTCTCAGTGTCAGAGAAAAGCAGAAGCCAGCATCACAAGACTGTGACACTGGGCAGGATTCAGTGTTTGTGTGTACGTCTCCCTCCCTCTAAAAACTACTCTCCCACAGTTTGAAGGAATGCGAGGTATTGTATTAAACTTAAGTGCTGCTGTCAGTCCCATCAGATACACTGTGTAGCCGGTTATATCACGTCCTTCTCATCAAAAAGCACCATTTATCTGCAGCACTTCTGTTTTTGCATATGTTCTAAATAAAACATTTGCTCATAATGTCCACTGTGTTTTCTCTCCCGATCTCACAAAACCCACTCCTCTCATATACCCCAAAGCCTTTTTTATCTCTTTACATATTTCCCAAAGGTGGCAAAAGGAAAGACAGTGGTCAGCAAAAGGAGACAGAAAGCAAAAGACAAAGAGAGAAAAATGTCATGAGAGAGTTAAGTCCTTTCCTCTTTTAAAGACAACCACACAGCCAAGACGCTGAGGTCACATCAGGACACGGGAACATGAACGCAGCTCAAGCCAGCGCCTGTCTGTAACACTCTAGTAACCAACATACGGCACCAATGTGAGCGCGCAAAGCAGCGTGTGCAGCTCAATCCCTAGAAAACAATGCAAAACATACCTATGTAGTGTTTAACATGTAATTTACCTGTGAGAAAAAATACCACAACCACGTTAGCAGATTGAATCATGATGGATTACTTTAAATCCACGTCAACACCTCCAAAAATAGTCACAATGTTACAACCTACTGAGGTGAACTGTTGCCAATATGGAACTTACATGTGGTTTGCCAGGTCTGACAAGTTACTTGTAAATTATAAATGAATGATGCACAGATGAGAGTTCCTGGTCCAATGGTGGCAGTTGAACAGTAAAACAGTCAGGAGATGATTACAACTTATCACGTTCAAACAACTGCATGGTGTGGCTTAATGATAAAAAAATAAAATCCAAAACAAGTGGAAACTTACAGAAGGGACTATCTTTAAAATATACACAACATTTATACCACAATGTGTAAGGTTTCTGCTGGTTCATTTGGATTTCTGGCTTCCAACTTTACAGTGTCATTTCACTCCTTCGCTTCACTTCTCATACAGTTTTCTTTGGCTGCACACACCAGCTCTAAAGACCCACAGTTTGGAGCTGCCACTGGCATAAAACAGAAAGAATCTTAGATTTAAATTCATCTGGAAGCCCGAAAAAAAGACAAATTCACACTAATGTCACTCCATATCTACCTGAGGTGCAAATAAGCACAGATAAATATGCAGCTCAACTGTTCATCTGATACACAGACATTAATGCTAATATTTCTCTTGTTATTCTGAATATCTATAAATAGTCCAAACTGGATATAGGTCGTATGAACAGTATATTCACTTTGTATTGAAGTAGGCCTTAATCTGACTGTAGCTTTCTGTTTAAGACATGTTGGATATGCTGATATTATGCAGCTTTTAGGAGCATTCCTTGTACATGTATACAGAGCATTTTGCAATATATATTTGCTAAAGACATGTTTATTATTTGGGTTTTGCTTCTTATTTGTTTTTTTTTCCCCCAGTTCTTGAAACATGGGCTGTGTCTATTTATAGCCACTTCTGTGCGTCGGATACAAACCAACCAGGCTGGGACAGAAAAGCAGGACCAAAGGACCCACTTCACATTAGGGGCCAAAAGGAGAAACTCACCTACAGTAGGTGATGACGTGCACAAATCTGCTACCGTTAACGTCTACAAGAAGGTAGGTGTTTTTAGGTTAATCAGAATACGCAATGTTAACAGATTTTTCATTTTCATCAGCCATGTGAGCAACTTATTATGAAAACTGCCTTTTTCTGGATAAGGGCAAAAGAATATTTTGCACGTTAACATGGTCACTGTAACAAACACAGATGTAGACTAAACACGTGAAATATAAACAGACACTTTATCCCCACAGAGCATCATTTCTCAGTAGTCAAACAGTAAACCACAGACCACATTAGATCACAATATTCCTCTGTAAGAACTAAATAGTTACAGAGTTTAGAATGCATAAATCCCAGTCCCAGGTGGACTCAGTACAGGCTCTTTGATGACAGCTATCAGCACCTTACAATAAGCTGTAATGTATCCACATAAATAAATTCATATATTGAGAATGTCTAATGTTTGTTACTCTTGTTGAACTATTTGCAGTTGTTCCCTTTAATCAAGAGTCATTTCTTAAAAAGTTCCAAACATTGGGTAGGCGACAGCTACAGTATAGTAGTTTTGGTGTTTCTGCATGGTTATAGTGAGCTTATGTCTTTATTTCTCAGTCTCTTCTCTTCAGATACAACAAGAAAACAGGTAGTATGTCCACGGCATTAAAAGCACACATAATAAATCAGAATTAAAGTTAATATTTAGTCTGACCTTTGTTTCCACTGACAAAAAATAGCCCAAACAAAATGAAACATCTGACATGTGTTGAATGAAATCCAAGCTTAATGGGAAACAGGCAGAAAATGAATGCAGTGGATGTCATTTTTTCTGAACAAAAAAGTTAAAGGAATGTTAAGTGCAAAGGGAGGTCACACTAAATATTTGACACTTTGGTTTGTAGGAGCAGGTTGTTGTTTTTTTTTTTTCTTGAAACTTGTTGCACAATTTTCCTATAGATCCTGATTGTATCATTCATTCTTGAAAAATAGTAAAATAAAATAATGTAGAAATAGATTTACATTGTGCGATCATTACGAGCTAAAACAACAAACCTAATGGTGACTTAAGACTTTTGCACAGCACTGGATTCTCTTAAATCTGTTTCACAAAAAAGCTACATATTTTAGTACAGGACCTCTGACTGCTCTAAATGCGTGGCTGAAATCACGGTTTCATTTGTAAATTAAACAAAGCAAACAATAAAAAGAGCACGAAGCAACAGAGTTAATGCAGAGACCTTTTGTGGAGGCTACAGTTAAAGTTGACTGTGAATTAAAGCTCTCCCAGGTCGTCTGACAGGTTTGACATGTGCACCACAATCTGCTGTTAAACAGGTTCCACCAACCCAAACAAACATGTGCGTAAAGAAATGCAAACAGTAGTAGTAGTGTTCACCCTTTCCCTGTCATTATAGCTGAACAAGCTGCTTCTGTAGCCTTCTCCTCTTTAATCGAGACATGGAAGAAAATGTAAGAACAGTAATTACACAGTGTTATCTCCAACAAACTACACACAGTATGATGTGGAAGTATGCACCTTATAGTAGAGATATTCCTTCAGCCGTCGTCGAACCATTCCTCCTCCTCCTCCTCCTCCTCCTCCTCCTGCAGCTGCTCCATTCCTCCAACTCCAAAACACTCTGCCAATATTCTACCGCACCCTTCATTTTCAGCTCTTTACGTGCCCCATATGTTTTCCTCTTTAACAAGCTGCCCTCCTTTCGTTAGGAACAACTAGCCTGGACATTAATCACCCTAAGCTACACCAGCACGCAAGTGAGGTAAAGAAAGTCATCCTACAGCACCGCCGTAAACTCTGTCCAACACATCTGGAGGCTGACCCGCTGGAGCCCGGCCTGGCCCGGCCCGGCCCGGCCCGACGGTGGAGCGGTGCCAGGCGGAGTCCATGCCAATACTTGTCATTATTGCCATTACTGCTGACGCTTATGTAAACTTGTCTCTCATTTGCATGAAAAGCCTACAGGACTGTGACGACGGCAGTATGTGCGCTTCTTTTTGGTTCTTTAAAGGTCTGAGTCAGGGGTGTCAAACGCATTTTCTTCCAGGGGCCACATTCAGCCCAATTTGATCTCAAGTGGGTCGGACCAGTAAAATAATAACATAATAACCTATAAATAATGACTACAAATTTTCCTCTTTGTTTTAGTGCAAAAAAATAACATTAAATTATGAGAATATTTACAAACTATCCAAACAAAAATGATGTGAATAACCTGAAAAAACTGAAATTTCTTGGGGAAAAATAAGTGCAATTTTAACAATATTATGCCTCAATTTATCATTTATACATGTGCATTATGGATCAGATCTAAAAAGGCACACAACAGACAGAATATTGTTAAAATTGCACTTAATTTTCTTTAGACATATCCGGTTGATCATATTTATTCACGTTATTCACATTTTATTGTTAAAGGATAGTTTGTTTATGTAAATATTTTCATAATTTAATGTCATTTTTTTGCACTGAAACAAAGAGAAAAATTTGGAGTTTCATTATTTAATGCAATATTATTTGGAGTCATTATTTACAGGTTATTTTACTTGAGATCATACTGTTCTGTATGTGGAGCCTGAACTAAAACGAGTTCGACACCCTTTACTGTTAATATCTTCAGTGTAATTTTCACACGTTGCAAATTCATCCCCCGGGTCGGATTGGACCCTTTGGCGGGCCGGTTGTGGCCCACGGGCCGCGTGTTTGACACTTGTGGTCTGAGTGAAAAGTAGTTTCCACCGGAGGAGGGAAGAGCAGGTTGTGTTATCCCTTCAGAGGTGAGAATGCCAGCGGTGACAGCCACGGGTAAGTGGACCTGTCCCCCTGCAGTCTGAAAACACCGACACACATGCATGAATGAGCAGAGGGGGCTGTGAAACTAAAAGTTGATTTTCTTTTCAGACAACCCCGAAATCATAACATGTGTTACCTGAGTGGAGGAGGCAGTGTGGCTCATATTTAGCAGACCCTAGAGGCTGCTCTCACTTCACGCTACTCGGCTTTCCAAAAGGACATCTGAGGACATTTAAGCTTTAAAAAAAAAACAAAAAAACAGTCCCTTCTGCACCCGGTGCCAGTAGTAGGCATATAAATAATTTGCGTTGTAGCGTTCATGCTTCCTCTTACCCACAGGGAAGCCTATTTTAAGTACAAACAATGGATTCATATTCAGATCTCACTAAACACAGCGTCTGGTATTTAACGTTTTACTACAGCGCCAAAGAAGAAAAGTGCATCACACCACACCACACCACACCCTCAGCCCATGTGGTGTTGATTTGGTCAGTGTGATAGGACGGCAGGTCACTCCCAACTCACACATTTCACACTCTATCTAAGGAGGTGATGAACTTTTGACCCTAGCAGAAAACAAGAACTATGCTCATGAAAATGTTGTGGTTGCTTCACAGTTTTTTAATTACTTGACCCACAGTTTTTATATGCATATTTTATCTTGTATATATAGTGTCTGTTTTATTTATTACTGTTGCCTCCTGAGCCATTGCACTGAAATCTCATTGATGTGTCTAAATGCTAAATAAAGTCTATGTCCTGTGTATTTTTATTGTATTTCAGTACTGATTTCCTCAGTGATACGAAACAAATGTTGTGAACACACAATAAAGCAGAAATTGAGGAGCTGTGACTATATCATTGGTCGAAGAGCAAAACCTCCTATCTGAAAAATGTACTTTGTTGCACACTTCCATTTGTTATCATTAAGCAATAATTAATACACTGTATTTTGGACTATATTACAATTTACACATAGCATTCTTTTTTGGTTTCTCAAAAAAAAGCATTTTTCAGATAGAAGGTTTTGCTCCGTTAAATTTGTGTTGTATCTTGGGAAGAATAGAGAATTAAACTAAATCTGTTGGTTTATGTAAACACAGAGACACAAATACACACAATATGCAGGGCAGAGCAGCCTGGGGGCCTCAAAGCTACACATAATGGAACAGGAAAAGGCTTACTTAAGTGTGTGCTGGAGTAACATGCTGAGTAAGCATGTGTGCCATATGACTGCCCCTATGCATGCATGCACATACACGTTCATAACACACAAATATGCAAAAATGTGTGCAGACACACAAATGCCCTTTCCAGTGGTGTAGTAATATGATACAGAAAAAACAGCAGAGAAGATGAAAATTATTAACTACTGGAAAAATTAACGAGCCAAAACCTCAATAATCCCATGAGCACTTTCACACAACTTTTACACTAATATTGTAACTGTTATATTTTACTTTCACATCAAAAACAATCACTTCCCTCCAACACTTAATGATCTGCTTCCAAGACAAGAATGCATCACTTATTCCAGTACTGGCTTAGAAAAATAATTAAAGCTCTAACAATTGGACGCGCATCTTCACACGCTTTCTGGCAGTCCACAATGAAAGGACGTTATTGTGGGCAGCATGCTTCGCCACATATTCCACAAAAACAAGTTCTCTCTGACACAAGGTTTCTGCATATGCATTGAGTGCTGCCCAATGTAAGTATTTTATCAGTGACTTCCTGGACTTTATTCCAGAGTGATAGTGGATGGAGCCAGACCTATCTGATAGAACTGAAACAGCTGTAATTGTGGACGCTGGACATGGAAGACTAGTGTATTTCTTCAGCCCTGTCCTCTTATTGAATGCTGTTCAAAAGACTTAAATATCACTTCTTGTGTCCTTTATGTGGTGTTAGAGAACAACCACTAATTACTCCTAATTTAATGGCATATTTTGTGATTGTTTCACAGCGGTTATGTTCCCTCACTACTGCATAACTCTATGGGAATGTTCCAAATGGAATGTGATCAGAGCATAAGCTTCCTCCTGCATCCGAAGCATAGATCTGTGTGTGATAGATAAAAGACTGCAAGTGTTTCTGGATGTGTGTGCTTTGCCCAGAGTTTTGTCTCTCAGCCAGAACTGCACCACACTAAGGGTAGAGCAGCAACTGAGAAGAGCTCAATGAACTACAGTCGCTTCGTTTTTACACATTCTGTGTTAACACTGTTGTGGCGGAGGTTCCAAATTTAATACCAAAAAGTCAATGACCAGAAATGTCTCAAATACAAGAGGAAAATAGAAAATAGAGGCAGAAGGTATGGTCTCTGTAGGTGAATACACCTCCACATACTGACAAAGGGTAGGAAGTGATGTCTGACGATGATTAACTTTGTATGAGTCAATATATTGGTTTTTTTGAGGGAAATGTTTTGTATTTTGCTCGCATAAATATCTGGGTAACTGCATGTTTCTGTAACATGCAGCAGTTGAGTTATGCCAGTTTAACTCATAAAGACCCACTGGTGCTTTTATGGCAGTTCCCAAGTGAATTTTTCTCTATATTTAACCTTTCTTAAATTACTTATAACCATTTATTGTAATATTATCCTCATTATTTGGATTTTTTTTCCCAGTGTAAATCATGTATTTTCCTATGTTTAATTCACTGATCATGTAGATGTTCATAAAAGCTCAGAATAAGTGCAAAGGTTATTAAATAAAATCAGAGAAAACTGAAGAACAAGTGACTCTGTTAGTAAAATATATAATTAACTGAACATAAACCATGTGTCTCCATCCACTGTCATTGATCCAACTCCATTAGTTTTACTGGTGA
>JAPQRQ010000008.1:21680881-21699197 GCA_037367365.1 Apogon talboti
GCGGAAACATGTCAAGGTATGTTTTGGAAAAGAAAAACCTATGTCTTAAACAAGAAAGAAAAAGTACATATGGAAAACTGACGACATAATGAACACCACTGAACTACTGGTCTACAGTGTTTTGGAGATGATCGGTTTTAGATATACATGTGTTAAATTTGACATACATGGATAGTTTGAGATGATGTATTGAATGACAAATAACAAAAGTGCTGGTTGTCTAATGTTTAAGGTATGTGATAAAGTGTTATTACATATATACATAGGTTTATCAACATTTATACAACAGATTATAGATTAAGTAATATTTTACACTAGAAGATATCTGAAAAGGGAATGTATTCTAATGTGCAGACAGTGTTTTGAAGTAGAACTGGAGCTCACAGACGGAGTAAAACCCATTCTCTCATTAATTCATAGAATTTCACATTTTGACCAAATACTGAGTCTTGAAAACTGTGACCAACTGGCACTTTTGAGTTAATATGTCTTATTAGTATTGGTTAAGTTTCTCTACTTCTATCTCTTTTATTTCCTTGTAGACCAGTTTAGACAGTTTGAGACAAAAAGATAACAAAAAATGTTATCTAATGTGAATATTTTCTGGTTTACTTCCATCTCTGTGACAGTTAACAAGAACAAGTGCTTCTCAAAAACATGACATTTGAGAATGTCACGTTGTTTATGAGAAACACTTTTTCACAATTTTTAACATTTTATCAACTGAACTGTTACCAGATTAATCACGAATACAATTAAGTGCAAATATTCCTTAGTTTCAGCCCTAATCATGGGAAGTTGTACCTTATGACAGTGAATATGTACTTTGAAACTGTAGGGGGAGTTCCACAGAGGAACAATGCTAGAAAAACAGCAAAGAAGAGCCAAAACAGTAAAATCTTACATAGTTCCTCTTAAAAATTCCTATTATTTTGGTAAAATGTTGATGATGACTATGTGTTCATGATGAGTAAATGGAAATAATAATTCCCCCTGAGGTCTCCATTGTCAGCAGAAAAGCCATTCAGTTGTGCAGCCTCTAGTTCCAAACATGTCAGAAGTATTTCTATCAAACTCAGTGTAGAAGTGCAGGAGCTCTTACACATTGTGAACAGTATAGTTGTGTTTTCATTGCATCTGTGTGTTTATAATGTGGTTGTGTGTGCCTGTACAGGGCCAGGTCTCAGCCTTGTCTTCACTGGCCAACACAAGGCGAGGCCACGAGGGGGCCATGGAGCCTGAGTGAAACCAGACATGTTTATGTGGAAACCTAAACTCTCACTGCATCTGGTTAATGCTCACTCACTTTCTCACAAACCGTGCCCGCCCTTATTTATTAAGTGATGTCTTCATACAGTATATGCTCGGTAACATCTGTGTCCTCTGTTCTAGTTGAGTATTTTAATGCTTTCACGTTATTCATAGACGTTCTCCGACATAATAAAATCAAGCCACACTAAGACCGCTACCATACCAACCACGGTAAATGTGATGAATAAAGTAAACAGGCTTCAGATAAACTCCTCTTCTCTTCATTCAGTGAAAGGGTGTGTGAGCTTGATCAACAAGATTGGCCAGCATGTCATTAATATGACTCACTGTGCATCTACAAACGGCCACTGCAACGTTTCTCACAAAAGTCTTACACTACGTTAAACTTTGTTGTTTTTGCACAGATTTACTTTGTCTGAACAAAAGACATGTTAAGTGCAAAGGGAGGTCTCAGTAAATACAGGGCTCCTACAGGTTTCTACAAGTTACATGTAAGACTTTTCAGGACCTTTTTAAGACTACTTAGAACAGAATTTAATTCCTATTTTATGGACATACTGGCAAAAATTCCTGACTCCTAGAATTTAGGAAAATGTATTTATTTACTCCAACGCCTTGATTCCCACCGTTCCAAGTCATTTCTCACTGGGGCTGCAAAGTTATCGATAATTGTTTCCTAATTACAATATAAACTGTCGAGTCGGAAATGAGCAGACTAATGCTACTTTCTTTGCAGTTTGGACATTTCCCAGACACATTTAAACACATGGCAGTATATGGCAACATAACTTAAGACCTGCCGTATCACATCTAATACCTTTTATAGACTTTTTTAAGGTATTAAATGCAGATGTGTTCATTCAAGACTTTTAAAACTTTTTAGGAACCCTGAAATACTACCTGTTTGGTTTATAGAAGCAATTGTATCCCTGAAATTTTGTTTTTTACTGCTGTACTGTACATACTTCACATATCTCCTGACTGTATCTTCATACAGACACTGACAAATGCATATGTGTGGTCATAACTTTACTAAATCAACAACAAACCTAATGTTGGATCAGGACTTTGGCAGAGTATTGTACCATGACTTCATGGAAGATTACATTTTATTTTATTTTGTCAATGTCAGGTACAACTTTTGCAAAGCACTTGATTTACTTTAGATGTCACTTATCTATCATTCATTCATTTTCCTAAGGACAAACTAAGAAACTCCACCCAGAAAGGCCCTGCTGGTCAGCACTAGGATCAAACAGCTACAGTTCACCACTATATTGCCATGCTGTTTATCATGTTATTAATTATTGTAATAATAAAAGTAATAAAACCGTTACGTAGCTGCTGATGTCTACTGTGGATCGTTCAGCAAAACTGAGGTGTCAAGAAAGAGAACACATGAAGGAACAATAGGTACGTTTATAAAGCCTGTCATTTACTAGCAGTAGCAGTAATAAGAATGTGAATACTAGAAGCAAAAGCAAAGTTTGTTGTTCTTCTTCTAATTCTTCTGTTTTTTTTATTAACATTTGGCCTCAAGGTTTATTTCTCCTGACCTCTGCGATAAAGTTAGTGAAGTTTACAACACTGCACTCCCACGCTTCAATGGTAATGGCAAAGACTAGTGCATATGTATGTATATTTATTAATATTTATTGGTATCTTTAGTGTGATTCCTTGCTATATAATTGAATCACCCTCCTGCACTGATAAAAGATCAAAAAGCCAAATGTTAGGCATGATTCATGGTGATGGTGATAAAGATAAAAAAAAAAAAAGGACAGAAATGAAGAATAAATGTTTTCAGGGGAGCTCATACCCCTCTGACAGGAGCCAAACTCTCTGCCTCTCCTGTAGTTTTGGATTTTGGAGCAAGATCTACACCCACATTAGGGATGTTATAGTAACCACAAAACTGTAAAAACCGTACTATTAACAAGTCGACCGCAGACGCTGGCAAGCAACTGTGATACCACTGTCACACTTGTTCAGTTTTTCATGAGGCTGTTTTGAGTTGTCATCTGATAAGCCTTCCAGAGCTATTCGGAAGATCGTATCATGAAATAATAAAATACATATGCGGTCCTTTCCTAATCTACTACTATTTATTTTAATTGGGCTGAGTGCCAAGTTATTGCAGTGTTTTTTGTCTTGTTAGCCTTAATTTTGCTGGATTATTTGAGTTTATTTGAGGACCTAAAGCCTGGTTATAGTGATTCTTATGCATTGGTCTACACTAAAATGTTCAATAATGCTGCAGAGTAACCTGTCGAGTTTGTGTAATGTGATGTTTTGCTTAGGGTCTAAAAACATGTACAGCTTGATTCTTTGCAGTCTGCCAGCACTACACGTATCACTGAAGATAAAACAAACAAGTGCGGATCGTCTTGCTACTGTAATCAGAGCTGCTGGCTATAGAAGTCCAAACAAGCAGCAAGTCCGATATTATATAGACAGACATTTTGTCAAAGCAATGGTAGCGTAACAATATTTTCAATATATTATGTAATCAGATTATGGCGAGGTGCGGTATATGCTGCAGTAATGCCATATATTGCACATTTCTCATTTCTTCACTGAGACAATCCTAACCTGCAGTCGTGAAAAACAAACTGAGAGACTGTTCTCCAAACACAAACACAGGAACCGCTGCCGTACATGTGGGCCAGTGTGATGTCAGTTGAGGGAAGCGGGGAAGGCTACAGTACGGCTGTCTAAACACATGCTGCGCATATGACACATCAACCAGAAATCCTGCACATGCAAAGCTGCGTCTGAGTCACACATACACACACACACACACACACACACACACACACACACACACACTTACACTGACCCACATTCCACCGCATTCAGTAGAATATGTTTGTAAATCCGTGCCTGGCCTAATCTTTCACTCCTTGCCCCCTCTTATACCCAGAAATAGGGCGCAGAGGTCTCCAGTAATGCTGTAGGTGTTATATAATCAGCTCTAATCTGCTCCTGCCACTGCTACACCACGCCGGTGTACGCATGCACAGACATGACTCCACAGACACATGGACCTACATTCATAGTTGTACACACATAACCTTCCCCCCAGCCACAATGGACACCACTGAACTATGTGCATGCTTATGTAGACAGCTGCTGCTGGCCGCTCTTATTCCCACTACCTCTCTATAAGTAAGGATGTTACGAAACATTTCTAAAGGCCGTTAACTGTGTCGTATTATGGCTATAAGACCAGTTTCAGTTGCACAGTATGTCTGTTTTCTTATTAAAGGTCATGCTGCTAAATCTGATTGACTTTAAGTATTCTTACACTCATTTCAGACATCTATTAATATGTTTTAACACCAGAAGGCTGATGAATTGTGTGTCTGGTTTATTAGTATTACATAACAAACTTAACATTGTATACATCAGAACTATTACTCTGGTCTCGCACCACTGGTGTTGGTGGTCCTGACAACGCCAAGAAATGAATTTGTTGTGTTTTCTGTTGGTTCTGAGGAAACTCTCTGGGTCTCTTGCTACTAAATATTTCATTTTTAACACACTCCTTGTTACCCTTTTTCAGTCGGTTGTTGAATCCTGGGCAAGTTGTGATTTTATCTGATTTTTGTTTTGTTTTGCTGACAATAGTCTTCTGCTCTTGTTGAGAACATTAACTAAAACCATACTGGGTTTTTTGGCTCAGAGTATCTCCAGAGGTAGGTGTGGTCTACAGCCTTGTCACTTATCTTAATGCTATTATTAAATGATTAAAGGTCAGTTAAAGATTACAAGGCAAACACAATAAACAAACACGTAACACTGTCTGTTGTCTGCAAGTCTTAGGGGTTATTCCCTTTGACAGCTATTTGCAATACTATTCAGCAGCACTGAGAATGACTAAATTACATACTGTAATTGTTATCTGTTATTTACCAAGATAAAATAAACTAATATCTATGTATATTTACATTACACATAAAAATCCACTTCTTTGAATAAAGCCTATATGGATATAACATTCAGTCTGTTGCATTGCATCTTTTCAATCTGAAACAACGTTTTGTTTTTCCATATTTCTAGACAAAGTCACCAAGAAACAAATTGAATGCAAACCATCAAGGGTAGGATATCTTACAGGGATGTCTCTAATTCTAAACACTGAGAATTGTTTTTGATTGGTTCTCTTATCTGAACTCGCATCATCTCTTTTTCAACCAATGTGCTCTGACATTATTATATTATATTATGAGGATCTGAATGTAGAGTTCACTGCTGTAAAGGTTTACACTTACATTTATAAGATAATGTTGATGAGTTATCCAAATTTGATGAGGGAATTAAAATACCATCATTATATCTACATTTTACCACGATTCATTATATTTACATGTTAACATGGCTAACTAGGAAAAGTAACCATCCCATAACACTGCCACTGATTGGCCTCTGTAAAAACATCTGGCTGAAATTGGCTTTAATTGCACACATGCCCATTCACACACATCCACAATGTGCAACTCAAAATAGCATATAGGGGAGAGTGGGATAAGATGAGCCAGTGGTTAAATTCACCCACCCCTTGTATCTAGGCAACAGTACACATTTGTTGTCATGTGACCATAAATTCTGCAGGCACACTCCATTTTGCTGTCGCTGTTGAGAGAAGGACATGGTAACGTGGTAAGTAAGCCTTCTTTACAAAAAACTGTTTTTTCTTGTCAAAGTAAATGTTTTACATGTCAGCTGTAATGACTGTTACGTCAAAGCAAATTTATCCAGGTCTAAACATGTATATTATACACGGTGCTGATTTGCCAGCATATTAAACCATGTGAACAGTTTAGCTAAAGATTAGCCTGACTTGCTAAGCTAGGCCGCTTTTTCCAAAATTGTGGCTGTGGTGCAAAGTGGACCAAATGCCTTGGAATAAATAGAACTAGTGGTTTAACTTACCTCTGCCATGAACCATGAGTTACATTATGTCTAAAAAGTCAAATAGTTTATTTTAATGTATTAAATAGCTGTTTTTTCCTTCTTAACATTTTACACATTGTATAAAAGTCATCATGCCAAGAAAATCCTGCAGAACAACAGACTGGGGCTCAACCCCCTTTGAGGAGATGGTGCTGAAGAAGCTACCTGAACCTCAAAAGGCTGCAGGAGCTGTACGGAGGGAGCAGCACTGCATATTTCCCTGCAACTTTGGGGGTGGAAGGTAGAGTAGTTAGTGGTTGAGTATGAAAGGCCTAACTGAGACTCAAAACTCAAGCCTCATTAATGTTCCTCACATTTGAGTCAAGTTGCAGAATTGTTTTTGCAGTGTTGTTATGTTACTCTGCTCACATCAATGTAGCCTACACTGTTTGCCTTTGGAAGAATACATCTACTTGTGAGGTGTCAGGTCCCATAATACAAACTACACAATGTAATAAAAAAAAATAACAAATCACACTTTTTTATGTAGTTTGTTTTGTAGACAACAGTTACAGTTGTTACACTCTGTTTGATAATGTTCAAACATAGATTTGTATTAAAATATTCTGAACAACACACCTGTGTTTGACTTGTTATGTATAGTTTAAAGTTCCCTTTACGATAATTTAAAGTGATGCTCGGTTTTAAACTGGAAAAAGTAAATTGGTCAATTTACCAACAGGTGGCTCAATTTACCCACTGACTTAGATCAATTACCCCTCAGCTGGGGCAAGTTGAGCCGCAAGACCACTTTTTTTTAAGTGGCCATCTATTCATTGCCTTTGCTCATAGATGTATTCTTAGCATTTCCACTGACAGGAAACATCCTGAAATAAAGGTAGATGTTTTTGTTTTACTTCTGTGTCATGTTCCCATGTCTAGAGGACAGCAGAAGTAAAAAATGAATCAATGTACCCCACTCTCCCCTACTGGTACTTCTTACCAGTGATCGCAAGACGCGCACAAAGACATACACACACAAAACAGACACATGTTCCAACCACATTTTGAGTTGCTGGTCATGTGACAGCACTCTCCTCTCTAACACAGAGCATCATCACATGTGCTTTACACTTCGCATGCATTTTCACCTGATCCTATTCTGCACACACAAACCAGGAGGAGAACACTTCCCCTTTAATCACTCAATAACCTCTAAGAGGAACACCTTATCAAGTTAGCTAGAACGCATGAAATCTACAGAGGAATCTATGAAAGTGAAACATTGTTTTTTAACAGCCTGGGCTTCTCAGTAATCTGTCATCTCTGCTACCAGTGGGCGACTGGGAAACCTCTGTGATCAAAAGCAGGGCTCACCACATGTGAAGCCACTCATTTCTCAGTTTCTTTAGATCAGCTGTTTGTAGACACTAAAAGAAACTCCGGCATGTTCCCAGTGAAATCATGGCAGATCTAAGTAGAAGTCTTTGAACTGACTTTAATGAGAAAACCTGCAGCACGTTTTATCTAAATAATTACAAATATACTCATGCAGTGGATTTAAGCATCACCTGTTCAGCAGAAGCAGCGACAGGAGCTGACGGGCTTCTCCTCTTCAGTTCCACACACTTCCTCAGTTTACAGATCTGGTGGCCAGTCCTGCGGTTGAGACAGCAGCTACACTGGCCACAGCTGATCTTCGTCAGGCAAGGCTTGCACATCCCACACCTGCTCCTCTTTTTCTTCTCCTTCCTCTGAGGTTTTGAAGGAAAACATGCGCCCTCTGCACCCCACGGTCCTGGAGGCATAACCGGACTGGGGTCCCCGTATCCTGTTTCGGACTCGGTGTCAAAAGAAAAAGAGGAGCGAGTGCTTTCTGAGCTGCACGAGACGGACGAACTACAATCCAGAGAATGAGTGGAGATCTTTGGCACCGAGTCCTGCCCTGACACAGCCACCACAACGCTGTCTTCGCCCACATTTGGCTCACGCTCAGTTGCAAGGGCAACCGTGCTCGACTGAGGAAGGAGAGACAATGACACTGAGGAAAACGGAGACCCTTCCTGGCTGCGGTGCTTGAATGGCTCTTGACAGGATTCACTATCTTTGGTTTGCACCTCTGCTGCTCTGTAAGCATGTCTGTCCATCTGAGGGATCTCCAAATGTCGTAATTCTCTCTGGCTTGAGTCCCATGAGCCTTTTGGTCTGAGGGAGTCATTACAGATGATAACTGGTGTATTTCTTATCACTTGAGGGGTCATACCAGCAGGGGAGTCTGGGATTTGTGGCTTAGCACCATGAGCGGTAGGTTGCAGGTCCGTGTTGTCACGACTCAGTAGCTGTTCTCCTTCGAGTGACTTTGATGCTGAGGGGGCTTTGGTGGTGGCTGAGGTAGCTGTGTTGGAGACAGGTGCTTCAGACTGTACTGCCAGTCCTTTGCTAGACTGAGGAGGATCTGGAGGTTTAGAGACTGGAGCAGAACTGAGGTGGGAGTCAGCAGGTCTGATGAGGTTGTCCTCCTTTTTGTCCATATCTTCCTTTTTATCCTCATTTCTATGCAGGCTCTCACTGGTCTCCACCGCTGTCTCATCTGGTCTTGCTGTATTCGCCTCTAGGCAGTCCCTTCTCTCTGGATGTATTTCCTCTTTTATCTCAGTGTCAACTCTCACACTTTGATCTGTCACTTGCACTTTCGCGTCCAAGATGTCACCCTCTTCCTGATGGATAATGCCCACTTCATCTTGCTTTCTATCACTGGCAAGTCGATCTAGCTTATTTCCAGGGATGGGAGAGCTGTCATTTCCCACAACGCTGGACTGGATCCCCACTGCGCTGATACTTGTTAGTGCAGAAGTCTCAGGAGGGCTGTTTTTACTCTCTGTGCAGAGCTGTCCATCAACATCCTCACCCTCAAGGGCTTCAGTCACACCTCTCAGGTCGTCTTCGCTCTTATGACTGGCAGTCTTTCTGTCTTGCTCAGTTGTAGTGCTGTCGCAGCTCCACGGTGTACAGTCTTCCAGTGTGTCATTGCGTGGTGGTGAATCAGCTTTAAGAGGACTCCTCTCTTTAGCATTGCTAACTCCAAGATCTTGACTTTTGATATTTCTAGGGCTTTCACAACTAGTTTTCAGAGAAACTGGAGGGACATCTTCACCCTCACAGGAGCCCCAAGTTACTTTTTCTTCATCCCAAGTTGAATCACTGCTGCTGTTGCTGCTGGTGGCGGCGGTGCTTGGGGGCTGGTTTCTTGCACTCCTGGTCTGAGATGCTGCTGCTCCTCTCCCTGTGCCACGCCTGTTGTTCCTCCCTCCTCTACAAGGTTTGGAAGGTTGGCATGAAGAAAGAGACACCCCCGTGCCCCGCAGGGACTTCCTCCGCCCTGGGGGATCTTCTAACTCAACACAGTGGTCAGGTGGATTGCTCAACGATCTAAGCCTTGCAGATCCTGTTACATTTAGGGCACGGTTAACTCCACCAGGGGACCTCTCTGGGCCCTGACCAGCTGGCCCACCCGCCCCTCTTCCACGGGAGCCTTTCCCTGACTGTGTCTGGGCCCTAGCTGTTGATTTTTTGGGCTCTGCGGGTGCCTTCTGGGGCCTCTCAGAGGCTCTTCCTCTGGGTTTATTGGAGTTAAAGGTCTGCCTTTTGGTGCTTATCACTTTCTGTCCATTCTTCCTGGCAGGTGTCTGTCTCCTTGTGGGTTTGGTCGTAGCAGGCATGGCTGAGGGTGTGGAGAGGAGGATTTCTGTCCGCCAGCATGGGAGCTAGATGAATGTTTATCTTTCCTTGTGCACACAGTAATATACTTTTCAAAACCTTCCTTCTGTTCTCGCAGATTTTGATGCTTCAGTTATTGGGAAATGACACCGCATGACCTATAAACAGAGAAAGCAATAATGTCACCACCTTTTAATTTATTCACGTGGAAGCACAAGCACACAAACATCTGCTGGAAGTTAGTGACTGCACACAAAAACACCGTGTATACTATTTTTTACTCGTGTGGATGGTTGCTGCTGAATGACAGTTCTGCCCCGCCTGAAATATCTCCTCTGACAAGCAGTAAAGCCCAGTCTGTCAGTGTGCGCCCATGGAGCTGGCCGAATAAAGTGGTCGTAAAATAATAAATACAGACACAGACACACGTTTACTACGGCTTCCTGCGTGAGTATCGCGGCTTTAACAGTTTAAAGGGCAGGCAGACACGCTGAGTTGCGGTGGGCTCCGGCCGGAGGTCGGATCCTGTTTTCGTCCTGTCTGACGGGCGGAAGGGGGGGGTTACGACCGTGTAAAAACGCCTTCAACGTCCCTGTTTGTTGTTATTTTTGCACTTGACCGCTATTGTTTACAGCGGCGGTCGGACACAAACGTCGACACACGCGGAAATATGACTTTTGTATATGTTATGTTATTGTCGCTGATGTTTTATTGACACGGCTACGGCTGAAATGCTTTACATACCATAGAGAGACAGTTGCACTGTCTGAACTGCTAATAATACTCCAGTCCAGCGAGACAGCGAGACCTTGTATTGCTTTCCCTCCTCGGCAAATATAGACTGCTGGCAAGTTCAATCCTCTCCCGACGATGACACATGGACATGTTATAAGCACCGACATGAATACATCAAGGAAAATTGCTGTTTTTTCCAAAAGGCTGCGGTGTTTGACGGAGAGCGACACCCGTTCAAATGTAAATCCCTCTTATGTCAGTCCATTCAGGGCAGCCCCGCTCACTCTCCCTCCACCAGACGCTCAACCCACGGGTTCAGCTCGCCAAAAACTCGTCGTCGGCTCTGGAGGAGAGTGGATGAGAAAACCTGGAACGGACTCCCGGCTGCACTTTGTCCCAGCGCATCCTAAACAGGGTGCAATAATGGCAAATAGTCTGTGGAGTGTGCTAACAATTCAATGGACCGCTGTGGATATACAACTGCATTAACATAATACTAGCTAGCTAACTGGTAGCATAAAAAAATAGACAAATTAATATATCGTTAGCATCATAGCATTATTGTCACATTTTTGGCCAAATTGTGACATCTGCGTAACTTTACCTTTCTAACACTGCTAATTCATTTTGCATCATGGGCTATGTCCTGAAAAAAAAAAGAAAGGCAATTAAGCTGTGATATGTAACTTTAGTTGTGTTTATTTGTATGATGTTTATGTGATTTTGTTTTCTAGCCCAGTCATATAGTTTTTCAGAGAACTGTTCTTATGTTACTGGCATAAATAATTAATAATATTGTAGTTATATTAGGTAATTATACAACAAAACAGTTAAAAATAAAGTTAGTTGAATAATATAAACTAAATAATGAATTAGAATAAATAAAATAATAGTTAGAATGTCAGAAAAGGTTGAACTATTTAGCTTTAGTTATTTTTCCAAAGTAATGCTAGTTGTGTGCTTACTACAAAAAAGGAGGCTCATTTGACCCTTAAGGTGTGCACATTTTTCACCCTTTTCATTCTTTGTTTTTTGATAATTTTGGTTGTGTTCATCATGGGCCATATTTGGCAAATTGTTAGAGCTATTCATATATTTACTACTGAGCACTGGCAGGAAATCATATACGAACTTTCATTTAATTTGTTGAGTTCTCCTCCAGTGAAAGTCCCAGCCATTTCTATTGGGAAATTGATCTCCAGCACCACAGGACTCTAACACAGCAGCAGAACCTGACAACTTCACAAATTCAAGTTGTTATTGATTGCTGATAGAACATGCAGTTTCAGGGAACTGTCAGATATCCTACTGAATAGTTTTTCAGTCGGATAAATAATTGGATAAAAGTAATTTTCGAGTTATATTACATAAATGTACCTCAAAGTAGAGTTAAAACACAAGTTTGAGCTATTTATTTTTCTTACTAGTTCTGTGCGTAATGCAAAAAAAAGCCAAAAACGCCTATTTAACTATCACAAGTAGTCAATCTTATATCTAGTATCTCATTATGAATGCTGTATGTTGTTTTATTACCTTTTTTGTTAAGAAGATGGTCATCTGCTTTTACTTGAAAAATTATTTTTCAAAATATTTATTGATTTAACTGGCCAACGCTACCCATCTACAGAAAAATTGTGTTTTTCTATTAAATGGTTGTAAATAGTTATTACTATGTTTATATTATATATTGTTTATCTTTTGGACTATGTTTATGCATGCACATTTTTCTTGCACTTTATTCTGTTGCTGTCTTGACCAGTGAATTACCCCATTGTGGGATCAATAAAGTCTCATCTAACCTCATCTAATCTAATGAATTTAACCCCCAGGGCCTATTCTAATGTTGAGGCAGTTGAGCAAGAGATTAAATAAATATATAAAAATTAAAGAATGCGCCATTACCATTGAAATGCTGTGGTAAAACGTTGTCGGTAAGTTTTATAAAAAAATATGGAATATTTGTGTAAAAATGAACATCTATTTTTTTTTTTTTTTTCATATCGCCCCTTCGTCGACGTCATTGCGCGTCATTTACGTGCGACTGTTTTCGAGCTGTCTCGTCTACGGACGAAGGGCACGAATGTGGTTGTATATTTGTTGAAAGTGCCTTAGGTTAACTAATTTATGACCGCGATTCTAGTCAGGTTTCTAGAGGTAAAGGTCGACGGGCTCCTCGGTGTGTTTCTAATGTCTGTCTATGGCAGCGGGTCATTTTTTACGGCCGGGATTATCTGAGGAAGTGGTGAAACGAGTGAGACGTTCAGCTCTGTGACGGAAAACCCGACTCAACCCACCGACCTTTTACACCTCTAACAGCTTATTTTGTGAGTATCCCATGCTGACAGACTAACAGACCGTATGTTGGACTGATAGGTGGATTGTACTAGGAATACATGCCGGGTGTGGCTATTAACAGCTTTGACAGATGGCGAACCAACCTTAAAACAACTGTCATTATAAGATTTGCTACTGTGAATCACATGGAGATGATTTGGATGAACTTTATCCCCAGAAGAGATTGATGACATTTGTACTCAGTAGTCGGAGTCCCAGTAAACAAACATGAGGAGTGATTAAAGGTGATTGTGGACTGACAGTTTTTTGCCCAACTTGTGCAGCCATGGTTGAGTCCTGAGGTCGCAGGATGGCATCGGTGGCTGCAGTCTCCACACCCCCTGTTTTAGGGAACACCCCTGCCCAGAAGGACTACTATGTGCTTCGCACCCTCACAGCTGGAGGTAAGGTCTACACAGACACACAGAAATGTGTAGACAGGATAGACTTCACTTTGGACCTGGAGAAACATCTCCTTATTTGCGTTACTACCTCCAGCCTTCTGTTGTGACTCAGAAATTGATGTTGGCTTATGACGTTTTATTTTTATCGCAAATTGTAGTAGATTCTTCTTAACGGTTATTTTGAAAGAAAATCAGTAATATTAGGAAATACCTTATTTGTATCTGTTGCATTTTCTCTTCAAGGAACATACTGGGTTTTTTTGTATTTTGTTTGTTTGGGTTTTTTTTTTATATTTTCAAGAACAAAGGTACAGTTACAGATTGACAAGACAAAGTCAAATCATGGACTCACAATGACCAGACCCAAGAAATTGAAAAAATACATAAACAGATAAAGATGAAAACAAAAAAACAACAAAAAAGAAAAAAGAAGAGAAGAAGAAAAAACCCAACGCATCACATAGATAAAATACATTATCAAAGCTACAGAGAGACAACAGGTAGCATCACCACTCATAGATCCTGTCAAGTCCAGCTCCAATACCAGGAAATGAATCAATCTGGTGTGCTGGTAGATTTTCCATATAATTTAAAAATGGTTGCGATATCTTGTGAAAAGTCTCACTTCTTTTTTGCATCCAATAAGTTATTTTCTCTAGGGGTACACAGCTATTGATTTCACAAAGCCGCATTTTGATTGGAAGGGGGGGGGGTGTCTGATTTCCACTTTATTGCAATACATTTTTTAGCAATTGTCAAAAGGATTTCTGTAAGTTTTGTAGCATACTTTGTCCCAAGATTGGAGTTACTGAAATTCCCTAGTAAACAAATTTGAGGGTCCAGTGAAAATGTGACCCCGTGGATGCTCGACCGTTTCACATGCCCCCTGCCAGAACCCCTGCAGTTTAGAACACTGCCAGGTAGAATGAAAGGGTGTTCCTTCCTCCATGTCACATCTAAAACACAGAGGTGATGTATTGGAGTTGTACTTTGTAATTTATGTGGGGGAACATATTGTGTTTTGTTCTTTTTTCCTGTCCAGGTGTAGCAGCATGCTGTGCCAAAAGTTCTATTGCTCCTTTGGACAGAGTGAAGATTCTACTTCAAGCCCAGAACCCCCACTACAAACACCTAGGTTAAACACCATCAGCTAATCATACAAAGAAAACCTCAATGTTTGTTTCCACACTCAAGTTCTGTGTCATTCGATACTTTTAACTTTTTTTTTTTTTTTTTACAGGAGTGCTTTCCACTCTGACAGCAATACCAAAGAAAGAAGGCGTCCTGGGCCTGTACAAGGGCAATGGAGCCATGATGGTCAGGATATTTCCATATGGAGCTATTCAGTTCATGGCCTTCGACACTTACAGTGAGGTACAGTATGGGGTTTTATGGGTAATTTAAAACTACTTTGGCCTATGTTATTTTAGGTGTTTTTTGGTTAAACACCTTTTCGACAAAACGTTTCAACCTGTCAGATGCAACTTTGTTTCGTCTTTACAGCTGCTGAGTAACCATCTCGGGATTTCTGGACACATCCACCGTCTCATGGCAGGATCAATGGCAGGTAATTTATCTCTTTCCTTGATAAGGCTCGCCATTACAGACAGTGTAAATTGGATATCATGTCCTGTTGACACACCTGATATTAAAAAAAGTTGTTGTTTTTTGCATTTGCATGCAAATCTAATTATCAGTGGGGGAAAATATTTTTTTCATTTCCTGGATCATGCACACTACCCTTGTAGGACATTTGCTTCCTGTTGTGTGCCCCTTTTTCATAATGTAACAGTCTCTACTTCTCCAGGATTCAAATCAGCATCACTTCTGGAAGAATAAAGGATGACTATTCACATCTAAATAGGAACATGCATAGAACATTCTATTTGATAGTTTGCTACATAACATTTGCAAATGGAATTATGTAAAAATCAACCACAGATCAGTTTGTGTGAATGTTTAAACCAATTTAAATTACAAGCACAGGTCATAAAAGTGTGTTTTGCAGTAGTTTTCTCATATTTTCATGCCCTTAGGGATGACTGCGGTAATATGCACCTATCCTTTGGATATGGTCCGAGCCAGGCTCGCCTTCCAGGTAAAAGGAGAACATCGCTACACTGGGATTGCCAATGCCTTCCAGAACATCTACCTTAAGGTGAGCCTCAGTAATTCACCTTGTTAGACAAGCAACGGTGTTTTTAGGAAGACTCTGCTGTGCTCCTCTGTTTTTCATTCTCTGACAATGTAGAGGGACATTAGTCAGCTTGTTGGTCTGTCTGTTGTGTGGTTTATGCACCTCTTTGGTCCAGACTGTCTGATGAGTATCAACATGGTGACACAGTAGCCCCTTTTACACAGCACTTCTGTTGTGGGAATATTTTGCCTTTATTCCAGAACGATGTCTGTGTAAACGAAAAGGTGGGATCATTCGGTCCCACCTCTGTAACGCCTCTGGAGGTAGTAACAGAGCTGCGATAAAGGTTCCAGCACGCTGTGGAAAAGCAACACCTCTCGTTCTGCAACCAAGGTGTGACTTTGGATCACGTATTGTGTGTGCGACCCCTGCGCTGGGGGATTTTAAAAATGAGCGCGGGCCGTGAACAGTAAACTAACATATCAACGCGACCAGAAAGATGTGGAACTGGGGAGACACTAAGATCCATGAGCTGTTGTCACTTCAGGCGGAGGACTCTATCCATGCTAACATTTGTGGAACAGTGTGAAAACTCAGTTTAAGTCGTGTCCCACTGGTCAACAAAGTGTGATACGGAAATATTTAAGAAAACATGTTGCATTCAGCAGGTAAATGTTTGAAATAAGCAGCATTTACATATTTATTAGTAACTGAGTTTTTCAGTGTGGGACCAGGAGGATACACTTGTATGTTTATGATATGAATCTTGTCGTTGTGTTTCTTTAAAGGAAGGGGGCGTGTTAGGCTTCTACAGGGGACTGACTCCAACTCTTATTGGAATGGCCCCTTATGCAGGTCAGTATTCATGTCTGAACTCTATCAGTGGTTGTTAGCGGTGCACAGCTTCACATGAGGTTTACTGTTCCTCTCTTTGTGCGTCTTGTCTCCAGGTCTCTCCTTCTTCACGTTCGGCACCCTGAAGAGTCTGGGCTTAAAACATTTCCCAGAGATGCTGGGCCGTCCCTCTTCAGACAACCCTGATGTCCTGGTCCTGAAAACTTATGTCAACCTGCTCTGCGGAGGCTTCGCCGGTGTCATTGCTCAGACAATATCGTAAGTGTTGCAGGCAGGCAGCCAAAAAGGTTTCTGGCCTGAGCTCACATGAATAATGAACCAAATGATGTGAGCCCTTAATTTGTGCGATTTGGCCGGGGCTTTTTATTGACTGATTTGAGTTATTAATGGTTGGTGTATCACATTGTTGTACAACAACACATTTGTCCAGAGACAGTTTGTCTTTTTGACAGATACCCTTTGGATGTGGCTAGAAGAAGAATGCAGTTAGGAGGAGTGCTTCCAGACTCTGAGAAATGTGTGTAAGTATCACACATGTAATGTTGGGAGTGCACCACCTGTCTGTGTGTACATGGTAACGGACAGATTTCATTAATTAATGGACTCTCTTGAATTATGTTTCTAAAAGATGCATCTGTCAGTGTGTTTTCATGTGATCTTATATTGTTTAGGGGCTATTTGTTGGTTATCTCATCTGAATAGAAAGAAGCTCACACAACACTAATGTAGATGTAGGTCATGAGTGACATAAATAAAATAAAGTACTATTTATTACATTGCATGCTACTTAAATAAAGGTGAATTTTATCTTAATTTCTTAATGAAGGTTAATAAGAGATCATTTTGTTTCTCAGTTTGTCATGGTAATATGTTACTTGTATATAGAACCATGGCAGACTGGTGAAACGTTTAGTGTGAATTACAGACATTGAATCAAAAGAAAGAAACCTTCACAGATTGAAAAAGACACGCTGCAGTAAACACAATATTATAGAGAAATACAAGCAAGAACACTTGAATCAGCTTTAAACAATAAGATAACCATAGCAGAAACAGTAAAACCAATATAAAAAAAAAGCAAGTGTACGTTTGTTCACCGTAGAAGAAGACAAGGTATGACCGTCCATGATCTCATCTGACTTGACGTTCCCAACACTGAGGCTAAAACAGAAAAGGCCCCGTCACCTTCAGTCATAAGGTTTGAGTGAGGAATGACCTTCCAGAGGATCTCCGTTTGCACTGAGGCTTGTATGAGGTGGAGAGGTCAGCTATGCTATCTGGAGTGTATTTAAAAGTCACAGTAGGATTTTAAAATGGATTCTAAAGTGGACTGGAAACCAATGACGTGCTTTTAAAACCGTGGGAATCACATGCAGATCATTAGAAGAATGAAGGTTGTTTTAATACTTAAACAGGCTTCATTTCCAACATTGTTTATTTCATTTAAATTAGAGAAGCTCATGGCGTGAACATGTGTCCTCGGGGAGACACGAGTTAAAAAATTAAAATGAAGTCTGATGACCTATGCACTGAAACTATACGGATACATTCCTGAGATGAGGAAACTATTTAGAATAAATAACCCTTTAGACTGGAGAACTTATTTTCATTTGAGCATGCCACTCATACTGTCACCAGTTCACATGCTACTGATTGTTCTTATCTGCTGCTCATTTTTATTTTAAACACCTCATAAGTTCATGCATTTACAGTGTACAGGTAAACGCTGGGAGAAGTTGTCTTTTTATACAGGTTATTAAAACTGAACAACAGGGAGACGTTCTCATGTGTCTAAAGTTATTTCCAAAACTAAAATCTCTTGTTTTGTTTTAACTAATCTGGTTTGTTTGTTTGTTTCTTTGTTTGTTTTGAGCAGAAGAAAAGAAAAGTCTTTTTTATGTACAAGGAACCAATAGCACACTGTTCAGAGCACACAAGTTGATAAATAAAAGTGATCAATACATTA
>JAPQRQ010000008.1:21730423-21746527 GCA_037367365.1 Apogon talboti
AGTGTATAAAGTGTGTGGTGAGGGGTTTTACAGCCTTAAAACATATAGAATAATTGTAAAAAATAAAGCTGACTACTGCCTATTGCGGGTTATTTTTAGAATGGAACCCCCGCGATAAATGAGGGACCAGTGTATACAGTAAGAACATGAATGTTAAAAGTATTTAGGTGATATTTTAAGCAGAAATGTTGCAGCTGTAATATGTTGATACTTTTAATGATCAAACCTGAAAATAGATGACATGTTAAGACTGTTTAGAGTGTTCTAACTTATGCATATTTATGTTATTTTGGGATATTTTATCAACAAATCAATCCATTGATTAATTGCGGCACATCAGCAATAAAAATTTTAATTAGTAGCTATTAGTCTACTTGTTTTCTTATATTCATCTCAGTGATATTATTCATACTTATTACTTATATTTTCATTTGGAACAAGAATTTCCTTCAGTATTAATATTTATCTTACATCAGTGAAAACGAAACCAAATAAATAAATATTAAGCTACTGTAGCTGTGCAGACCCTCCTATCAACTGGATTTCATGGTTTAACCACTGATTGCAAAGTAATTCTAATAATTACAAATGCACATCATAATAAGTAGGTTTCAGCTTCACTAGTCTCTTAACATAATATTAAGTGAGAACTAACCAGAACTTCACCCTTCAGTCTGGATCTGAACGTCAGTTTTCAGTGCGACAAATGTAAATATCCATTTTTTAAAACATCTTTCCTTCTCTTTCATCTTTTACCTCGCCTCAATCTTTTATCTGCCTCCTGTGTCGACTCCAGGTCTGAAATCACAGAACTCGCAGTCCAAAAAAAAGCACTCTGACGGAAAAATCATTTGCAAACCCTCCTGCATATTTGTTCAGTCTGAGCCAAAGCCCGCTGAGCCACTTCGACAACGAGAACACCCACTTATGTCCCAGTGTCTCGGAGGACGCGCGCACTATTCACACCACTCGACGAACACTCGGCGTATGCAGATTTGTCCTTAAAAACTTTCGCATGAATGACTGGAGCGCGGTGCGGATGAATGGGTGAGGTAACAGATGGGACGTTACGTGTACGACACTACCGGTCTAACAGCGGCGGCGTGTAGGGTAACGGGGCTGCGCGTCGGCGCTGACCTTGCTTGATCTCCTCCGCCGTCCTGTCGATGAGCACGTACAGCGACCACACCACGCAGGTGATGGCGATGACATGGAAGGTGACCGAGCACATGATCTTCCTCCTCTCACTCGCCGTCATCTGTAGCTTCTCCCACTGCAAAAAAAACAAACAAAAAAAAAAAAACCCAATGGTGACATTTATGGAGGTCGAAGAGGATGCATTTCAAACACAGACGCAAACACTTAAAAGCAATTAATCTGCTGGCTGTTGGCTTTCCCTGCGCGTTTGGGAGCAGCTCGGAGTGTGAGTTAAATATTTAATGGAACAGGATTCAGCCACTGTGATCTAGATCCAATAGTACATAATGCGTCTTGGCAGAGTGAGAACAAAGGGGAAGGAGGTGGCATTCAAAGGCCAGGTTCCACTAGAGGAACGCAGCCAAAACGATGCTCTTGAACCTCATTAAAACTATCCTCCAACTTGCTGCATGTGGAGAAGATGTGCTCCACTGTTCCTCTCAAATCTGCAGTGTTTGATGTGATGTGGCAGCCAGTCCTATCTTCTCTGTCCAAACCGTCCTGAACACATGTACGCAGTGGTGTCCAGTCCATGTACTGTATATTCACTCTCATGGTTACTGTTATTTTTTCATTCTAGACTGAACATCATTGCAGATGTCTACTCAAAGATACTGTTTTCAGATTTTTTTTTCTTTTGTAGCCTATTAGAGCAGACAGTTCTATTGTTATTTTTGCTTTTGTTGTTGTCCTTTCTCTGTTTTATTTGCTTGGGGGGAGGTTCCTTTATTTTTTTTTTGCTTTTTCTGTTTTGTGATTTATCTTATGCTTGTTCCTGAAAATTTAAAAAAATCTATTAAAAAAATATCATCCAGACTTTCATGTGCTCCTACGTGGTTTTCCTACTTATTACGCTTCTCATAAGTTTAGCTGCTGAACAGAACTTCTATCCTCTCCTAGAAGAGTGTTTTAATTCTTTCAGCAGATATTCACACCACACATGTTGAAAGTTACATCAGAAAACTTCTATGAAAAGGAAACCATGCTGTAAGCTGAGCCAATGCTTTGAAATGGTCCACTTCCTTAGATCGTCCTGTGGGTTCATGAAAGTAGATTAATAAGGGCAAGATTAATAATATAACATTACTATGGGTTTTTTTTTTTACTGGTAGTTAACAATATCTTATTAGAATTATCGTTTGCTTTGGTTCCCCACACAATTTTACCTCTAAGGTGACAGGAGCTAAGGTTAAGATTAAGATTAACTTGCTTTACTGTCCCATAAGGACATTTACCAATCCTAAGACACACAAATGCTGTCTTCACGTGCAGTCAGGAAGGTGATCCTTTCAACTCGTCAATCTGAAATTACCAGTGTGTTGTGTTTGTTGTCGTCACAAAATGAAAAATGGCTGACACACAATTTATTGTGACCTGCTACTTGGGTAAAACGGTTTTGGATGTTAATTCATCTCCTACTGCATTTTTTTTTCATTCATCTTCTGAACTTATATCCTCGAGAGGGTCGCAACGACATGTATACACTGATATATAGAGATGAACAACCAATCACTCTCACATTCACATCTATGGGCAATTTAGCTCAACCAATTAACCTATTAATGCATGTCTTTGGAAGCCAGAGTACCCACATACATGAGGAGAACATGCAAACGCCACTTTTTCTTGTAAAATAGTTTTTTTTGGCAAATTATGTATACTATAAATGTGCAAAATCATCAGCTAACAGCAGCAGAATGTTAATAAAAGCAATGTTTATCATTGGCGATTAATCCCTCTTTGCTGTCTGCCATGTTGAAAATACAACATGAGGGGCGTTCATGTGCAATTTTCGAGTTCGTAAGTAATACTTACCATAATTCCCATAACACATGAAGGCAGCATAAGTACTTAGCATTAGGATTAGCAGTTAGCATTAGCTCGTAGCACATTAGGAGCAGTGAGCTGCCATTGAAGGCGTTCAGGGATCAACTTCAGATCTTCATTAGTGCCTTCGTCAAGGACACTGCCAGGAGAATGAACCTATTTGTACCTGATTTGGGATCTGTCTCCTAAAGGGGCGGGGCAATAGTATAACACGTGATATAGAAAAAATAGGCCTTATTTCTGATTTCTTATTTCTGGTTATGTATTGGATAAGGAGCTGCTCAGTTTCTTGTGACATCACAAATCTTGTTTCTAAAGCTGTGTTCAATTTAATCAGAAGTTGGTGGAAAAAAAAAATTGGGGGAGGAAGATCAACTCAGGATGCTTAATACGGACAGTCTAATGTTACTGCCTCCAGGGCTCAGGGTGAGAAATTCAGATTCTCTCCAACTCTAACCCATGGCTAATCAGTCCAATTCTGTTCAGAACATAATTATCTACTTGTAGTTCACAATGTGAGGTCCATGTACCAAGTTCAAGTATGTTTAGAGGACGCTGCTCCATTGAACGACAGATTTTCTCCTTCTCATGAACACAAAATACAACATTTTTTTCATCTGAAATTCCCAAGTTCAATAACACAAGATTTCAAGTGCCGCTGCATCACCAGAAGTTGCAAAAACACACTTTTTCATCTATAAAGTAGAAGCACAGATGGTTTTTGTACTTATTTTTTATGGTGTAAAAAGAAACTTGGAAGTACAGATTCTTTACTCAAGTCAAAGTGAGAGTAAACTACAAAAACAAAAACCATTCACTATTTAACTATATAGTCCTTTGGGATGTGGCAGCATCTTTGTCTTTCTAGTGTAACTCCTTTACCACGGCTACAGTATAAATGGATGTCTGGGAAAAATAGCTATAATAAAAAAAGAGCTGAGGAGCGGGAAGCGGCCAAGCGATTACACCTGTCAATCAAAGCCCACACAGCACATGTCAAAGCCTCATATCAACCTCAAAATCACATTCACTTACAAAATGTCCAGTAGTACACTTATTAAAAGGCCCAAATAATGCAGAGAGAGGAGACGGGGATTAACAAAAACATTTTTCTAAGGTTGTGAACAGGGGTCAATGGGGTCAGGGAGGTTTTGTCAGTATTTAGCATCATTATAGCAGCATTACACTAAGAGACCTGCAAAGGCTTCAGCTTCCATTTGTACTGGTTCTACAGGAGAGAGAAGGAGGTGGTGGTGGGGGGGTCACTTTGACTATATGTATGATATATTTGTTTAATTTCATATTTAAGTGTTATACATTTAGTAATATTTGCATTATGTCATTACATTTAATAGGAAACTATAATTACACATAGAGTGCTATTCAAAAACCATAGGTTTTGTTGTTTATGCAAGGCTATAATGCAATTTTCCCTCTTTGTGCCTAAATACAAATGGGAATACGTAAACGGAATTAAGAGTAAAAAGTTCAGAAAACAAAAAGGTTTTGCAGACCATCAAATGATTCTTTAACCAATATATATAATATAATCCATGTCACAAATATATGGGTCATTTTAGATAAATGTGAACCACAGGGACTCAAAGACATTGTATAGAGTAACAGGATCAGCCCACATACAAACAATGAGCCTGTTTACATGACCATAAACAGCTGATATCCGGGAGTAATCAGATAATTGTAATAATCAGATCTAAGGCATTTACATACACTTAAGAAATGCGATAATCAAAAAACCCTGGTTTAGATGCTCCAGTCCATTATCAGATTTCTTTCTAGTGATGGTAGACTTAAACTTCCTGTTGTCTTCCACTCACGTTTGACTATGTAACTTTCGGTCTCTACTGTTTTCAATTGTGTTTATACATACGCAGACGTGAAAGGATGAAATAAATCAGATTAACCTGTCTACATGTAGGAAGACATCAGAGTATTGGGGAGAAATCCAGGTGTGTTAATCCTATTTCTCCTAATCAGATTACTGCTGTTATCTGATAAATCATATCAGATTATCCTGTTTACATGGTCACATGAATAATCTGAAAACTCCAGGAATCAGATTATGATCAGAGTATTGGTGTGCATGGAAACGGGCTCTATGATGATTGTATCAAATGGTTAGTTTGCACATCGTACCTAACCTGCATTGGACTCTTATGTTGGTAAAATATGAGATTTACTGCTTTAATCATCTGGGCTTTTCCAGTTTTACTCATGTCAGATATTTCTTATCGTCTTTGACTGCTTTATTCAAGGGAACAGAAGTCACACTAAATATCAGTGTTAAGCTGTATAAGCCATTTAGTTGTGATTTTCTTGTCTTTAATCCTGCGCACACATTTCCTGTGTTTTCTTGTTGAATTTTAATGAAGAGACTGAACAATAAATATGAATGATCATCACAGCCTTGCAAAAACAACAAAGGCAGGTGCACAGAACTGCAACATTATGAAGATTTTTCATTAGAGCTTATAAAATGGGCTGAAATGCAATAAACTCCGTACTCACGTTGGCTGTTTTATGCAGAATGACAACACTGGCAGTGGGAGGGACTTCAGGACATGACATTCAAGGACACCTGAACTTTGACGCACAGCCACTAAATACAGTCAGTGGATAATGCTATGCTTTTAATTCAGGACGATTTTCAATAAGAGGACATTAAGTTTTAACTGACTTTTTTTATGCTTTAAAATGTTTTATTGGCACTTTTACTCATTTAAATAAAAGTCCGTCCTCCCCTGTCTGCTGACCTTGTCAACTCCATTAACTCGCTGTGTTTGTCCCCGGCTGCGCGTTGTATCACCAGGAAATGAGCCCTGATGTACAGTCAACACAATATACTCTGTCAGCGTCATCAAATCAACCCCTGCTTCGCAAATACGCCTTATAATCTCACGGAGCACCCAAATTCATTACTCATTTGGTGCTAAAAGAAACTGTAGCGACTTGGTGTTAGTGCCATAACTGTAGACAGACAGAGACGCAGCCAAACATACTTTAATAAACACTTCATACCAATACTAATATCTCCATCTCATCTTGGAGTTTTTTGCACACCGGCACACAGGCGTGTTTGACGGTCTCCAGTGGGATCCAAAAGCTATTAACAGAGAAGCATTTGTTTAAGGCCTTTTGTGCAGCTAATGAAGGGTGGAAGAATTTTAATTAGAGTGTCCTGCTATCTTTAGGCCACAGCGATTGATAAGAGCTTTTAATGGAAGTGTACAGCCTCTAAACCAACTGAAATGAATCACATCCTCTGCCACGCACACACACACACACACGCACACACACGCACACACACGCACACACACGCACACACACGCACACACACACACACGCTGCAGTTCTGCTCATGAAAACAGCTTCAAAGCTCAGTGTCACACTGGTGTTATCTGCATGACAGATTGAAGGCAGCTTCAGGCATTTTCAGCTTCGTAGCAGAAAGAAAATACAGCAGCTTAGTTGGGACATGGTTAGCTGAGCCCGTAGCAGAAATTTATTAAGGGAGGGAGTTAATAAACACACACTCAGCTTTTCACCACAACACACACACGAGTCACGGTTCGTGTTAGTGGTAACATTTTGACCTTGTACTAGCGGGAAAAAATTATGTGTTTTTCAAGTTCTTATCATTTAATCAGAGTAGTGAAATGTTTAACTTTTATGAATACAATGCAAACATGATGAGTAAGTAATCAGAATAATGAAATGCTAAGAGGACAGACTCAACCCTGTTCCAATTACAGTCTCTTTTGAGTGACAGTCAGTAGTGAACCATCTAGAAAAAGAACTTTTACAACAATATCAGATATGTCTTTAAATGTTTTGCTGTAACAGGAGGGACTACATTTTTCTACTAAAAAAAAAGGTCAGTTGAAGCATCAGTTTGTATAATTATGTAGAAAAATATTTATGAGGCTTCCTGAAAATGGTTTCAATGAAAACATGAAGTATCTTTTTATGAAAGGTGACAAAGCCCTCGACTTCACAGACACCCCGTGGACAAAAAAAGGAAAATATAACTTTACTTCATGTCATTTAAATATATAACTAGAGCCAGTTTAACCTTGTCTGACATAATTAAAAAATACTGGGATTTTTACTACTTCATGGTTTGTAGTTGTGCAAGCTGATGGAGTGCTCCTCAGTTTTAAAATGTTCAGAAATGCTCTGCCTCAGACATTAAATATGATCAATCTCACACATTTAATAAGATGAACTGAAAAACAAATGACAAAATTGCTGGTTAGCTGATGTTTTCAAGTGTTATTATGTATAAATGTTGGTTTAAGTACATTTATACAATAGGTTTAGAAATCTTCCACTAGAAAGAGCCTGAAAATTGAATGTATTATAATGTACAGATGGTGTTTTGAAGTAGATCTGGTAGCTCTGAGGCAAACATTCCTTTGGAGTAAAACCCATTTTCTCACTAATTCTCAGAATTTCACATTTTGACCCGAGACTGTACAGTGGAAACTACATCCCACCAGCATTTTTCATTCCATTTTACCTTTTTGTGTGACTTACACTTCACTACAACATTTCACTACTTTTACTCTAGAGGTACTTGTAAATCAGTATTAACATGTACTTGAAAACAATTAATGCATACATCATTAAAAGGTGTGTAAAAGATGAACTAGTGTTTTAAACTGTACCTCAGTTCAAGTGAAGAACAAGATCCAAACACATATAATATAATCCATTTGTCATTAATACAGGGGTCATTTTAGCTAAAATGTGAATCACAGGGACACAACGTCAGTGTATAAAGTAACAGGATCAGCGCACATGCAAACAAACTGTCGTACCTTGCGCAGCGGTTTGAGTTTAGTCTCCATGATGAACTCGTATTTGCAAAGCTCACAGCAGCGCGTGTCGGAGCTCTTGATCCACTGCTGTAGACAGGCCTGGTGGACGAAGCGTAGACTCCCCGTGCAGTGGCATGGTGTGATCAGAGGACTCTCGTCATCTCCTTCACAGTGACAAATCCTACAGGAGCCAGAAAATTTAGTCAACACTAAGCTACAAGGAAGACAGCTGTAATAGACGGAAGAGAGGGGAGGAAAGATAAAAAAATTTTTAAAAAAAGGGAAAGGTTGGCGGGCGAGGCTGACAGTCTCCAGAAACGCAATAAGATTTGGAAGATACCTGAATGTAAACCTGCAGCACAATGTGTCTATTATAGGTACAAGTATTTTTAAAAGTGTTTATAAAGCAGTGCGAGAGGGAATTGAATTTCACAAATAGAAAAACGTATTAACACCTTGAGCGCAGAGGACAAACACCGGTCCCACATGAATAAACTCAATCATGGCGAACTGATTTGAATCAAAGCACTTCATTTTCAAGTCTGATATAATGATATTTTCAGGAAATTATCTTCTGCGCTGTTGCAGCAAAGAGGTACAAATGAAACACAGGTAATCCAATGGCACGTCTCGTCTCAAGGAGAGGGACTTGACAATTGGCAACAAACAAACTTGGTGTTGCCAACAGTGAAAACAAATCCATACAAGACAGGAGACAGTAATATACACTCAATATGAACTCATTACTAGCACATATTGTTTAAGAAATGAAGTAGTTATTTTTTAGAGGTGTATTTACAAAGCCAGCAGGAAGTGTAATTCAACAATTTAGTACAAATGAAAATGAAACAAATCAGAGGGAGGAATATATGTATACATATATGTGTGTGTGTGTGTGTGTGTGATGAGAATGTGATGTCTTTACATGACTAATATATGTGAATGTATTTATATTAGGTCTGTCAAAATTAACGTGTTAATGTGAATTAATCCATCATCATGATTAATCTGATAAAAATTTTAATGCAATAACCCATCTGCAGTGCTGAATGACTCTGAACGCCTCTGGCAACACTTTTCGGCAGTTTGTCCAAGTCGAGTTACCGTTGTGCATGCGCAAAAGGACAGTTGATCCGGTAGTGACAGGCAGCAGAACCAACCGATAAAGATGGAAGACGCTAAACAGCACGCTGGCCCTCTCCATGGGAAATAAAAAATCCAAAACGGTACAGTTGTTTCGAGTGTATTGTTGAAACTGTTGACGGTGTTCAATAAACAGGTTAAGTGCAGATATATTCCCTTCTTTCAGGAGTCTGTTTGCTCATACAAAATGAAATGCGATTAATATAGATCAAAAAGTAATGATCGATTAATCAATTGTGATTAACAGAAATTAATCCACAGCAACCCTGTGATTAATCTGATTAAAAATTTTAATCGTTTGACAGCACTAATTTAGATATATTTATTTAAAGCAACGAGCGGAAACAAAGACAGATAAAGACTGAACTCGAGGACAGGCGCAATAACCCTGCAATAAATAGTTTTGTTGCACAGCCACTGCATGAAATTGCATTTGATTTTACAGCCATTTTTGTGTGATTTTGTGTCCCGGTCCTATATTTGTGTGCAGGATATTCTGAGCACAGACAACTGGAACATTTGATTATGCTTCTGCTCCCTCTCTGGCAGACTAGTGGACAGTTTTCTCTGGGTGAGGGGAACGAATCAGTTTTTAATATCTCTTCCACTCTCGACCACATATGACGCCGTTTGGCAGCACAGATATTAGTCGCCCACAGTTTGGGGCGAGTGTGTTTGTATTCATGTACGAGGTAGGTGTGTCGCCCTGACCGATAAATCCTGCTTTCATCATGTCATATCTGGGAAACAAACTGCAAAAGGTAACACTGACACACAATGAGTCTGAATAATCATTAAATCACCATGTGTTTAGACTCCGCGTGGACATTCGACAGAGGTCCAGGTTGTGTTGATGGACAGCATTAATGATGTGAAGCTGACTAACAATAGCTGAAAGTCAGGTCAATGTTACATGCCAGTTGAAGGACACTGTGTTAGAATTCACCATCATGACTTTGACTGTGTTCTTGGGGATCCTTAAAGTGGGGCAGGCTGGGTAATGAATGCAAAAGCAGCTGCTGCGTCTTCCACAACAACACACAAACAAGTATGATTAAAGGTCAGGCTCATGTCTGGGTTTACAACCAGGAAACAGTAAAAATACTGTATATAGACTGCTATTTGTGACAAATATCTTTCTAGGCGGTGGAAACACATTGGATTACTGAACATATGCAGGTAACTGTAGCTCCTAACAATTATAGATGTTTGTTTGTAGACTAAAATTTGACATAATAGATAGATAAATACTTTATTAATCCCCCAAAGGAGAAACTCTGTGCACCTTATTACTTTTGTCAGTAACTTTTTATTTTTCTATCTATTTTTATTATTATTTATGTATGTGTGAGATTATTTGCTTGATTGTGTTGCTGCTGGACACCTGAATTTCTCCTTTGGGGGATTAATAAAGTATCTATCTACCTAATATTGTTTAGTAATCAATAAATGATCACGTTTATGGTGAAAGAATAAATGTTTGCATGTCGTCTCCAGTGACTGAATTAACACATCTGATTTCTGTCACATGACGACTTGATGAGTTTTATATGAAGCACATGTCTTAACTGGATTTGATGCTTTGAGTTGAAACACATTGGTTTGTCCATGATTTAATAAAGGATCAGGATCAGATTCAGCCTCAGATTCCTCCTGAGTGCCAACCAATGCTGCGGCCTTTCGTTAACAGTCAACAGGACGGTCATTGTTTTCATGTACATTTGACTGACTATCCGAGATGAGCACCTGACGTTCATGTTTTCAAGACCATTAAAGACCAAGACCAGATCAGATAAACCACCAGGAGTCCAGTCTAGAACGAGGGAGTGGTGTTACATTGTGTGGAGTTTATGTCAAAGCCGATATAAGCTGACTTTGACTCTATATGCACATGCATGACTTTGGGTGAAGAGGTTTTACATGTAAAAAGCTGCAGTAATGATGTGAACAATGGTTGTATGCTTGAAATAATATCCAGTCCCCTATGTCTGAGACCGAAATAAAACCAAATAAAAATACAGTTGACTCCAAGATGAGACGCATACCTTCAAAGGTGGTCTTGAAACCAGCCTCAAGACCGAAACTGGTATTTATTTACTGCATTATTTTCTTTATTCTTGGTGAAAGTGCTTAGTAACTGCAGCTTGTTCAGTGTAAGCACTACCTGTCCTTCTCTTACATTACAGTGAAGTGAATATTTTAGCTTTTGGGCCTTTTTTCTGATGAGCTTTAATCATTTAATGAGTTAATTAAATGATAAATCTAAAAATCATTTAAAGAGAAATGCCAACAAATCACATAATAACAGCATTTTGGACTGTTTTCTGATTCATCAATCCAAAATAGAATCAGAAGATTCAGCTTAAAGTGCTGTTTGCTGCAGCGGTAAAACCCAAGTTGCACAAGAGACGGGGCAAGTGTTAAACCTGACCTCTGTTTCAAATCCCTCTTTTTGCCAGTTTTTAATATACCGTCCCATGAGTGCGATCCACAGACTGGTGGCACCTCTAATACTCTCAGAGGAGACAAAAAAAAAAAAAAAAATCAACAAAACAGAGACCAAGGGGAAAAAAACAGAGAGCGACACAGAGGAAAGAGCCGGCTGCTCACACGGGATTGTCTTTATCCCAGTTCAGAGGAGGATAAGAACACATGAAGACACACGTGCAAACACTCACACCCACACATGTTGAAGAGTGTGTGGGATCATGACTATTTGCAGACTTGGCTGATCTGGCCGAAGCGTTATGAGATTAAGAGGCAAAGTGAACAAAGGAGGATAAAAATAGGTCATTTCCACGGGTTTCTCAAAGAGGGAGGGAGTGAAATGAGGACTGAGGGATTAAAAGATAGAGGAGACACAATTAACATCTCCGTAAGAGTTTGTTTGGGATGTTTTTCCTATCGATTATGCCTGCCCCGCTCTGTTTTTGTTTGTTTGGATCAGATGGTGATGAACTGCAGGTTCTCATCCCACACGTACTGCACTGTACTCCTTTTTCAACAGACATCAGCCTCAGGACCTGGATTTGCAGATCAAGGGTTTTGCTGGTGTTTGCTGAAATGGACAAAATATTCCAATGTTAAAGAAAAAACAAAAACCAATGTAGGAGAGGATAACCACAGACAAATCCTTACACCTCCAGCCACAGCTGTGGTGTACATGAAATGATCAGTGGATGGCATTGGCATTCCTGCTGCAGAGTTTTGCAGAAGATGACAGTGAACTACCAGAAAAGATCAAACCTAAGTCCCTGTAAATACAGGCTGCTTGTTTACTCCATACATTAAATGGATTACTGGACTGAAACATCTTGTACATTTGCAGCTGAATTAAATGGGTCCGTATTAGCAGCAGCAGCACATTCCAGATGCTCTTAGGCATGGGAGGGAAGTTAAAATTTAATTTGCATCGCTTGAGCACCCTAAACACACCCTGGTTTTAACAGTAATTTCAAGACGGCAGAGGCGCCCTGTTCGAGTGTGTCAACATTAAAATATGAGAAGCAAAACAGAGCCAGGAAATCAGAGGCAACACAAGCCGTGAGGGAAACCAGCTCGGCAACATTTCAGCCCTGACGAGGACTTTACTTTCTTCCTGTTCTCTCTTGTCTGTTTCCTCATACTTTTTTTTTTCTTCTTTCCTGCGGCATTCAGACAATCTCTGCACTCTTGTCTCTGTTCATGTGTCACTCTAACATCCTCCTCCCTCCAGCTGTTCCCTGTGCTGCCTTCACCCTCGTGTGTTTGCGTGTTTATTTTCCAAATGAATTTTCTGTTTCTTTTCCGCAGTTGTTCATGTGCTACACAGTGTGATATCGACAGTGTTTTGTTCACATCCTTTTGTCAGACTGTGTCATCCTGAATAGTTTAAGCTCTACATTGTGCAAGAGACACAATAATCAGAGAAAAACACAATTCAATTAGCCGCAGCCCCACTGGAAGCCTCCTCTTTCACACCCTCTGCATAAACCAAAGTGGTTTCTCATTGCCTGTGTGTTCCTTAAAGACTATTAAACTTCCTGAGGGGGAATCTTATCCTGGAGGATGGTTCTAGTCCATATGAGAACCACACCCACATACTTAAAGCTGCTCTGTTTCTTAATTTACACTAGTGATGCTAAGAAGCCATATTTGGATTTCATTTGATCACAAAGACAGCAATGAAACTAAATGAACTGCACCAGTATACAGCAAAAAGCAGAGGGAGACTTACTCAATATTACACCTTTCACATTATGTATCTGTGATGAAAAAACAAAAGAACAGTTATTTTCACTGTCAATCTGTTGGTTATTTTATCAGTTAAGTAATTAACTGATTGATTGATTTGTAAAGTCAGTATAAAATGAGGTGAGTTTGGTCCATAACCCAAAGTTTACATTCAGTTCAGTTCAGTTCATATTTAAAAGGTTACCAGAACTTAGATTTTTCTGTAAAAAAAAAAAAATTACTCAAACTGTTTAATTGATTCGAGGACAGTCGATGATTGCCTGTATTTTTTGGTAAATAAAATAAAATATAACAAAACTACAGGTGGTATTAAAGAACTTGTTCTGTTTTCTACTCAGACATCCTTGTCAGTCTTTGGCGTAAAAACCAGTCTGTGACACATGAATATAAATGAAACATTAATATAAATAATATTAAGTAATGTGTGTAAGGCTTTACACATTCACAACCCTACATCCTACAAAACAACAAACTAAAACACCACAAAAGTGACATATCACATTGAAAAACTGCTAAAGAAACACAGGAGGCTATTTAAGCATTCAGCAGATAGACAGCAACATTTTTTTCATTTATTTGGACTTGTTTTGTGGTAACTTGATGGATCCTCTATACATTAAATCCACCTACAGAACAAAGTCTCCATGTTCTACCTGACAAAAAGTTATTTAAGCTTCTTTTCTGTTAAAAACTGAAGTTTGTTACTGCTGGAAATTAGATTAATGACAGTTTCATTAAAAGTTACTCATAGTTATTCATCTAAAATAAGATGAATTGCATAAATGGTGGGTTTTTAGACGTATATGGAGCTGTGTATGCCGTCAGGCTGCAGCAGAGACAACAGAAATATAAAAGACTGCATGGGATTTAACATGGGGCTGGTAAAACCTAGAAAAAAACTGTACTAAAATATCAAGTTGGCTTTGATGATGGAAATTCACTTACTGTACATGTGATACACTGATAAGAAATCCAGTACTTTTTGGGAAGTGACACTGAATGTAAACATGGATCAGTTCATTTCCAAGAAAACTCCAAAGGGGGAAGTTTGGCCCAAAGTTAGGTAACAATTCTCACTTGTTGTTTGTCACTACATGAAACTTCTTTCACATTGCATACAGTCATTTGAGCCTTTGTTTAAATATTGATTTGGGCAGCTTTAAGTCTCTCTGAAAGGTGACATTTCTGATAAGGAAAAAATCTCCTACTAGACTGCCAGCTTTGTACAACACTGTCAATAAAAGAGCCGGCTAATGATTAACCTGCTATTCCTCTGAGAAAACAACAACCCCCCCCACACACACACACACACACACAGGTAAGGTCACAGTTTGTTCAGAGCTCACGCTTCAGGCCACCTGACAGCTGAAGGCTTGTTGTTTTGTGTGTATGTGCGTGTGCTGTCGGAGACTACGTGAGCTATTCGGAGCCAATAATCTGCCTCCTGATCTCTGGCCTTCACCTCGCCATTTCTAAGCTTGTGTTTCTCCCCGCCGTTCCGTCAGACCACAGCTGACGTATGAGGCTGTTCAATCTGAAACAGACTACATGCAGCTCATGAGAAAAGGAAAAAGAAAAAGACAGACATATATAATTGGCACTCAGCATGTTAATGGCTTCACATCAACGTATCCACTGAACTACTGCCAAGTAATGCACTGGCAGACAGATAGTGGACCTGACAGCGGCTCGTTCCCGCCTTTGTAGAACTCAGATGGGTGTTTTTAAAACTACACTGGTGAGTCCTGTTGAAATGATTTCACTGTTTGTAAGAAGTGGTCTCTGTGTGCAGCCACAGCCAGGTTCCCTTTGCAGACAGGGATGCATAATGGATGAAATCAACTGCTGCTTGAAGCCAGTTGGATAATGATAAGTGTTGGAAAGTAACAGAATATATCTAATGGTGTTACGGATTTAGAAAACAACATATGAGTAACTCTATTAAATTACAGTTACAATCTAAATAAGTGGTAGTCAGAATACACTTACACTGAAATCAAATCAAATCCATAGATCATTAATGGCATTATTATTTAAGGCTGGTTTACTAGCTCAGATATATTATAAAGTATGACTGCTTTCTTTATTTAAACGACAGTGGGCTAAGCACAGTGAACCTTGGAGTTGGAGAGAATATTGTGCTGTACTTTGCTTTGAACACTAAATTGAGGCTTCTGATATGAGTAGATTCTATATTTTTCCACTCATTTTATGCTCGAAACAGAGGAGAACAAAAAGAACAAACAAAAACACAGACTGCCTTTGCAGCCGGCATTGTACATTTTAAGAGGATTAGATGCAAGACAACACAACACATTACGAAATCAAGTGAACACCAAGTGTTCTACTATTGAGCTGAGAATTTACTGCTCTGTTTTCATCTTCGCTTTTTGATTCTCATTCTAGCTTTATTCATTTAAATAAACAAAGGAGGAAACATTGGGTTTTCATTCTTTTTGGAGAGGAAATATCACACTACTCTTGTGTTTACATATACTTAGGGTTTACATCTGCACAGCAAGTGTTTCATATACATTTATGGTGATGAGGATGCAGTCTTCTGTAGGAGGTAGTGTTGTGTGAAGAGTACATAAGTGCTATATTATTTCATAGTGATCCACGCAGTAACAATGTGAGGCAGTGTAGAAGAAACTGGTGTGTATCCTTGAGTTTAAGCATATTTTAAAAGAAACCCACCCAACAATAAATACCATGACTTAGCAGCTAAGACGCCTCCACAAAGGTCAAGAAGTAATTACATCAGAAAAATAAACAGCAGATTAGACAGAGAGAGAGAGAGAGAGAGAGAGAGAGAGAGAGAGAGAGAGAGAGAGAGAGAGATAGATAGATAGATAGATAGATA
>JAPQRQ010000008.1:21754044-21765597 GCA_037367365.1 Apogon talboti
ACGGAGTCTCTGAACGTCCAAATGGGTCATATCTGATGACCATGAAAAGATGAATAACTGTATTTACACCAATTATTGATATGTTTTGATAAGATTAGTGGATCAGCAGGTATTAAACAGTTACATCAGTAGATGGTTCCGGTCGTCGGTTTATGTTTGGGTCTTTATGGGTTAACTAGTCTGAGTTGCCCATGTCTGTGACTTGCAGTAGTAAAAGCTCTACCAAAAATGACCTATATCAGTGAATACAAGGGTCCCATGATAATATTTGACATGTCTGTAATTTGGTGGGATATGCTACGTGCATTTATTCCGTTTCCTGGAGGATGATAGAGGCTGTGCTGATGATGACAAATGAAAGCTTAAAAGTGTTTGGGATGAAAATTCAGGAGGCTCAACGTAGAATTGGTATTCACTGAAGGAGTGAACTTAAATCCTTCAGAAGAGTAATATCTCAAAAGAGGATGAGATGGATGACGTACATGACAGCTATGGAGCATTTTTTCTATCTTTCAGTTTTATGTAAGTGATGAAACTGCCCTTAATATCAGAAGAAGAGAATGGAGAATGATGTCAGTAAATTCAAGCGAAACCCAGACTTCATTTAGCAGAATAAAACACATACATTTGGGGGGGGATTTCCATACTGTATCATCAGAGGTCTCCAGGTCCAGGTCACACTAGTCCTGTGAGAATAGGGCTTAAAACATGCTAATTAGCACTAGCTCGCCTAGTGAGTAGACCTATTAGTATAACACTGTACTAATGCTAACATCTACTAACGTAGCATGTATTTTACTACCAGTAAATTTTACAAAATATTTGCATTTGGCATGGTTGTTAGTGTAACTTATTAACCAGAACTCCAGTAGACTTGTTTGTCATGGGGAAAGCCAGCAGGCAGGAAAGTCCACGAGAACAGGTAAACGAGCTAGCAATCACAAGCAACACAACAGATATTTTGGAAGATGGTTATTTCATCAATAACATTTTAGCACTAGTACACAAGTACACCAACAAGCACATTCATTATAAAGTTGAAATGACTGACTTCGTATTCCTCCTAGGCAGACATGTTGGGTGTTTGTGGAAGGGCAACACTGAGCCTGTTTACATGACCATAAAAGTACAATAACTGCAAGTAATCAGATAATTGTAATAATCAGATACAACACATTTACATACACTTAAGAAATGCAATAATCACTAAACCCTGGTTTAGACTGTCCAGTCCATTATCAGATTTCTTTCGGAGTATGTACGTATGTAGTGTTGGTAGACTTAAACTTCCTGTTGTTTTCCGCTCATGTTTGACTACATAACTTATGTTCTCTACAATTTTAATTGTGTTTACACATGCACAGACTATATAATAAATCAGATGAACCTGTATACATGCGTGAAGACATCGGAGTATTGGGGAGAAATCCAGGTGTGTTAATCTGATAATTTCTCATAATCAGATTACTGCTGTTATATGATAAAGCCTATCAGATTATCCTGTTTACACGGTCACTTCAATAATCTGACAACTCCAGATATCGGGTAATGATCGGAGTATTGGTGTGCATGTACACAGGTGTATGGGTAAGCTACTCGTATGATGTTTATTTACTCGAATCTTTTGGCATCATAAGTGAACAAAGAAGTATCTCTAAACTGGGATGTTTAAAATCAACACTTTGGATATTTCCTGTTCATCTTTATCTTATAAGTAAACTTATTTGATTTTGTTAAATACCCATATAATAATTTTTGTCCAATTCTTTTAAAGCCCCATGTTTGCACAACTCAGCCATGAATTAAAATGAGTAGAAACTGTGGCACAAGTTGTTTAACACTGTTTGAACAGGGCTTTTTCTGAAGTTATCCCGGTGCTCCTACAAATATACAGATTAGATGTGAGGGTAAAAAATGGGTTAGTGAGTTGGAGCCTGTGTTTACCCCGCCAATGTAAAGACACAGAGCAGGCGGTAATTTCAACAAGAAACTAATTACCTATTGATTGAATTTCTAACTGAGGGGAAATATATAGCCTGTGGCCCGACACCGATCAATACGAATTCAATGTCGATCTCTGCCCTTCATTCCATTGTTCTGTCTGTGAACGCCACAGCTTTTCTTCAGCTTTTATTTTCAATTAAAGCAAAATAAATCAAAACATAGGGTCCTTCTGTTTTGTGTTCAGGTGCTTTTTAATAATTCTCCCAGAGTGGCACTTTAATTCACAGCTTTCACTTTGTGTCTAATGTTTTATCTTGTTTTGTTTCAGATCATGGTCAGGGCTGTTCTTTGGACTTTTAAGAGCACGGACAAACATCCAGCTCCGAGAACAAACAGTTCAAACATGACAAAAGGATAAGATCGCAGCAGTAAATTATTATTACGCAACTATATTTATCTGCTTACAGTAAATGAAACAGTGGGTTTCCTCTTATGAACCCAAGGGAGATAAAGAAAAGGAACAAAAACTGTCTTACTTCTGTAAAAAACTAAAAAAAACCAAAAGTATGTCACCCTTAAAGACATAAAACTATTTTGTGACTTCCAAATATTTTTATTCTTTACATTGAACATTTGATTTTTCACCAGTCATTGTAATATTATCCTCAGCACTTTGTAGTTTAAGTGAAAAGTAGGCCTTTTCCTATATTTAGTGCACTGATCATGCAGATGTTCATAAAGCTCAGAGTAAATTTGACGTTTATTTTATCAAAACAGACAAAACTGAAGATAAAAGTGACTTTTTTAGTAACATCTATCATTAACTGAACATCAAAACAACCATCTATAACCACTGTAATTTGTCCAACTACATGGTGAATCAATGTTGCAGGAGATGACGAGTTCACGACGGAGCCTCTGAGCGTCCAAGACAGTCCTATCTGATGATGATGAAAAGTCCAGCAACTGCATTTTACCTGAATTATTTAGATGAACTGATAGGATTATAGGGCCAAAATGATTCAATATTTTAGGTCAGTGGATGCTTTTGGTGACTGTTTGGGTCTAATTACATTCAAGCATTTTATACTTTATATTGTGCTGTCCAGAAGTAGGATTTAAACACTTTAATGTGCAATTGCACTATTATGGAGGATTCATACATTCATGTTTACATGAGCTTAGAGTCTGTTTTGTGCTGGGAGTCGTTCGCTGTAAACCAACAGTCGACTATATGCATGGTAGCAGCTACAAAACACTGAGGAAGTTGAATTTTCTGTGGTTGTCTGTCCATCAAAGCCTGTCTTCTTGTCTTCTTACAGTGTACAACATCACTGTAGCTACTGCTGAGAAAGACCATCACACAAACACAATAATACACAAATAGAATCTTTAACTCTAATAGTCTAATCACAGTCCTCATAGATAATGGTGTGATTTATACAAATACAGTATATTAACTAATACCAGTATTTTGTGTTTACTTTTTATATGCATTTATTTGTAATATGTAACTTAATACTTTTTATGTATTAGTGATCTGACAAAACCAAATGACCATATTAGTGATATTAAGCTATATGAATAAAACTGAATGGAAATAATTTATTTAATTACTGTTCAGACTACTTTTCTTCCATAACAATGGAGGTAATATTAAACAGATTTTTGCTTGTAGAAACCATTTGGGGTCTTACTGTCCATGTTTCCTGTGATTTCATGCTGTATCCAAATAACAGGAAATAACCTGGTAATTAATATGTATGCTCATTACAATCCTGCTAAAAATAAACAAACCAAAACAAGCTTTATTGTCACGCTACTGTACTTTAACCCCAAACGTGGTCACTTGATAAGCCTAAAGACAGTTGTTTTTGAGTCTAAACCTCACACTGTCTCTGAGGCAGTGATGTGTCACACTATCATGTCATCTGTTGGATTAGTCCTCTATTCTTTAGTGCACTAATAAATGCACAGCTCTTTTAGATTGTTTCAGAGTAAAGATATGTTACAGGTTGGAGGAGATGTTGCTTGAATATAATGTTCCTGCTTCATCGTTTCTGTTAATCATTCATGCAATTATCCTGAGTGCGTTAGCCAAAAGATAACCAAGCAGAGTTAAACCACGGGGCAATAACAGACTATAAAGATAGCAATGATTAACTTTGCAACAGCCAGTGTCTCTCTCTTTTGCTCTCTCATTCAGACAGCCAGACGTCTATTTAACATCTGCTCTCACATAACAGCCAGTCTCTTATGACAAGGACCTTGGCTGATGAGTAAATGAATACCTGCTCTGAATGGGTAACAAACACTGCAGGCGACAACTTGTGGAAAAACTGGTGAAAGGAGGCGTCAGGAAGTCTTAGTCTTGACACTTAACACTTCCTGTGTGCATTGTTGAAACTGTACATTGCGATAAACGCCCATCTCTGCACTCAATCTGTCCCTTTTCCCCGTCTCTGATGTGCAAATTAGCTGCAGTCCACTTTCCCCATGACATTTTCATTTAAGTGAACACCTATTTATTGTGTTTGCTGTAACAATTCTCCCATTCATTATCATAACTTCCTACTTCACTAGTGTCTCACACACAACTCCACCATGAATTAATTATCATCCCCCTTTTCCACTTGTGTAACCTTCACCACTTTTCTTCTCACATCTCTTCTCCCTCTCTTGCCATCTCCGTCTTTACCAGTGGAGAAATACAGCACCTACTTACTTTCTTGCCTCGAGGGACATTTGAAAAATAACCCTTAAAGTCTAACGGAGACGATGAATGGCCTCCCCTCAGTGAGATGTGGGAGGCATCTCTGAACAGATGAATTAATGAACCAGATGTTGAGAAGATATATTAAAAAAACTACCCTTAAAGAATAAGAAAACATTTATCTTCATTAAATATAATGCAAAACATTCAAATTATACTAAATACTGAGCATTCTTTATACACAAAGATGGTCCAGTGTGTGATTTGTCAATGATATGAAATGGTTCTCTTCATTTCTCCTAATTGGCTGTGGTTAGAAGGGTTAGGATGTCATGTAGATGGTCAAAGTAGATTAATAACATCTAAATTACATAATAATACACTGATATCACATTTTTTCTAGCTAACTGGTGGTGGCTACAACTAAACAGTAATACATATGAACACAGCAGAAACTGAATATATGTAATTACTGACCGGAGAAACCTTGACTCAACTGTCATTTTGAAGCCAACAGATGGCCAGAAGTGACCATATTTGGACAAAAGAGGAAGAAGCGTGGGATTTTACGGTCAAGTTAGTGTAGCCTATTAACCATAACTACATCTGAGTTGTCTTCCAGGAAAAAACTTCTTTTATTACAAACAGAAACTCCAGCAGGTGATTGACTCACAAAGACCTGTCAATCAAAGCCAAATCCTAGCCTTCATTCTTGCCTGAGATCTGATTAATGGAAGGAAATTTTAAAGAGGAAACACCAGATCACTTACTAGAAGTTCCAAATACAAAATGATAAAACTGGAATGAGTCCTGGGAAAAAACACTCCAAAAGGCCCTTGGCCCTTGGCATAGAGCCACATTTCTGCGGTGTAAGTCAGCTGACAGTGTGTGTATGTTGACATGTCAGAAGTGTTTGAGTTCTGGTTTGACTAAACTGCACCTGAATTTTCGGTCTTTTCCACTCCTAATCGTCTGGTAGACTCGGTTTGGTTGAGGTTGCAACTTTCAGGTGGCCCAAGTTTGGCTTCACACTGCACTTTGTCAAACAAACCAAACCTTTTAAATATCTTATCTTTGTATCTTTGTAGTCCACTTCCAGCTTTTGGTTCATTCGAAGCGGACCAAGACCTACTTTTTTAAACCTATCTGATCCTTCTGTGATTGGTTGGACTTTTGGGAAAAAACCAAACTAGAGGTCAGGTAAACAGGGCTTGTGTGAATGCACATTTGGTGTTTTTTGCAGAAGAAATGTAAAAGTCCATATTACTTGTGGTAATTGAACCCATATCTCCCCACAACCAGGTGCACCATTAAAGGCACAGCTTTAATCCTCCAATGAGAACACAGCCCCTGGTCACCTGCTCACACATGTACACACTCATTTGGCCAGTGTAAATGCAGTTCATATCATGACGTCATCATTTTCAGAAGACATACACTTTGTTCTGAACCATATTTGGTGATGCACCATAAGTCCCGTGTCATTTCCTGGAGGACTGGCATGACTCAGTTAAAAGACATTAGTAAGTAACATGATCATCCTGTCATGCACAGTGTGGCCATATAATGAGTTGGAGATATGTGAAACCCCATCTAGCAGTTTACAGAAACCGTGTGAAACTCAGGAAAAGGTGTTCAAGAAACGCTCCTTGTATATAATCATAGTACGACTGCAGCGGGAAGAAATGTCGACCAAGTTCAGTCACAGGCCTAATCTGTCAGTGCCTCCAAGCACAGAAAATCCACTGTCAACTAATGTCTTATTTCTTCATAAGCCACTCAGACAAATGGAAGTCAAACACTGAATCGTTATTAAACTACACTACATTACAGCATTAATCATGGTGATTTGGTAGCAGCAGTGTGTACGCAAGGTCGAATGTAAGCTGCTCGATTGGCCAATCATTTTACTGCCACTTGAGACCGCCTTCAATCATGCCTATCCATCTGTTTTGATGGTGCCTCATGTGATTTTTACAAGTTGGCAATCACTTCCATCTGCTGCTGAATAATATCCAGAGCGTGGCAGTTCCAGGTTTTTGCAGCAGGAAGACAAACAACATTCTTTGTTATTTTAATAATAAGGGAACTTAATTAAAAAGTGTCCTGTCCTGAAACCGACGCGGTAAATTTATGCTGGGAGAAAAACAAACAACAAGGACACTGGTGGAATAGGTATTCAGATCCTTAATGTGCAAGTAATTTGCAAATAAAACACTACAGGTAAAGGCTTTAAAACCGAACTCAAAAGAACAGTAAGTATTAACAGACAAATATATTCAAAGTCAAATTTGTTACTATGCAGTAAGAGTCATCCTTATCAGTATTTTACTATTATATGGGATGTTTTTGGATTCATAATACTGTTTTTTCTTGCATGTTAAAGTCAGAACTACTTAATAGTTTGCTCTTGGCTACGATAATCTATGAAAATGCATCACATTCAATAAGGTCATCTTATGTCTCTAGTGTTGCTGTTCTGTGGGAACTCCATTCATCTCTAAAAAGTCAGCTTTTCATGAGCTACCACCGTACAATTAACTGTAAAACATACACAAGTCCAATCCTGGCCTGCTTTATTCTCGCAAAAGTGGACATGTGTCATGTGGACAAGTGGACCGTGTTTGATTAATTGAAAACCAAAGTCCTGTCCCTTCCAGCTGTGCCCCATTGGACCTTATTATAGAAAAACATGTTAGAGTCAATGGCAAGAGACAAGTTTTAATTCTGCATCATTTACTCACACATTGACAATTGAAGAGGTAATTTTACAAGTAAAGAAAGTTACAGTTTGTTGTAAAACTGTTGAGCTATTTTACTATGACAATATGTGACTATAGAACTACACACCTGAATGTCACAGAACAGACGTCATTGTAACGGTCTGTCCATTACAGTCACTGAAGATGTCTCTAAAGCTCCAGCGTGACCAGATATCTGATGATTTCCACATCTTTTCCATACTTCATAATTTAACCAAATGTTACCTTACTATAACTTTCTTGGCTTGCAAACTTATCTGTTAAATTGGCAAGAATGTGTGTAAATGAGGACACAATTCAAACAGGATGGAAAAATAATTTGTCTCTCTCCATTGACCGTTGTTCATGATTTTTTTTACATAATTGGACAAAAAGGGTACAAAAGATTTTAAAGGTACTAAATTGCCCATGAATGGTGGTTGCTATATACAGTATGTCAGCCAGACTGACAGATTAATGTACCAGAAGAAGAGAAAACAGGTTATCATGGCCTACTTTAAATGACACTCCTCTGTCCATGTTACTCAGTGAAGTGTTGACATTACAGCTGGAACTGTTGAAAACTGGCTGAAAAATCCTTTAAAAATGGCATTTAAAGCCAGATGTATGTCGCAGCCCAATCCTTTTCAATCATTCTCCTGGCTTTTACATTAACACGCCTCTTGTTTGGAATAATAAATGCAATTTCTTCACATAATAGACACAAAGGAGCTTGTAATGAAATATTTTAATCTGTGTTTTCCTCCAAGGACCGGTGCCAGTTTCAGTGGCCGCATTGCAAAAATGAGCAACGCTGCCAGGACGTCACCAAAGAAAATATATCAGACCACGACGCGTTTCTAAGAAATTAACAATTAACTTCCATTTCTTCAAAACAGCGGCTTGGCTCGCTGCCTGGAGCTGGAGGACGGACCCTGGTTGTTCTGCGCAGCAAAAACATTCTCAAATCGTGCAAAACTGCAGCAGCTTGAATTTTAGAGCACCACCAGATGTTTGGCTGACTCTCAGCAGCGGCCCACTGAGCGGCGGGTCGCTGCCTCCTGCCTTTATGAGGACCGTAATGCTTTAATTCCTTCCCAAACAGTGTTGGAGGCATCACACTACTCCCTGGCTCTGAGCTAAAGAGAGAAAGGGCTCCAGCTAAGCCTCCTGACCTCGCAGAGTGGAAAGTCAACTCGCGCCAAATCAGCGGGCAATCCACACACTCAGCCCACACTGAGGATAAACCCCACAGAGCAGCCCGCGTATATTCACAAGTGACCTTTTTTTTTGCATCCGCCAAAAGAAATGCTGATTATTTTTCCTTACGACAAACTCTTTGAATCCTGAATGGATTCTGATAAATGGATGAACAAATACAGAATTGGCAGAAGATAATGAGTTTTTCTCTTTGTCTACATGTGTGGATTTATATCTAAGAGCATTCTTTAATCTGCCACAACTCACTGATGGAGGCAAAGTTAGTTTTTTTATGAAACAATTTACCTCTTGGCAAACTGCTGCAGCTTGTTTTCCTCTTGTATATACATCTCTCCCTGTGTCTGATGGTGGGTGATCCTGTGGGAACGAAGCAAGTAACTAAATACCTAGAAAGTAGCTGCTTTTCTGAGTCATCCTCAGTGAGGGGAATATTGTTCAATTAAAGAAAACGCTGTTATTCTTTTAACAGTTGACTGATTAAAAAAAAACATGCTAAAAACCAAGAAGGACGTATAATCCGTCTAGTCATCAGCTGAAACTTGAAACAGACTGACTAAATTCCTGCATTTCTGAGCCTTTGCATACAAATGATAAAAACTGTTCTTACATATATTCTTCCTTCTTCAAAGCTGAGGTTATTCATGTTCAAGGAGATGTTTTTCAAGTAGGTCAAGCAACAGGATTTGAGCGTATGCATTTCTGATTTGATCTGACATGGAGCGATGTGATTAGAGTTTGTTCCATGTGAAGGTACTCGGAGTTTGTTTTCATTTGGAGTCCGTCTCATGCTAATGTGGAAATGAACGAAAACAATCAGACGTCGACATCTCTTCAATCTGCGGACCACCGCTAATGATAACACGACGTCTCCCAGCAGCCTCAGCAGCCACAACACGTATATGTGGAAACTCTTATCAGCCGTGCATTTCACTATGCATTACTTTTCATTTAGTGGGACTTTACAACATAAATTAACTTGACCTACATTTTATTTTCTTTCAGCAAAAGGAACATTTGACTCACTGCTGGAAATGTGAAAATCTTCCATCCCATCCTGCCAATACTGCAGAGACAGGGGAACTTATAAATGCAATGCATATATGCATAAAATCATCCTCTGTAGTCTTGCAGATCATATTCTGATTTAAGCAGCTTGCGGGGAAAGCGGTCGGAGGATGAAGATGGGGTTACCAAAAAATATATTACCCACGGATAAAAATCTGCAGTTCAATTTGGGCTGTAAAAGCACTTTTTAGAATGTGCTCAGACACGGGATCTTTTTAAACCGGTACGATTATTCAAACCAGCGACCTTTGCCGTCACAAGCCGTCTTTCCTTAACCATCAAACTTGTCGAAAAGGGAATTATTAATACAGACTTAAAAATCTGCCATCAAGTGGAATTTCCCTTTAGGGCGACACAGACAACAGCAGCTGGCAAGCAGGAGGCCGATTATTAATTAAGGCTGTCAAACTTAAGAGCTTTACACATACGTTATGTCCATCCCTTCATTACACCCACATTCATCAGTGGAATGGAGGAACAGGTAGGACATTCAATGACAATAAATATGTCTAAAACATTCATCTCTGCATTTATGAATCCAAGAACCTTCTGCTGGGCCATCCTCAAGAAAAGACACAAAGCAGCTGGCTGATAAAACCGTCTCAAAATGTGATGGCAATCACATTTATTTTGGTGACAACGATAAGGTTTGGACATTTTTATTTGATACAGACAGATGTAACAGCCTGTCACGCAGAGGAAATAAATGTGACACCTGTGAGGTGCCACATGTGGGTATATTTTCTGTTTAGTGAGGAAACTGTGCAACGTTGTTCAGCAGACTGGCAGGTAAATGTTTATACTAAAGTCATGTAATAAAAAAACAGTGTGCTGAGGGGCTTCCCACATGAACTGCCTCTGCTGCTGCTGTGTAGTAGGCCACGCTCAGACAGCAGGTCTGAATGCACAATCCGGATTTTTTGGTGAAATCTGATTTTTGTTCTGTGCTCGTTCGTATTACACATTAAATGCGACTTCTATCAGTTTTCAGTCTGAACTGAATGTGACTCTGAAGTGACCCACATGCGCAAAAAAGGTCCTGACATAATACGTGACGCAGACACACACTGTGTTTACAGAAGAACATCTGTTTCTCCCACCGCTCCTCGTCCTCGGACGCAGAATTGTGACGTTTGTCGCATTTCAATGACATAAAGGTTGGATAAATGTGACCTGGCCGTTCAGACTGAAGTCACATTGCAACATATCGGATACGTGTCGGATTTAGGACCACATATGAAAGTGGCCTGGGTCCGATTTGTGCTGTTCAAACTGTCTTTAACAGATCGGATACAGGTCACATACGGACAAAAACATCAGACTTGGGTCACATTTATCTGCGGTCTGAACGAAGCCGTAGTTTCACACAAACTGATGGAAACAGGGATGCATTCAGTGTTCTTCATAAACTCTGATCTCCAACAGCACCGACAGATGAAATGTTGCATTCAAGTGCACCCCGTAAACGCAGAAACTGACATGATAAAAATGCTTCCCTCTATTAATTTTGTAAAGATTATCCACTTAGCCTTCCTTCTTCAGCTTTCAGGCATCAATCAGGATACTTTATCCAAGTGGCAGCATTATATGCAGTGATAAAAACTGATCAATAAAGAATAAAAAACATACTGTGATCACATTCTTTCCCATGTGACTCAGGGAGCCCAGGGTGACATTTTAACTGCAGTATTTGATGAGCAAAGTCAAATATTTGAGCTGATTCAACTATGGAGATTTTTTTGTTTCTTTATCCATCAATCAAAGAGAACAAAAAGGCAAACAAAAATACAGATTTGAAACAAAAAAACAAGATTTGAAAACAAAAATTAAGGTTTCAAAATGTTTAAGCTTAAGAAAATCGTTTGTGTT
>JAPQRQ010000008.1:21781819-21802736 GCA_037367365.1 Apogon talboti
CTCTTCCAGCACACCTGGTTCAATTAATGATCAGCTCATCACCAAGCTCGGCAGAAGCCTGATAACGATGTAATGGCATCCAGGTGTGATGGAAGAGGGAAATATCTAAAACATGCAGGACACCGGCTCTCCAGGTCTGGAGTTCACCACCCCTGCTTTAATAAATGATCTGGTACATCTTTTAATTGGTCCTTTGTCTGCGATTGAAAAGAGGCTTCACTACCTGACATGTTTGGGTTTGACTAACAGGTCCACTTCAAGCCAGACGTTCTGAGTTTCTGTTCATTAAATAAAACCCATTTTGGACGGACAGTTCCACTGCAGCTGTGATTAAAAGGTTACACAAACAAAGCAAAAGCTCAGCCATAACCCCATGACCAACACAGCTCCAACACAGGCGTTCACAAGCCAGTAAGTGACATCACTATTCTTCTGTCCAATGATTATATACAGTCAGTGAGAGATGCTCATCAAGATAAGGCTATAGCAAATGATATGAAAACACTGACCACACTGCTAATTAGCAAAGGTTACATTTCAGTAATTTCAGATATTTACATAATATTAAACACACTGACATCTGACAACAGTAATATAAACTTCACATGATGTAGGCACACAAATTAGCATGCTAACGGGCAGTACTGAATGACTGCTCATATTAGCTAATGTAGCTAAGTTAAGCTATTGGGATAAATTGTAATTAAATAAAAGGGAACTGCATGAAACATACGAGTACCACTATCTTTTTTTAGAGTGACTTATTAACTACAACTACAATAAAGCTGTCGGTCAATAGGAAATTTATATTAAGTAAACAGAAGCTTAAAAAGTGTATGTTAGCAAACAGTTATAGGCCTGCCAAGCCATCTGTCAGACCTAAAATGTCACTAACAGAGGAGCATCATGGTACTTATTACAGGGTCCACATGAAGTCAATGAGACCATAATGTCTCCTAGAAAAATATTAACTCAGTACTTCTACGAAGCACAGTCATCAGAGGTATTAGGCAACATTTCAAGATACTTCTGTTTCAATCTGTAGTTGTTACCCCTGGTGTAAAAGAGCAGGTCAGTCAGTGAATACTCTCAACAGCAGGATATGAACTTTCATTTCACCTCTCCCTCCTCCTACTCCTGCTTTATCTGTCCCCATCGTTCTTAGTCATAATTACATCAGGATGTCTAAACAGGATGTGGTGGAGGAAAGACAGTGACGGTTGTATTAACGTATTGGGTTTGCTGTGGTTGCATAGGTCTAGACTAGTCTATATCAAACTACAGCATGAATATGAGGACAGTACATATTGATAGGCTAGTGATGGAAGTGTGGAAAACTACAGTGAGATGCAGATCTGAGGAAAAACTGTATTATGAGACAGTGATTTGGGCGGAAGCAGGAAGTGACATACGACACAAGCAGCGTGGTGTGACTGTTCAACAAAGGGACCGCGAGATCTTAAGATATGTTGAAATATTTTGAGACTCAGCAACAAAGCCAGATTTCCTCATTATCTGCACGTCGGGTCGTACTCTTCCACATAACATTAGTCATTATTTATGACTAGTGTGAAAAAGTCAAGCTACAGATAATTAGTTCAGCGCTGTGTATCTCCTAATTAGCCTTCTTATTAGTGTGTGAACCCTCACACCCTTGTGATGGGATCCTTCATGCTGCAGATGTAAAGAAATGCTGACAGAAAAAGACTTGCGATGGATGAGTGAAGTGCTGGCCAAGCTTGTTAGAGAACAGTTGCTATAAACTACCAATTCTGTGGAAAATATATTTCAATTTATAAAAGGACTCAGACTCTGTCGCCGAGTTCACAGGCAGCCCGCGGCCTGCGTCGACCGAGCAGCTCCTTTATACAGCAGCTAACAGCACTGAGTAGCTGTTTAGGGAGACGTGAGCTCCGGCTCCTGCTGGGAATTCCAAAACCTATCTGAAACGGAGCAACACGTTAAAACCATTTCATTTTTTATTCTTTTAACTTTTAGCACCGAGCTCGCTTGACATTAACAGTATTGTCGAATACTGAAAACACGCTCAGGGGCCTAAAAAGTGAGCAATTTTTTTGGAATTAAAAAATGAAATAAAAATAAGGAGCAGAAGGAGAAGCAGTGCAGTTATGACGGAGACAAATGAAACCATGAAACTCTGAGGTGAAGTTCACCTCTTCCACTTTTCTGGACTTCCTTCTCTTGCTCCTGTCTCTAAGTTCCTCCCCCACAACAGGTTTTAAGCTCTGCCATGACATGTGACTGCATTAATCTGCCTTCCTCACCCTCCCTCCCCTCCCCACAGCTGCAGATTTGTCACAAAGCCCTGTGATTTGGTGCATCAGTCGATGATCTGATATGCTAAGCTGTGCAAAGAGAGAGATGTGGGGAAAAAATTTAAAAATGTATCTCTGTAACTGACATCTTTTGCATTTCTCTAGAGTTTTGTATCTGCGCCTAGACACTGACCATCCCCGAGGAGGACAGTAGACTGCAGGAGCTGCTGACTCTCTTTGGACCTTAACTTAGTCAACAGAATCCAATAATGCCATTGTATGTTTCTGAAAACCACAGTACAGTATGATGTCAGCATATCCTGAGGTATAAATAAGTTTCATGTCAATATTTATACACGTGTCTATATCACCATTACAGTGTTCCAACCGCTGATGGCACTCTAAAACCATCTCCCAAAGAAATGATATTTACATTACAAGTCGATCGATAGTGGATTTTAAAGCCAATTTCATGGTGATAGTTTACGAGCAGAAGACAAAGGAATCAAAGCAGGAAAAACTGACAGTGTTTGACTTTATTAGACACCAGAATACACTAGATAAACTGTGAAAAAAAACCATACGGGACATTTGTTTGTTTGTTTGTTGACCTGCTGTTTTCTTTTAATGTCTGTATTTCCAGTGGGTTAGGCAGATATTGATGAACAGCCACTATCTAAACCAAGTTCTGCCAATAGAAAGTTTGTTTAATGACCTATCAATGCCATTCAAATGATCAAATCTATCACCTGTTCACATTATATATCGATTTTAACAGTTCGGTTTTATTCACTGGGACCCACACAGATATGATAAAACACCACCCACAAAGTCTTCATCAAATGGGCCCAAACTAAACACCAGTGGATGTGTATTTTGCACAGCTGCTGTCTACCCAAACCACCTCCGTCTAATGAGTAGAGAATATTAAGTATGTGTATTTGCAAAAACATACAATGGCAATATTTCTGACTTGTGACTAGGCTTTTGGTGAATACAACTATTCCCTCCAGTGTTTCTAATGTAAATTTATCAATAAATATTACTACGACAGCAGGAGAGGAGCCTTAGGAGATTATTGTACCAAAATACACTTTAAAACGGAAGCTGTAAAATGACTGTGCTTATAATAACAGAAGTTCAAGTTCATGTTTACATCCCCCACTCATCCTGAACAAAGGGCAGAAGCACAGGGGGAAAGTGGGTCAACCTTTCACACCAAAGAGGTGGCAGATGCTCCCAACTCGCAGTACAAACAAAGATGTACAGTACAGCCCTGCATGCATCCGATGTAAAAATACATAGCTCTTCTAGGTTCCCCGGAGATCGCAGTGATTAGAGGAAAAAAGTGTGCACGGAGATACACAAACAGGCAAAACAAATATACCGTAACCAACACATAAACACATCTCCAACCCCCACTGACAGCTGACTAATGCTGTCTCTGCTCATTTTTACCTCTATGTATCCATTCTTCTCCCTCAGTCTCACTCTTATACCCACACAAATAGACAAAACCACAGATTCCTGGCAACTCTTTCATCTATGCCGCTGCAGTAGTGGAGCGATTTGCCATCGCCACGAAGATAGAAGGCCTCGCCATAACAACCGCTGAATGGAAACCACAACCAGCCCCCCCTTCCCTGGCATTAGCGTCATGTTTTCTGGATGATGGTGCGTGGAGATGTGAGGGTTTTTAAAAGGATATGAAAAGGTGCCCACACCCCTGAGTGGGAGCTGCAGTGCTACCCATGCCCACATGATCACCATCAACAAAAACAACACCATAAGCAGTCGTTTAGGGTAAAAAACAAGAAGGGAGTCTGTACCTGAATCTTCATCTTCCAGCAGGAATTCATGACTGGATCCTGAAGCCACCCCCTCCCCACCTCTGTCATACACAAACACACACAATCACACACACATACACTCTCACACCCCCGCACGCAGACAATGGTTCCTCAGGGAGGTTACATGCCCCCTTTGTAAATCTCCGAGGTGAACAGAGACGAATAGGGAGAGAGAGAGAGAGAGAGAGAAAGAGAGAGAGACGGGAGAGAGCAAAAAGCCTTGGCAAATACGGAAGTGGAGCCGCAGCAACAATGACAGCCGTCGCCGTGGTGACTGCAGCTACGGCACAGACACAAAGACAGACAGAGAGAAAGATAGAGATGGCAGAGGGAGGGAGAACAAGCAGCTGCCCTACATTTTCTTCACACACACACACACACATATAAACACAGCGGCTGTGCTACTGCTACTGCTGCTGTTGCTTGTCCAGGCTTGCTCTTCCCTCTCAGCTGCAAAATCACACACAGATACACACACACAGTCAATTGGGTGTTGTAATCCCATTGGCCGAGCCAGCACTTCCTCCAGCTGATCTTGACGAGAAGTGGGGGAGGGTCAAATTGCTGTTGAATCATTCATGAGAGGGAGGTGTTGTCCTTTAAATAGACTCTATGGGCTTAACCTGAGCACGCCTCCCCCTAACTCTCCTTAAGCCTGTCCCACAAACGCCACTTTACACACAAATGCCTCAGTCTGTCATTCAGGCTCCTGAAAGCAACCGTCACCATCAGCCAATCAGAGACGCCGTTACTCCCAGCTTCCGCAATCCTCAGCAGGCACTGAGGGATGTGGAGTGGACCACAGACGACACAGGGCAATTTATTACACACTTCCTCACAGCTGTATTCAAGGGCAAAGCCAGAGCAGCATCACTCATCCCCGTGCACTACTACAGGCTGATGAAACCGTTTTCAGCAAACCTGCTTCATCACTGTTCACGTCATCTGAATAGCACCATATGGACGGCAGCAACTATAGGTGAAATCTTTCATTAATTAAAAAAGTGAAGGAAAGTAAATCCATTAAAAAAAGTATTTTAATACTAATATACAAACTCATTTTTCTCTTAAATCCATATTTTCCTTAGTCCTGGGCATGTATATATTGATTTATTACCTGTGTTTTATGCCATGTCAACTGTTAACCCAGCTTTAAGCCATTTGAAGGTGCATTGTGTGGGATTTAGTGGCGTCCAGTGGTGAAGTTGCAGATTGCAACAGCTAAAAACAAACTCATAAACATTTCCAAGGAGCCTTGTTATAGCCAGTGTTTGGTTTGTCTGTTCTTGGCTAAAACATGGTGGCGTCCACAGAGGATGACCCACTCCCTCTGTGGACATAAACAATTCAGGGGGAAAAAAGAGCCAGCCACTCCACAGGTAATTATTCACTGATGAAACCACTATCTTCCATTTGTGTATATAGATCCCCTGACATGCTACATTGCACCTTTGGAAATGGGCTTTTTTTACATGATGTAATCAATACACAGTATAGACCAACCCACAAGCTATTTGTACATAATTTATTAAAGGCAATCTGCTCCTTTTTATTTGTTTTTAACAATCCTGTTACCAAAACTAACAGTGTACAGGGCTGTAACTAAGATTATTATAGTGACAACTGTATCTAAAAATATTAGAAAATTGGGGGGAAAACAACACTTATACACTACTTTTAGCCAATGTGTGTTCCCTTTACCAACAGTGATGTGTTCACAACCTTTAATAATCCATAACAATTGAATATAAGACACTGGATGAAAAATGCCACCTTTGAGAACCTGTGAAGGGCATATTTGATTGAAATACATTGTTTTACTGAAAATGATAAACTGATAATCAAAATAAATGATGTTGATTATTATTTCTGACAATGGACAATTAATCACTGCATCTCTGATGTTGGTCCCTGCCCCCCATAAATGAGATAAACACACAGTCATCAAACATATTGCGCTAATTGCAGCTCATTAAATCCCACTAAACACGTTCACAACAACTTAACACCCACCGGCTTTTACCAGCAGGTCACAAAAAAATGTTGGTGTGTAAAGAAATCCCACAAGACTCAGCTATGCAGAGTTTTAGGTCCAGGTTCATTGTGGGTATTAAAGTACTTTTAACAGAGGAAGAGTTGGCCCAAGGCAGTGGAGTGGTGGTGCTGCTCTCTGTCTCCACACTGAGGAAGGATCAGGGCCTATGTATTGGCATTTCACTAGCATTGAGTAACACTGCTTAAAGAGATTTGAACTCTAAATACAGTCTTGCTGCAGCTCCTCTGGGCTTTCTCATGGACTTTGGCCAGTTAGCTCAGCAAAAAAGGCTTACAATTACAGCACAAACAAAAACAACAGCCATATTGTATCTCAGTATTTAACACAAAGGAAAATCCCTCAGTGAGTATTTGATCAGGTTCATTTTCTTTCTAGTACTTTAAATGGAAATTTCTTGTGCACGCAGCGAGTCCATGTACAAACCTGAGCAGTGTCCAGTAGTTAAGTGTATGATGAGGCAACAGCAGGCAACAACAGGATGCATGAGCTGCTTATTTCACTGTGCAGGAGGTTTGGATGAGTGGATCCAGCCTCCATTCAGAAATCTGAGAAGGTAAAGGCGATGCTTCATCAACAAAACATCTTCACTGGTGTTATTTCAGCAGAAGGAATGACTGCATGGTTTAAGAAAGATGGACCACACTGTAGTCAACAGGCAGGACTGTAAAGCCAAGCTGAGATGTGAGAGAGAAAACTACTGAAAATCTGTCAAGAAACATCATCTTTGTCCATGGCATAAAGTGAGATTCATCACATCTGTCACCGAAGTCCTTCTAAACCTGCTGTTCATCCAGGTTTTGTATGTTTGGAGAGTGTTCATGAACGCCAATTCCCCCAAACCTGACATGATCATACAGTACGTGAAATGCCATCAGCGTTACAGACGAAAGCCGGTGGAGAATAGAATAAAATAGAATAGAATAGAATAGAATAGAACAGAATAGAATAGAATAGAATAGGTTTACTGCGATTGTACAGTTGCACTACAACAAAACTGGGTAGAGCTTACCCTCATTAGTGCAAAATTAAAAAAAATTAATAAAATGTTGATACAAGAAATATAATAAAAGGAATAAAAGCAATAAATAAATAAATAAAACATCCAGTAAAATCTGCGAGTCAGTAAAATATTCTATAAGATCCACCATTCAGACAGTTAGCGCACACATACTTATATAGCACAGGATTAGGGGTATAGACTGTCCATGGGCCCCACTTTGGCATTTAGCAGGCTGGTTGGCCAAGGAGAAGAGAAGAGATATAAGTCACACAGCAGAGATTTAAACACTTAAAAAGTCACAAAGAAACTGTAAAAAAAAAAAAACTGTCAGTGTGTGATAATGACAGCTGAAAACAGGGTTCCTACAGGTTACATTTAAGACTTTTTAAGACCTTTTTAACACTAATTAGAACAGAATTTAAAGCCCATTTCACAGTCATACTGGGAAAATTTTGTGACTCCTAGACTTTAGGAAAATGTATTTATTTACTCCAACACCTTGATTCCCACCGTTGTGAGTTAATATAAATTGTCGGGTTGGAACTGAGCAGACTAACGTTACTTTCTTTCTAATTTGGACATTTCTCAGACACATTTATGGCAGTTTTTGGCAACATAACTTTAGACCTACCATATCAAATTAAATACCTCTAAAAGATTTTTTAAAGGTATTAAATGCAGATTTGTAAATTCAAGACTTTTATGACATTTTAGGACCCCGTGGGAACCATTACATGAGATGTTTTTGGATGCCTAAAAATATGTTGAGTCTATTTCTGCTAGAAATCAGACAGGAACAAGTGGGACGGTATTAATTTGCACAACGACTTTGTCTCTCTATACACTCTTGTTTCTGGTCACTTATCAAAGTAACAGCTTATGACTGTAACCAAACATACTGAGCTGCTAATCTTGCAGTGCACACAGAGAGCCCCACTGTAGGGCTTCTTTAATGTAAAGCTAAAAAGAAAAAAAAAATTTGTGTAGATTAGACAGTAAACAACAGCTGCTGCACTGATTATGGCCTCTGTCAGTAAATATTCATCATTGCTAATGCATGTACAATAGTCTCATTACCAGAAGCATTCAGCCTAAGTGAGCTAATATGCAGCGGGAGCGCATGATATCCACAAATATACACATGAGAGCCCCGAGAGGTGAAGAGATGCAATCAAGAGCTGAATATTGGGCGAAATGTAAAACAAAAATGATGGAAACTAGGAGGGGACAGTGGGAGACAGAAAGAGGAAAGCAAGAAATCTGACAGTTTGATTTTTACTGAGGGAGAAACTTGTCAGATATCCCACTGGGCGTGAAATTGAGCTGTAATAGTCTTTTCAGTTCATATTCAAATACAGTCATGCATACTGATAACTACAACATAACAGCATGTCTGACTGCTGCACGTTTCAATCAAATCTACCTCACATTAAGAGAATGAGACAACGGCAGAGAGGGGAATGAAGAAGGCGAGAGAGAGAGATGGGCCGTGAAAAATCAAACACAAGCTCCCAAAGACTTCCTTATTTTACTTTTACTGCATGTTGAATAACTGCACAAGCCTCTATCTGCTGTAACTACATGCATTTCTTTGATGTGGGGCTTTGCCTTTCATTTACATATCTTTGTGTAATGCTGTGGAAGAAGGGTTCACGGGCTTTTGGGATATAATCTCCAGACCAAAATATAAAAACATGAAGAGGGACGTCAATGCGGCACCTCGACCACTGCACAATACCATCATTCCGCCATCCGAAAATAACAACCGACTGATGTAGCAGCTCTATTGATTTGTGCCACTCCCCACAAACCACTGTCCTCTCCCCTCTATCTCACCATCTTTTCAATTTTGACACCCGATGGAGCACATCTATCTAAACCTGTGAAAGCCCATGGAGATTTGTGGAAACCGCCTCCTGCTGCAGGCAAACACGGCCATCAGCGGGGGGCGGCGGGGAGCAGACGGGGGTGGAGGGGAACAAAGTTTACAGCGACCTCTTTCTGGGAGTATTTCTGTCCAGGCTGCAAGGCTGGAGTCAGGAGTTTGAAGTGTGCCACGACATATCAGTTTCCCGATTAAAGGAGCAACATTTCTACAACAATAAAGTGTTAATAAAGCTATATGAACGTTAAAAAGAGCCTCATACACTCATTAAATTACACTGGTCTGGAATGTTTGGTAAATTATCTTCTTCAGGGGCAAAATCTGTTTCATCGTACATACTTTGATGAGATAAAATGGAAAACAAATGACCAAAGTACTGGTCAAAGGTGATAGTGTTACTACATATACAGTAAATAAGGGTTAATGCACATTAATCTAATAGATGTATTAATCTGACACTGGAAGGAATATAAAAAGTGAACATATTCTAATGTGGACACAATGTTTCCTTTTGACAATTAATTCACAACATTTCACATTTTATCTAAATACTATATCTTGAAAACTGTGGAAAACTAGTCCCTTTTACTTACATTTTCCTTTAATAGTGACACGAACTTGGTGAAGCTTCTTTACTTTTATTCTGGAGGCATTTTGCTTGTAGACCAGTCAGACATTATACCATTTTATTGTGAATTTGTGAACAGTTGAGATGCTTGAAATGCTAATAAGTGTCAGTGTATGGGTTTATCACTGTTTATAATGCATTTTTTAGCAGAAAAAGAAAACAGCATAACTGTTATTAACTGCGTATGCAACAATAGTTGCATAATAAAATATGTACTGATCCTAAAGGAAAACAAGAACATTCAGTAATGTAAGTAAAGGTTTAATAATATCATTATAGTTAGAATAGTTCAAGTCAATAAATGTGTTTGCAATAGTCTTTAAAGACAAACACAAAACCTAAGGTTTTATCAATGTTTTTAAGCAATTTATAAACTTGTACTTTTCCTATAAGTGCTTAGAAATGTCTGATTGTAAAATAAATCACTTAAGATGCTATTATTAAGACTCATAGTTGTTGCATCCATGTGTGTTTTTAGTAATTAAAAAATGCCATATTACCCATTAACTGATGTTTACAGCAAGCACCTTATTAAAAGTGTTACTGACTAAAGCTGCTGACACACTGTGATCACATACTGAGAAAAAATGACTCAGATTCACCGTTTAGTCTCAGTTCCCACCTGATTGACTTGTTGAGATTTCTGTCCAACAAACAACCCAAAACTGAAGTTTATTAAGATGTGAAATCAGAAAAAGGACATATCACCAGAGAGTGACGAAGAAAAATAAACTACCGATTAATTAAAAAGAACAAGTTGCTGCCCACACAGGTGTTGGAGGACTGTGTGTTTATGCCTGATTAGATCTCTGAGCAGAGAAACCTGTCCAATCCCAAACCTGAGCAGAGGTCTAATTAGCCAAAGGTGCTCAGGGTCAGTTGACTCATTGATAAATCGACTTATCTTTCCAGCTACGGCCTTAAGGGCGAACCTCAACACCCTCCTTTAAGAACTGTCAAGACAAGAGCTGCAGATTTTACACGGTACTGTTTTTTTTTAAAGTTGCACCACAAAGGGTCTTTTCTATTAAAATAACATTCACTGCTAAGGTCCTAAGGCTGGTCGAACACACACATTCTGTAGAAACCCTCCAGACGAAGCATCAACATCTGAGACATCTAAACCCCTGCAGTCACTGAGCCATGTTCAGACATGTTCTGTCACCGATTCTGACCAAATTCACTGAATCAGTACATGGTGGTGGTGTAATCGAGAGGCTTTGGGACGTAGATGTCCTGTTTATCTATGACCATATCTACTTCAAGACTGATTAAAAGCGCATCATTTCATCCTCCACATATGTATGCATGGATGGATGTGGATGTATAGATGCATGTGTGGGTGATGGATGGGATGGATGCATGACAGATGTATGGATGGACAGACAGATGGATTTATGGATGCATGGATGGATGGATGGATGGATGCACGGACGGACGGACTTCATCACATTCTAACCAACCTGAGGAGCAGCTGCAGGATGACTTGCCTCATTATGATGCAGGAATGAACAATACAGAAGATCCTTCATCCCTGCTAGCCCATCAGCCCATCAGAATGATGACTAATATTATTTATACTGGGCTTTCTTTTATTTTTTCGAATTGATGAAACATACATTTCCCCTGGGGATAAATAAAGCTGGTCTGTATGTGTGTCTCTGCGGATGGATGGACAGACAGTAATGTATGCACAGATCACAGTATATATATATGTATGGATGTTTAAATGTGTACATGAAAGAAGGGGGGACGTATGCGCGTATATACAGACAGTCAAACCACTGAGTCAGTCTCTTTATTTCAATATAATACACATTACAAAATTTAAGGTGGAAACAAAACAATGATAATTTGACCAGAACAGCTGATTTGATAAATGCAGAGGAAGTTGACTAAATCAGATTCTCAATAAGGCAAAAACTGATTTAAAAAAAACTCTAAACGCAGTATTATAAACCCAGATCTGATGGGACCAGATGGGTGTAGTACGTGGGTTTGGCTCCTATCTGTTCAGTAACACAGTGTGCCTCTGGTCAAATGGAATCTGCCAACGTCAGAAATAATGAATCTTCTTTTCACGGTCATTTAGCGTTTTCCCAGATGCAGAATTGAATCCAAATCGTTAATGAATGATTCAGCGGTATAACGGAACACACTGTACTGACGAATACGGTGATGGTCAGGGTCACCGTGTTTTCGGAGCAGCAGCTGTATTGTAATAACTCACTGCAGAAACCACACATATCTGTGCAGTAAAATCTGTTAATGACAAGGAAAAAACAACAGTCACCTGTTTATCTACTGAGCTGGTTCTTTTTTACATTACGCCTCCTCACAACACTGGGAAATTATCTCACGAATGGAGATAAAACTGAATTAATTACACATCACCTTATTATTTCTGTTCATGAAAGTGTCTGGGCCTCTAGTCTGCAAATTAAAACTTCAAGCAAAAATCTGTGCAGATCAATCTTTTACATTTAAAAATGTTGGATTTGAGAACTGGACTTGATGAGAGTCCCCAGTTTTGTTTTTTTTTCTTCTGTCAAAGATCTGCATGTACTATTTTGCTTTTGGAATAAATCATAATAATCTGAATTTTAAAAACCTGCTGTTATCGCAGCATGTTTCTCTCTGAGTCTAGTTCACAGATTTAACTAACACATTTTGATTCGTACATTACTGGGTACCGCTTTTAACCCTCAAATACCTAAACAGCTTCTAGCAATTTAAAGCATCTACTGATCTAAAATGTGTAATAATTGTTGAGACACTAATTCTGTCAACACACAATAATTAATTCAGGCAAAATGCAGTTTGTCATCTTTTCACGGTTATCAGATATGACCCATTTGGACGTTCAGAGGCTCCGTGAGGAACATGGAAACACTGTCATCAACAGTGAGTCTGTTTCCATTCACACCAATATTCCCATCATTATCTGGTTTCTGGAGTTTTCAGATTATTCAACTGACCACGTAAACAGGATAATCTGATATGTTTTATCAGATAACAGCAGTAATCTCATTATGATAAATCAGATTAACACACCTGGATTTCTCCCTAATACTCCAATGTCTTCCTGCATGTGTACAAGTTAATCGTACGCAGGTGAAAATACAATTAAAATCATAGAGAACAGAAGTTACGTAGACAAGCATGAGTGGAGGACAACAACAGGAAGTTTAAGTCTACCATCACTACATGCGTACATAAACAGGCACATTGATTCACACATAAAACCCATGTAGTTTGACTCATAACAGTGGTTATAGACGATTCTTTTATGATATATTTTGTTCAAAAAGTCACTTTTTTATCAGTTTGCTCAGCTTTGATATTATAACATTTAGATTTAGTCTGAGCTTTTATGAACATCTACATGATCAGTAAATTACATGTGTGAAAATACCTGTCACTGAAAAATGCAAAATGCACTAGTGATAAATCAATATTTAATTCTTTTTACCACAAAAATACTTCAAGGTCTTTAAGGGTTAAATACCATTAGGGAGAATTTCTACATGTTTTATAATTAGGATATTATGTTATAAACATAGTTATAAACAGTTTTTAAATAAACAATTCTGAAGTTATCTTTCCACACTGATTCACCATTTGGCAAAACTAACTTACTGCCCCACTTTAAATAACAAACGGTTCCACTCACATAGGGTAAATCTGTGCCACAACAACATTTATTATTGCAACAACAATAAGACTCTCAGCTAACATTACTCCAAACCCCAAACCGACAGTCTGAGTTTAGCTGACGGCTGTCCTCTGTCTGATTAATCATATGGCCCACGTATCCACAGCTCCACTGGGCAAATGTCAATGAATGATGCATCTAAAGGAAAATTATGTCTTACTCATCACAGCTCACTTGTTTACAGTGTGTTTTATGTGCATGTGAAGTTTTTACAGCACTAATGGCTACATACGTTCATAGGTAAAAAAAACAAAAAACAAAAAGCACATGAGCGTTGAATCTTGGAGAAAAAGACGAGATTTGAGGCTAAAATCTAAGTATAATAAAGGGTTCCTGGTGGCGTAGATGTAAAATACAAAGACCATCATACTAACAAGCATGTTCTAACACTTTTCTCCATTTGTATTCTGTTTTGTCAGTGATGTAAACCAGGGGTGTCAAACATATGGCCTGCGGGCCAAAACCAGCCCACCAAATGTTCCAATTACACTAAAATATTAACAGCCAAGGGGTCACACTCATTTTAGTTCCAAAATCTAAACTCCAAAATTTTAATAACATACTGCCTGTTACTAAATGTTTTGTACACTTGTGCACTGCAATCTGTACATTGTAACACACATGTGGAAATAAGCTGAGGCATAATATTGTTAAAATTGCACTTATTTTCCAGGTTTTTCAGGTTATTGTTTTGTGAAAGGAGTTTGTAAACATTTTGAGAATTTAATTTATTTTTTTGCACTAAAACATAGAGAAAAGTTTTGAGTTGTCGTTATTTATCAGTTATTATGTTATTATTTTACTCGTCCAGCCCACTTCAGCTGTACGCAGCCCCTGAACTACAATGAGTTTGACAGCTGTCATGTACACCATTAGTGTACTGCACCAGAACTACGACAATACTGTTGACAGGTACCAGAGGTTCAAAACACACAGGTCTTTGAAAAATCCAAAATAAAATATAAAAAAAAAACCAAATAACAAAATACACAGGTCCACATAAAAAGAAAAGTCTAAATTATCCAATTCTAGCATCTGAAAATTAGACTGATTTCTGGTTTCTTTCCTCCTTTGTGAATACATTAGAGGAAACCATCTTGAATTTCTCATCATTTTCCATTCAGATCAGTTTATTTTGAATATACAACAAAACAAACTTTAGTCTTCAGAAATAAAACAGATTGCAAGAAAACATGAAAAATTTACACATGAAAAAAAATATGACTTCGTTCACATATTTGAAAATAAAGTCACATTTTTGATAAACAGTGAAACTAAATGACAGCATAAACAACTGTGAACATAAGCATTAGCTGCAGCTTTTCCGTTTCTTATTTCTCTTGACATTGCACATATAGATTTAATCAAGAAAAGTCCTTCCTGATTATGTTTGTGAGTTCATGTAGACAGAAAAATCGCCCACAAAAGTGACTCTTCCATATCACTGACAGAAAACCCAGATCCAACTCTGGCCTTATCACCCAACCCTAACTCTAGTTTGCGGTTTTCGATGTGCTCCAGTATCCGTGAATCCAGATGTGTTGCATTAACATGTGGTGGCCAGCAGCGTTCCAGGCCTCTCCTGGCTCCTGCCAGCGTCTGCCTTTATCAGCATGTGGAGGAAGTCAGAAGAGCTGCAGCAGCATTTAGTGTGTAGCCTTTAACGTCAACTCTATCAGTTTCCACATCAGCACCTGAGGCTACAGATAACCTTCTAAATGAGATAAGTATTTCACAAGTGCTTTGGAGTCTATAAGAAGTGCATTATGACTGCAGAAGCCGGCGAAGGGACGCCAATCCCTGCGTAACACTTGAACGTGGATCAATGGGTCCTAAATGCTGCCAGTTCAGCGGAGCGCTGCCAAGTATGACAAAAATCTCACTCGCTTAATTAAACCTCCATGGTATTATAAGTGTGTTGGATGAGGAAGAGTTACAGTCCATTTCCGACGCAGTCAGCGGTGCTGAGCTGCGATGGCGGAGCTCGTTCTGTTTTTTATCTATCAACCCGGCTGATCCGACGTCTCTGCCGCTCAACGGTTGATCTGTCCACGAGTGAAAGAACGAAAACCCTCTAAGAAAAATCAACGCTTAACACTTACACAAACATTAAAAAAACAAAAACAAAACGTAAATACCAACCCCAGATGTGCCACCTTTCCTCTCACTGATTCAGAGTAATTACAGTGGCTGGATCTAAAATCAATGGTCTGATTTAGTCCAGTTTCTGTCCCGTCTCCTTTAAACACCAGCAGACGGACACATCGAATCAGGACGAGATATGATGGCTGTCTCAAAAGTACAAGTCCTTTATATGAGAAAAATATAATAAAGAAAATACCACACTTTAAAACCTTATGTTACACTTAATGTCCAGTAAAAATATAAAAAGTCTGACTTTGCACTTTGGTTATTTTGGATGAGACATTACATGTACAGTACTGTATTATTTTTACAGAGACAGAAAGATTTAATATTTATTATGATTTCAATTCTAACTGCAGTATGCTCTTATTAAATTTAGATATTTTTTTGTAATGTTTCAATATCTATTAATCTGCTTATTTCTCATATATTAAAAAAAAAACTGTAGTCAAATATTTAACTGCTGAAACTAACAAGAACACAAGTAGTAGTGAAAATTACCAATAATAATACCAGAGTATTAAGAGATTTATTTCCAAAATACACAAATGTGAGAAATTGTGTGTGTGTGTGTGTGTGTGTATATATATATATATATATATATATATATATATACACACACATATATATACACACACTACTTATTTTTTTATGCAATATATGTACATATGAAGTGAAAATACACAGGTTACAAGATAATTATAAGAAAATCTGGGATTTTTCCATTTTATTTCCTGGCTGTTGGATATATAATACACTTATATCTTTATATTTTGACATTGTTCAACTCTGACAGTTTTGTACAATTACCCATACATTGAACATTTATGTAAATATATTTTTTCTCTTAGTAATAGTAGTTTATATTTTATGCTCATTCTTCCTAGTTGAATTACTCTATTTCTATTTTTATACATCTGAAATTCTCTTGGTATTCAGTGTGGACGGCCAAATAAGATTTTCATTGTACAGGGAAACCTGCTTCTTTACTGAACACGACAATAAAACACTGAATCGCTTGAATATTTTCCTGATATAACAAATTATCACAGGTGAAGCTGAACTGAGGAAAGTTTTGTATTTTACATGAAAAATTATTAGCAATGTGTTGATCTTTTAAAAAAGCACTGGTGAACATGTTAATCTTGAATCATTGCAACTCTAATTAAATTGATCATATAAATGTAGTAAAAAGTGCAATATTTCCCTGAGAAATGTGGTGGACTAAGTTGCAGATAATGTCAAATCCGAGCACTGTACTTCAGTAAATTCACTTCCAACCCACCACCGTCAATGAGACCGATGGAAATGTCCAGTTTTGTTTTTCATCTTTGTTTTACTTTCTGAAACGTTTGCCGTCTTAGCAGAGAAACAGCATGGAGCTTAATACCGGTTATCTGTACAGGAACTGTCCTTCCACTGTCGTCTGTGTGAACCTCCATCATCAGTGTGCATCGCTGCAGGAATGACCTGGGTGTACTAAAAGACAAATAAACACTGCATCCCCCTCCACCCAAGCCGCCTGGCTCCATTCTGGCCCCCGTCCACTGGTTATGACATCATCAATCATCACCTGCTGCTAACCAGATGGCGCCCCATTACTGACCCTCGACAAGTAGAGAAGTCTGTACTGCAAATTCAATGATTAGGCTATTTTAAAACCACACACACACACACACACAGGACATACAATGACCTCTTCACACACACTTTGTCTTTTTCCTCCTTTTAACATCTGATCAGGATTTTTAGGTTGGAAGCTGCATCTCTGCAGGATTGTGAGCGCTCGGTGGGGGGCTCCTGGCAGACAAACAGGCCTGGAGATAAAAAAGCTACCTCTCCTGCATCTAAACCTTCCATCTCCAGCTTGTACGGAGCCAAACAGGTCAAAGTAACCTCAGTGAAAATGCACCAACATTATTATTCTTTGCAGTTTTCAGCCACGGATCCATGCCAAGTAAAGGTCCTGCTTAGAAAACTGTACTTAAGCAAAATAGGGCTCACTGCAAAGTCACATTATCATATAAATTAGATGTCAACCAATGGTAGAACATTAAAAGTTGATGTAACAACAATAGTTTGGAGCAGGAGTAAGCCAGTAAATGGTTAATTGGCCAATAACAACTCACCCATCCCCACATTATACAGTAGTACGTGCCACTTAATGAGAACTCATGCAACAGTCGGACTGAACATCTGAGTCCAAGTATTAAATTAAAACTAAATAAAACAGAGTCACTGAATATCAAACTCAGTCAGCTGAATTAAACATCAAACTAACCATTAAAAAAGAACAAATCAATGTGGGAGTCTAATACTAGCCATTAGCCACTAAATCACAGACCAGTTCATCTACTGCTAAAATAAATTACAGTGTTTATTATGCAGACATACAGTTTTAAGTCTAAGAGTACAGACTCTACAGAATACAACTGAAACCAACTATTATTATCACTGTCAATTCATTTACTGATTGCTTTCCTCTATTAGTTGATCATTTCTTTGGTCTATGTCATTTTACAAAATGGTATAAGTGTTCATCAGTGCTTCTAAAATGTGTTTTTATCTCTACAATGCAGATATATTTACTTTACTACGAGAGGAGAAACCAGACGATATTAATATTTAAGAAGCTGTGATCAAACCGTTTTTACTTTGCTTAAATGTGACTCAAACCGATTAATTCTAAAGTTGACAATGAACTGAGTAATTGAATAATCTCTGCAGCTTTCCATCATTTTGCAAGACTATCATATTTTATTTGCACATCTGAAAATCAGCTTTTGCCTTTTATCATTTTATCTGCTGCTTACATCTTATTGATACTTATATTTACAATATCAGAACATTTCAGTTGTATTTACTTCAGTAAACCATCATTACGGCTTTAACAAGCATCAGTTCACGGCTTTTTAGAAAATATATGATCATGTTTTGGATGGTTGAAGGTCTGCAGGCTTATTGAAAAGGACTTTAGCTGTCAAATAAACAGTAAACAGTACTGTTTTACCTGAGATGCAGACGTATACAGAGTACAGTATGACCTAAAGTAGTTTAACAGCACTGTACTGTGACACTGACACTGAAGCGTTGGAACATGAACTCCTTTAACTTATGTCTGCACCTATGATGCTTCTGAAAAGAACCTCCGTGAACCTCTTCTCACAAACCTAAAAGCAAACCACTCAAAGTGGAAGTATAAATAATTCCTCGTCGTCCTATTATCAGGAGAACAGCACCTTTAGAAATGTGGTTGTTTTGCCAGCGAACAAAAGACAACAGTAAACAAAAACTCCTCTGACAGTTTCATTTCTCTCCAACTCGTCGTCTTTGTACTGTAGCATTAGACACTTTGATGTTGTGTACACCAGAAGGATATACAACTATACTCCCTCCTCTTTCACCACACACCGGAGGCAAGTAACCTTGGATTTACACCTTCAAATCCTCTGCTGCCACATGCAAGGAAGGATGAAGGATGAAACAATGCATCTACATGACGACCCTCCACCCTCACACTCTAATTGTCATTTGAGGTCCTGTCTCATTTGGCTTCCAGATAAATATGGTCTGGAACGGCAGCAGCAATTTGCATTTAAAGGTAGTTGGTCTAGCATGCCTCGTGCCTGCAATTTACTGAAAGGTGCATTTGCATTTGGAAAGGCTGAAAATGCTCAAACCTGACAGTAAAAAATGTTATTAAAAGAAAAACTCATTCTGGAAGGAAACGATTTTGGATTTAATATACTGCAAGCTGGATTTTTTTGATAATTTCTATTGCAAAAAAAACAAAACAAAAAAAAAAAACAACATTCTGGACTTGAAGATTCACCAAATGTGAGATGTTACTGAGCATCAAAACGTCCAACACCTGCAGAGGCAGTGGCGCTGCCGTCCAATGAAAAAGCCTCGCAAAGTGGTAGAAGTAGTGTAAACTTACTAATGAGCAATGTGAAAATACTGCACTACAAATAAATGTATTATCTATAAGATGTGCTTTAAGTATTAAAAGTACTGTTCTGTGAAATGGTCTGTGATGGTGATTATATATGATGTTGATGGATCCATCTTGCTGCTGCATTCATGTATTTGATGCACTTTACTGCTGTTTACATTCAAGGGTGAGATCATTTGAAGTACTATATATACACACACACACACACACACACACGCACACACGCACACACAGCTGGTATTTAATCTAGAGCAATGCATCATATTCTATTGGATCATCATTAGTTTGTTCTGTTGCTGTCAAAAGTAAAGTCAAGTTTTCAGCCCTATTATAATACATTTTGCCGCTAATCCATGAGGAGTTTTTGAGGAAAATTGAGGAGAAACGTGGTTTTGACTGAACAGGAGGAGGATGAAACACTGTAATCTGAAAAGGAAAGATAGCCGTTAGACAAATGTAGAGCAGCAAACGCTCCATAAATACATCAGGGATATACTGGTGTAAGGGATAAAGCAGCAGAAAATGGAAATACTAAAGCACAATAAACCTATCTCAAATTTGTGCTGAGTAACATTCCTACAGTCAGTTCAAAGCATAATCCAAACAGAAGTGGAAATAAGAGCAGTGTGTATAGTGTAATGTGAAACAGCACAGCTCACTGAGTAATGCATGGCTGTTGGGGCTTTTCACCATAATTACAGCTTTGGGGAGTTCCTCAGCACAAGACGTTTGTATTCATCTTCTGTTGACTTGTAAGATGTGAAAGATGTGACAGTCCACTAACATTTCACAACAAACACAGGCTGAAGTCGGCGTCTTCTGCAGCCTCTTCCAGCTTGATACCTCTCGTGTTGCTTCTGATGTAATCGCCAACCGACGAGGTGCTCGCCTCCTACGTGCTAACCAGCCCACTTCTCATCATGGTGTTTGTCCCATTTTGTCTCCATATGTGCGAAATGTCACTCAGGAAAGCTCCGTGCCACAGGACGCAGTTGTGGGGGGCTCACGGTGAGGCCGTGGCCATCTGTTGTGACTTGCTCCAGATCATTTTTATGACACTACAAAGACAGCATGATGAGGGGAAATGGCTGGCGTCCTGGCACGAAACAAAACAGAGACAGACTTTAACCCACAACGCCAGTGTAACAGGCCAAAGTATACCCCCATCCAGACTATACCCAGGGTTAAAGCGGACTAGGTCAGATTATACCCCGGGTATATTATGGCCTAGGCCAATTACATTATAATGTTTTGTTTTTACCCCTTTATCAATCAAGTGACTATTTTTGGTCATTTCCACACACATTACCAGACAGTGACAGCAACAGTTACAGTGAGTCCACAGTCTCAGGTCCAATGTGGTCTCCAGGGTCTGTAAGGTCCACCTCTGCATGAACAGTGAGTGTA
>JAPQRQ010000008.1:21802836-21816088 GCA_037367365.1 Apogon talboti
CTGATGTTCAAAGGGTTAATGTGGATGTGGACAGGGGTCTGGACCAGCACTGATGTTGGACTAATGTTCTAAAAGTGATGTTCTAATGTTCATGCTTCTTTCACCTTACATGTGTTTTTTCTAATATTTTTTACATATACACTTCTTGGATATTTATTTTTGCCACTTATGGGCAAGGAACCAAATATGGTAACTTCACTGACCTTGATTTTCTACATGACAATAAAAATCTTTGAAAATGTTCAAAAAAGTAATAAAGTCCTCCAATAACACACTTAGGCTGAATTTCGGAATTTCAGAGTATTTCAATGACTGCAACGATAAAGGGTTAACATGCTTTTATTTTAATGTATAAACACTACTGAGGAGTCAATCAATCAATCAATCAAATTGTATTTATATAGCGCCACACCATAACAAAACTTATTCTCATGTAAGTGTGAAGTGTGGTAGTAATCTTTGATCTTTGTGGAAGTCTAATATTTTTACTGATTGAAGTTTTTCTGGCTGAAGTAATAAAAGTAATTGTTTAGAGATTTAAGATTTAAGTCGGTTAGCTTTCTCACTTAACTAACAAAGCTGAACCCCAGTAAAATGTTGATAAACTAAGTAATTTTTGGTGTATATCAGTCAACACTACTGATATCATGGGTGCATAATGAGGTGCCGGGAGGGGTGGGGGGGCTGGCTCTAACCCCGGGTCCAGTCTGGACAGGGGTATACTTTGGCCTGTTACACCCGTGTGAATATTTATTTACACTAATCTGCCCCTGCAGGACTGTTTTGACTGCTACACCAGTGCTCCAAATGCTCCACGGCTGCAGTTTTCACAGCAGATACAGCGCAGAAAAGACCTCGCTTCCAGGGTCGTGGAGGTTGGATCTGTCAAAGCAAGAAGCTGCACAGTGCATCCCACCTGAACGAGAAGAGCTCATATTCTCACAAAATGGCCTTCTTCACCCGGGGTTAGCCGCAGACAGACAGAAGGAGGAAGGAGTACACAGGAGCAGGGTGCATTTAACAGCTGCTCTTTTGAAGTGATAAGCATGAAGTTGAAATCTCGGCGCTCCCAGCCGGCCCACACTCTCCCACTGCTGCCATCTGAAACATATTCTGCTCGTCCTCCTCCTCCTCCTCCTGCTGCTATCTCCATCTCCTACACTACACATTAATATGAATCATCACCATTTTCCACCAACTCTCTCCGATCGCTTGTCCAATCTCACTCCCCCCTGTCAATATTTGTCTGGTCAGGCCTCCGTCTGCGTGTGGACAGCTTTAAACAAATACGACTGATAGAAAAAAAAACTTGTTTCCATATAAAATTGGATGGAAATCAGGGATTGAAAGATGGAGCAGATGGTTTCCTAATGACATCTTTTGGCTTTTTCGCCAGTTCTCCGCTGCTTGTTCCATCCCTTCCTCTTTCATCACACTCATGTCTGTACAACAACTTCACCAGCCTCTTCCAAAAGTTTACTTCTGGAAGCCGGGACGTTAGTGTCAAATAAAACTAAGACGGAGCAATGAAAAAAATAACTTAAATGCAACACACACTAAAAGAAACACAAGTGCAAGTAAAAATAGCATATTTTTGAGTGTTAATGTTCATTATGAACAGAATAAAATGGCCTTGAACAATATGTACCTTTTACAGTGGCAGAAAATTTTACATGGGGTGGCAAAGGGTGGCATGACACGTCCTCAGAAAATCCTCTGTATCTAAATGCAGTCAACAAAAGATCAACTGAAACACCTTAAAACTCTTTATTGTATCATTATCCTTCTAAGAAAACACAGACAGTACTTAGGCTTAAATGACACAGATGTTCTCCAAAATAAATACAGAAAAAGAACTTAAATGACAGTACAGGACTGATATCAGCTGTCTCTTTAATGTACCTATTGACCCGTGACCGTTCATCACCTTTAGCGTTCATTCAGTGTGTTAAAACGTCACCTGCAGAAAGAGGCCTAAGATTAGATTTACAATTCACATTTTTGGGTGAAATCATCTTTTATTTCAGTGTTATGAAAGGTTTTTGGATATACAAGTGATATAATTTTAAAGACATTAAAGTTGGGGGGGGCAGCTAGGGCAGCTAGCCTCCCCTTCCTTGCCCCCCTGCAGATCCACCCCTGACCTTTTACTAACCAGTGCTTTTTGTACATCATAGTTGATGTCACGTTGTGCTGTAAATCAAGGAAAAAAAAATAGTATAACTGAAGAAAAAGTGGGGAAAAACAAGACTACTTCTCAAAATACAATTAAAATTACCTATGCACTTGGAACACAAGCTAAACTGAAATCAAAAACCAAAGTGAGAGACTGACAGAGAACAAAACTGCTGAAATCCAGATAACTAAAATAACTCGACTACAACACAAACACTTGCCACAATGCGCCTACACAGTGCTCTGCTCCGAGCTCAACACAAAAAATGTTTTATCCTTCTTACACAGTAAGAGGTGATTACTTTTTCACTGTATTAGATAAGCATGCACATTCCCGAGACAGTCATTATTAAGGATTTGTGCGAGAATAGACGTCAGCTAGCTAAAAACGACATATCGAATGACCCCAGGAAAAATCAGCGATAACACTTTTATGGAAACAACATCTTTTACTGTATATTCTCCCTCATTCACACAGAGTGCCCCCTGCCACCAGCTTCAGTTTCAGCAGTTTATTCAGTGCAGTAATCCAGCTCCCTGAGAGATCAGCAGCCGTATATATGCTTTGTATTCAGTCCGAGTCCTTCGAGTGGTCAAAAGAAGGCCTGAAACAGATCCTCTTCCACCTCTCGCTAACGCACCATTGTCCTCGCTTAGTTCAGTGTCATCACCGATCTTTGTCTGTCATAGCGTAGCAGTTTCAGCTTTCAATCATGTGGATGGCTCTGTTTGTGCAAGAGGAAAATTCTCCCTGATCCACATTTGCAGGCTTCCTGGATGACAGTCACTGTTAGCTGTTAACAGTATGTGTTCATTAAACGGTAAGTGTTTCCAGAAAATGTCAAGTGAATTTGAAGTGAACTTTTGGGAAGTCGCAAAAAATGAAAATGCACATTATGTGTGTTTAACTGGTTATTGGAGCTAATAATCTAAGCCATGCGTGTCAGACTTATTTTAGTTCAGGGGCCACATACGGCCCGATTCCATCTCAAGTGGGCTGGACCAGTAAAATAATGGCATTATTTATAGGTTATTACACCAACTCCAGACTTTTGTCTTTGCTTTAGCGCAAAAAATTACATTAAGAAAATGTAACAAACCATCTTTGCAGCCTGAACAAGCTGACATTTTTTCAGAAAAATAAATGCATTTTAACAGTATTATGTCCCAGTTTATCATTTACACATGTGCAATAGGGCTTACAGATCACAGTGGATCTACAAATACACAAAACATTTAGTAACAGGCATTTGGAACTGAGAAATACAACATTTAACTTCATAGTCAAAACAACTTATTAAAACTCAGTGACACCCTTGACTGTTTATATCTTCTGTCTAATATTTGTTCTTAGCAGATTCATCCTGTCGGCCATATTGGACCCTTTGGCGGGCCGGTGTTGGCCCACGGGCCACATGTTTGACACCCTTGCTCTAGGCTATGTGGTGCTGTGGGCTACATCACACAAGGCTCTAATAAACAGCAGAAGAAGCAGAGTTTTATGTTGTTTTCCATCTAAAATGGCTGTGATGTCTTTTGTCATGAATAAGATAAGATAATAATTATGTTTTAGCACCTTATCAGAGCGTGTGGGAAAACCCATCAAACAGCTGATCAGTCATGAGAGTTGGATGTTCGCCAAGGCAGAATTTATTCTAAAATGGTGTTTCCATTGCATCTATGTCCATCTATGTTACTATTTGATGAGAAAAATCAAAAACTGCATCAAGCATATTTCAGAGAGAGCTGAATGTTCACATGTTGCCAAGATGAACAAATGTCACTGTTTTGGCTCAAAATGAGCTAAATAAATAAAGTAAAAGTTGGTATACTTAAAGACTGTCACTTATTGTGTGACAAAACAGCATGACCAGTTATGATGCAAAGACAGTAGATGCATCCAACTGAACTTATGCTTCTGTTTTCCTTATAAAATACTTACTAACATCACTAATAAGATTATATAACATTAATGGCATAAAAAACATTTGTTATGACAAATGTGTTATTTATAAAACATTTATGAGCACAAAAAAAGTGATTATTTTCCATATAGGAAATTTTTTTATCTGCATTTTACCCACCCCAACATACACACCGTACTTAGCATTAGCATTAGCATATAGCACGAATTAGAAGCAGTGCGCTGACACTGAAGGCATTCAGGGACCAACTCCAGATCCTCATCAGTACCATGGTCAGGGGACAGGAGAAATAACCTATATTTATACAATTTATATTTTTAACCATCATTAATTCAAACAACTTGTATAGTCTTACCATATATTATTAGTATACATCTTAAAGGGGTTTACCTATTAAGTAGCATTTATTGTATGTACTTTAATATAAAGGATCACCAAACACTGTACGGGTTGATTTGTTAACTTCCAGGGTACTGATTATGACTGTTCTGCAAGTATAGTGGAATTGTAGACTTATGTACATGTCTGGGAGAGTGTCAACACTCCACAGTCCATTCAGTTGATGTTCAGGTGTGCTTTAAAGATATCTACAAAACTTGCTTTAACAGATTCCTTATGCAAATACCAGTGACCCCCTCCCATAGAGATCAGCACATCGCAGAAACATCCAGAGACTTTTCCCAATAATTCCGAATGAGTGCAACCCAGGCCTCAACATGTTTTTAATGATCAACACTGAAACAAAACAGAGTGGGAATGTGTGTGTGCGAGCATTCCTGAAAATCAGTGCTAATATATGCAGCCTGTGTATTCGTGAGCCAAAATAGCAATTATCTTCAATTTGAGTTTGTTACCTTTAAACTGTTTGTTCCCGGGGCTGGGTATTATTAGTCAGATTATCAGATTTAGTTTCTGATTTGATTTGCTTTTCACTTACTTCACCACAGATACCAGAATACTTCTGCATATGTGTAATAGTTTTTCTTCCCCCACCTTTTAAACCCGTTTTACAATTAAAAAAAAAAAAAAATCCTCAGAGCATCAGATGAAAAAGTGTCTTAAGCGGTGTAGACAAAAATTTCATTATTTCAGATCTTTTTTCCATTAAATCATACATTTCCAGTAGACTTTTAGCTGTAACAACCTGCTAAAAGACTTCAACTACTGACTAGACACTTGAGGAAGTGACACAAATTCCTCTGTGCCTTTTTCTTTTAAAACATGACTGGAACAAATCAAAAGCAGTATGTCATAATGAAATAAATAAATGAATTCAACTGCACTTTGCACACTTGACTGTATTTGGAACATAAATGTGCCTTTTACAACCACCTTTTACACATTTACTACTTCTGTTGCCATTTTGGAGGATCTTTGTGACTAAGAAAGGCTCAATTAGATACTATTCATTTTTGTTCTATTCTTCATGACGTATCGAATAAAAAATAAGGAAAATGTCTCCATGGTTGTCAATAGGCATGTTAAAAGACAGATTTTGTGTTCTAAAAAACAACTTTTTGTGTGGTTGCTCATTTGACTCTGTCTCAACACATAAAAAAATATATCCCATAGTAAGCCCAGTATTATTTAGCTATTCAGAGGCACATACATTTATTTACTTAATTGCCATATTTTTTAAAATATGCCTTTCTGTTACTGAGTGCTTAACATATACACATCCCAGCCAAAAAAAAAAAAAAAAAAAAAGCTGCCACCTGGATTTATCTCAGCAAATACTTCAGATCTTTCCATTGGACAATAACTGCAGTGATTAATACGTTTCAAGTTTAGGTTTTTTTTTCTTCTTTTAACTCTAACTGCTTTTCATTTCTTAAACATCCATCAGTGTGATAGAGCACAGATTTCAGATAATTCCAGGATTCGTCAGGATCAAACTGGGAAAAGGTGCTTCAGGGAGCAGCAGACATGGATTGGACAGACCTGAACCCCACGGAGAGTCTTTAGGACGCGCTCCACAAGATTTTACACAGTGTTCTGACTCTTCCATCACTGATACATGATCTTGGTGAAAAACTGATGCACATATGGACATAAAAAAATGTCCTGACACATATTGTGTGGTGTAGAAGGACGCTGAGGTGAATGTGTCCTGTAAGACTGGTCTACAATTTTTAGGAAATTATTGAAGATTAAATGTACTAAATATTTCAAACTTTAATTACATGAATAGGAAAAGAAATGACAAAAGTACTGGTGAGCTGATGTTTCAGTGTATATGAAAATGTTAAAATTGTTATGTTATTGTGTACATTCATAGAATAGATTTATAAATCCTCCACCAGAAAAACCTGTAAAGTGAATGTATTATCGTGTACAGACAGTGTTCTGACGTAGATCTAGTGAGACAAACGTTTCCTTTCAGTAAAACCTATTCTCTCACAGTATTTCACATTCTGACCTAAGTCTATATCTTGGAAACTACAGCCAACATGCATTTTCACTTACTTGGTGAAGTTTCACTACTTTTATTCTGGAGGTGTTTTACTTGTAGACCAGTGAAATCACATCTAAAGGTGGTGCAACAAAAAATGGCATTTGGGCCTTTTTTTGCTTGGCTTTGTATTCTAATAATAAAATGTATGTAGCACAAGTAACCTTATTTTTAAAAGAGTATTTCTATGGTACAACTGTTTTCCATGTACATTTTTCAGCAGTACTAGATCAATGTGCTTACATCTGAATGACTGAATTAACAGAAAAGAGCAATGACCTGATTTAGTTTATTTATTAAAAGTATAATATGCAACAAATGTGAAGAATGTGTGTCCATAGCACATCTCTATAAGAGGGTCTGTTCAGCATTATTTTCTTTATAATGTGATATCTCAGGAAGGATGAAGTGATTTGATCATATTGGCCAAAAAATTGATACATAAATAAACTAAATGTTGGTATACAAAAGAGTCTGCTGCTAATTGCAGGTTGCTGTGAACTGAGAACTGCATGACCAGCTATGATTTAAGGCCAGCGAATGCATCTCACTGAGACTGTGGTCCTTGCCCCCCCCCCCCCCCAATACAATAGACAACAACATACAAAAGATATGGAGCCTGCACATGTTAAGTAATGACCATCACATGTGTGACCTCATGTGTTTGTGACCAAACCACACATAAGCAATTCTGTTATTAGTTGTTGTGTAATCCATGTCACTGATGAACTGGTTTCACTCAAACCTGTGTCTAAATGTTCACCCAGCACCCAATATTGATAGAATGCCACCCATCACAATTTTTTTTCTTTTTTTTTCAGTGCCCAAAAGGCATTGAGGCTCAAAATTCAATTTATAACACATAAAGAACTAAAGGAGCCCTTGGGAGCAAAATAAAAAACAGTGAAAACAATAGTTGGGTAACATCTCATCTGCCCTTGTGAGGTGGTTTCCATGGTAATGACACTTTTCTCCCTGCCTGTTTTTTTCCCTCCTGCTCATCTTTTCTCAGAGGCCTCAGATTTTCATGTTTCAGATATAGTGCCGTCATAATCTATTAGCTGCCGGAGGGAGGCCAAGGCCCTGAAAGAGCGTCAGCAGAGGAAAGATGAAAAAGAAAAAAAAAAAACATAAAAAGTGTCTGTGTCCCTGAGCATGGATGCATTCACAAGACACAGCCTGATTAGTGTCACCTCTGGCAGTGTGACCCCGAGGCTTCGGGTAATGGAGCAGCCAGACGCCTTCTTGGGGCCCGTGTGGAAGGAGCCACGGGTTCACATAAACACATCAATCAAAATGACTGAGCCCTGACAGGGAGCACCCACAGCTCCAGCCAATTCACCCCCAACTCACCAGACAACACCTTCTTCTGATTCTGGGGGTTGGTGCAAATGCTTGAGACGTACGGCTCAGGACGCCTGTTTAGATGGTGGAGGGCGTCGCTCCTCGGAGAGCCCGCTGCCTGAATACTTACTGAAGTAGCGAAGCGAGAAAAAGCGCGGCTCTGCTGGAACACTCGGTACTCAACAGCGCTGACAGAATCAAAGCTCAGACATGTCTGCAGCGAACGGTGGATTTCATTCTCTACATTGTGCTTCTGCTGCTTCGGGCACACCAGTTTTACTCTTCATTAACGTCTTCACTCTGTTTCTACGGCAACAACATGCACCTCTCTCTTTGCTCTCGCTTCCCTCTCATCGTTTACAACAGACTGTAATAGTGCTCTTTTTTACCTTATCTTTTCATTCTTTCATCCGGTCCCTCTCTCTGTACTCGTTTAGTGCGCTCTCTTTCTCCTCTCAGTGAGCGGAGGGGAATGTCAATGTCAGGCTGCGGTCCTCTGCTCTCCGCAGCGCTCACTGAATGCCAAATCGAAAAAACATATGCATCTATACCATCAAACTGAGAAGGGATAAAAGGTCAGGACTGCGCACGCAATTTTCTACGTCTGAATGGCTTGTACCCCGTGTCATCCTGACTCTGGCTGTCTATTACCTTTATCAGCTGCTCACTTGTCTGGAAGCGGCTCAGCGAGGTGTGCATCAAGTCAGAATCAAATAGACTAGGGTGATCTATCCGATGTACTCGGTGCGTCACAGCTTGTTCTACGTGGGAAGTATTAAATGTACTAACAACATCACACCAACATCAAGGGGAAACTGTTAAGAAAAGCATTTAAGCTGCTCGGGTTCCAGAGTTTTGTAGCTTTAGGGGGAGTTTATTAAAAAGTCCAATTATATTGATTCCTCAGCACCAAAAGACTTTAACTAATCAATTTTAACCTGCAGGTGTTTCTACATGCTTCGCTACTGCTATGAAGCCATGACGTCTTCAAAGGAGATGCTAGTTTTAAAAGTTTATTAATTGTCTTGCGGTACCAGCTCACACCAGAGCTACACCCTTCTCATGTGGGACTGAAAACAGATGAACAATAACCAGAGAGGAAGTTTGAGAAAACATTATAACGCTGATATGACATAAAATGTAACTGCTTCATCGTTTTATCTTATTAAATCTTTGTATGCAGTTTTGTTTTGATAATTAGGGCATGACTAAATCCAAAAATATGATTGTTAGATAAAGTTTAACCATTAACTGGTTCTATTATCCCATAGAATCCACCAGAACCCTGTAACTTAACTAACCACAGCCTCTGGCATTTTTTCAGAGACGTGCAAAGTTACTTATCACAGTATTTTTCTATTTTTCTTAACATTGGCTGTGGCTTTTTGTTCCATTTTTGTCCATGTGTAAATCATTTTAGGGGTGACTTGTGTTTGACCACTTCTGTCATTAAGGTATGAGGACACGTTAAACCAGGAGATAAAGACTGTGTTTCTACAGTACCTACAAGCCCTGCAGGAATCTTTAGGCACTTGCTGAGGAGGTGTCCATACGCTTCAAATCTAATTTTTGTCAGATGATTGAACGGCATCTGAAACACCTCTTAACTGTCAAAATAAAAGGGTTGGAGCATGTCATTTTATGGTTTACTGACATTCATGCCCGCTTCATGAACGATTGGTTCAGTGTGCAAAGGTGAGAAGGTAAGCATGGTTCAATATCGGTAGCAATCTTTTTTCTTTTTTTTTTTTTCAAGAAATACAGAGACTGTTATTTGAACATTTACCCAATCTGCTCTCTCTCTCTCTCTCTCTCTCTCTCTTTCTGTTAACTGATAGCACTCACAATAGCTACTGTAGCAACGCTTCACTTGTTGTGGTCTAACACTTTATACAAACTTCGTTTTAACAAAACCACTGCTTTAAAACAGCTGGAGATGGATTCCAGCTGCAGGACATAACATCTGGCAGTCGACTCCAGAGCTTTATTCTAAACATCACTAGAAAAGAGTCTGCATGCTGAAATGTCCCTGAAGCACAGTCTTTTCTAACCTTTGCTTCTGGACAACAGACATCTTCATACAATTACACATCCTCAAATTAGTTCTTAAATCACAGTGTGGCAGTCGAACATGTGGAATGAATGCTAATTAGACTGTAGTGAGGCGCTCCCGCATCAGGGTCACATGACTGATCACATGAGGATAGAAAATGAAGTTGCTAATGAACAGTGACTAAAAGAAGCCCCTGACAGCTGGTCGACAAACAGAGTAAAAAAAGAGACATATTTTATACTAAATTAAAGCTGTTTTATCCATTCCTTGTTGTATTCATGCAATTAAGGCAACAAATACTTGGAATATTTCATACCATGATGGGACACTGATGGATACATTAATTGATAGTTTACAATAAGTACAAGAGGAAATGATTAGTAATGTGCAATATTGGCAGGAACATAATATATAAGGAGAAGTGGAATGAAGCCAGATAATTTTGACGAGTCAGAATCAGATGGACATGCATGATAATTGGGCTGATATGAAAAACATGTGTGCATTAAAATGAAAGCTCTGCACAAAAAAAAGACACAAATGAGTAATTAACCAGTTTAGGGGGTTAGCTGACAAAGTTGGTGCAAAAACACTTTAAGAACATTTACTTCTTATTAAAGTATCCGTCACTGACACACATCATCGCATCTTTTCAATCACACAGTCGCTAGGATTAGTATTTTAATCACACTGATGTAAAAATTTTTATGTGATGCTTTGTTCAGTCTGGCACCAGATGTTTATTTTCACAAATGGAGAAAAACACAAATGCCAAAAATGTGCATGCTAATTGGTAGTTTAGACTGACATAAATACAGAGTCTGACAAGGTCTGATAAAGTTTTATACTTTGAAAGCATCACAAAATGCCATCAGGTTTACATCCAATTTTTTGTATTAAACACTTTTTAGCTTTGCATTTAGTGGCATGCACAACTTAGCCTACCACGATAGTTCAGATCCATCCTACAGTGATGTTATATATGCAAAATATGTTTCACCTGCAACCAGATTTTTTAACCCTTTAACTGATGCAGGAAGTAGATGCTCATTTCAGGTCATGTGATCTCTTGAGTCCAGATTATAATAGTGTGATAGGTGCATCAGCGTCGACATCGCACATGGATTGTCCAGACTTTCCATTGAAAATCATTGGGATTTGCTGGAGAAGACTTGAGTCAGTAGTCTGACATTCCTATAATCAATACAAGATACTAGCCAAACGTTGATGCAACCCTGGATGAAAAGCAGATTGCATTGAAATGTACAGCTCTATATGGGATTAGTGTGCAAAATACTCCAACTGTGTATTACTGTTTCTGATTTAATTATGTGCGCTGTCCTGAGTGTCTTATTTTATTTGGTTTTTACCATGTTTCCATACAAAGGTTATGATGCCGCGGACAGATGACCAAATTAATCATTTCATCACACTGAATACAGATACAGATAAACTTTATTGATTCCCTGGAGCAAATTCACTCATTTCCCCCTGATGATAGATTTGCGATTTCCCTACGTTTAGATACTGTAGAAAATTTGACATAATGAAATTTGATATAATGTACACAAGCTAGCAAAGCACATAGCATATGTCTAGTAGTTGTCAGTTATTTAACGCTGAAACGCTATAGGTTATGTGTGTCCTGCTCAGTGTGCAGAGCGGTGCAGCACAGCTTCAACATCTCAGTGAACTAAATGAGCCTCTATAGGTGTCGTGCAGCTGTACTGTACTTGCCGTCAGCTGACAGGACCATGTGTTTCACAAGTGAATTGCTCTGCAGAGCGAAAAATCTCTTACACTGCAACTTTTCCACCTTTATACATTTACTGTCACTTTTCAAACAACAAGACCTCACAAATATAAAACACTGACTAAAAACATCCTACAGAAAACTTACTTTTTCTGCTTTGTCAGGAGGCTGTTGGACTGGATTCATTTCCCATTTTAAATACTATTGGTGCTTTGTGGCATTTTAAAATATCAGTCTTGTGGAAGTAAAATAGATCTTTTTTTACTCTGTGTGCACCTGCATCCGCTGACAAATGTTCATTGGCCTAAATATAGCAAACCTTTAAATCAAACTCCTGTCAATCACCTCCAGTTCTGGTGGTGCAGACCGGCTCCCGACCGGTCTAATTATAACCTCCAATCAATAGCTCTTCTGTTTAGGGCATAACTGCAGTAAACGCTTCCAGTATTTTTTCATCCATGAGAAAAAGTCCTTAAAGGCTAAAATCAAAAGTAATGACTGTTTACTCGACGGTGGTGGGAGGTCAGAGTCGAGTTGCTCTGGTCACACACAAGCAGAGGCTAAAGCATGTTTGCGTAGCAGGAGGAATCCTAATTATTTAAAGATGCATAGTGAAAAACAGGAGGATCAAAAAGCTTGAGTGGGATTTGTGTAGTTCTGGCTGTTATAAGTAGCTGTGAAAATTTTCAAGACCTAAAAGATGGCAGACAGAGGAGGGGGAAAAACAGCCATAAAGTTTTAAAATAAACTTATTCGGGTAAGAAATACATCATTATTATTATTGACAGAGTTAATCTACTGTATGTGGTGAATTGAATTTTTGTGCACACTATGTAATAAGGGATAATTCTGAAAATTATGGATGAGCTCAGGAATAATGTCCTTTGGAGAAAAAAAAAAAGAGATTCAAGAGCTCTCTCTTGTCCTGTTGGACTTTCAATATTTTGCCATGCTCCCAAATGTCATATTTTAATAAAAACAACCAAAGAAACTTGTTGCAAAAACCAAAATAACATTTAAAAAGGTGTATTCCATTAACATCTACCTGCCTTAGTCCACACTACAGCTTCTGCACAGCTTTCATGTGAAAGTACAATGTTGGTTGACTGAAAGTGATGGTGCAGCATCAAATGTGAGAGCGGGGTTACATATAAGGCATCACAGCGCTTCATAAACAAGTGGAAAAATTGTGCAATTGAGTCGGCATCTGCAGCTGTCGGGCATCAGCCTCTGCAGACAGCAACAAGGAGGAGTTCACATCGTGGTCAGAGTAGTGAATCCATAGGCGGAGAGATTAGCTACACTAATCTTCTACTGGATAATACCATGAGAGGATGACAGAGAAGGATGAAAAAGAGGAGGTGCTGCTGGGAGGAGAGAGGAGAGGAGAGGAGAGGAGAGAGGAGAGAGGGGAGAGGAGAGGAGAGAGCAGAGCAGAGGAGAGAGGAGAGGAGAGGAGAGGAGAGAGCAGAGCGAAGAGGAGAGGTGAGAGGAGAGAGGAGAGCAGAGCAGAGGAGAGGGAAGAGACACGAGAGGAGAGGAGAGGAGAG
>JAPQRQ010000008.1:21834799-21852868 GCA_037367365.1 Apogon talboti
TTCATCATGTTAAAAGAGACTTTAGCTTACTTCTGCTACATCGGGAAGGCCACGGGATTGAAAGGAATCATGGGAGTTGCACTCCAAGAGGTTTACAGTCAGACCAAAAGTTCACATTAATGACCTGTATGTTGAAAAGCGTTTAAAAAATGATCGTTTTCCGCTGAACCAATAGATGACTTGAATGATAGCTGCAGCGACAAACCTCATCAGTCATTAGACAAATTAAGCGTGCTTGGATGGATCCAGTCAGTCTGAAAGACAGAGAGCACCGGGGTCATGATGTGTGTGTGTTTGTCTAATGAGTAACAGTAAATGATCATGGGTCAAAAAGTTACTCCCTGAGGCCATCACCACACAGTGGCATCATTAACCACACTCCTGCTGCTTTTCACTCATAAATATTTGCATTAATTACAAAGCTGGGACTCCTCTGTCATTTTCCTGTGCGCATAAAGATAAAAGATGAACTAAATAAATCAAGGCTGATCGTGTTATGCATTTGCGCCCTACATTTGCAGAGCTGTGGTTCACAAGAATGTTTTTGCGGCTGTCCAAAGAAGCAAACAACAGCATCCATCACTGTATCCACAACACATACTGCTGCTGCTGCTACACTCCAAGCTTGTTACTATACTTTCAAAGAAAAACACGGCAGTAAAATCTCCTCTCCACTTCTAATTGGCCTAGTGTTTGAAGCCTGGGGTCTTTGTTGGATTGATGGGTTGCACTAATGGGGTAACGGATGCACTGGATGGACAACACTTCTCCTTCCATATACTGAAGAAAAACATCCAGCTCATCCAAACTGAGAATATCTTTAGGATTAATAAAGCTAAACTCAATCTGTCAATCAAGCCGGGGGGGGGGGGCATGTGAACATCTCCAGTGTGTCTGTGTGTGTGTGTGTGCGTGTGTGTGTGTGTTTTATGTCCTCAGGGCCGGCTGCCAGTCATAGGGTTCACTGCAACAATATTAAAAGCTACAAATCCAGCAGCCCTTCGGCCAATCACAGCCCTCCCATGGCGCAAATTTGACAGTGACCTGTTGCCATGGCAGCAGCTCCAGGGGGCAGTTACAGCTCCTAATGCGACGACGGCCTTGATTAAACAGGAGAGAACTGACCCAAAAGCAAAGATAATTTCTCATACAAATGAGTGATAATTAGAATCAATAGCTTGAACTAAATATTTTCAGGTTGTGGAACAAACAAGACATTTCAGAACATCATGCTGGGCTTTTAAAAGACTTTCACAGCTTTTTGACACTTTATTAACCAAACAATTATGAGGCCAACTCAGAAAATAATCATCAGGTTAACACACAACACACACTCAGTGAAACATTCTTTTGATTTTTACGTCTAGGAAACATGTCAAGTGCAATTTTCCTCATAAAACATTTACAAAGCCAATTTTCATTCATTACATCTACATTTACAAGCTTTCAGCCTCTTTCTTCCCATCTCTGTTGAGTCACTGCTGCTCATTTTGGTGTGTTTCTGCCACTTGCATATCAGTGGAATGGTGTGTCACTATGAGAGGACTGTGTATCGCAATGGGTGTGCGTGACGTAAACAAACAAAACCTGCATAAACTGCAAAACACCACAACAGCACTTAATCACATCAGAAACCAGTGTGACTAAGTACAATGATTTTCAGGCATTTAATCTTAAGTGGTAAAAGCTGAGATTTTACCCTTCTACGAGAGGTCAATGTGAATCACTCAGGAAATTGTTTTTAGTGTTTTTCTCAGTCAAGTGACAGGATGGTGCTGTGGTTTACAGTGTCACCTCACAGCAGGAAGGTCCTGGGTGCCATCCCAGTGCCTTTATGTGTGGATTTTTTTTAATGTTCTTCCATCTCTGAGTGGGTTCTTTCCAGGTGCTTCCCACCGTCCAAAAACATGCACCCTAATAGATTAATTGTTTTATATAAATCACCACATTCACACCTAAATTGTAGGTGTGAAAGTGAATGGTTATCCATCTGTACATGCCTGTACACTGGTGACATGTCCAGGGTGCATCCTACCTTTGCCAGTTGGTACCTATCCAAGCTAACAACGCCTCCAGGCTCCAGCACTCCCCGCAACCCTCCCCAGTTCAGAAAACGAATGAATTAATGTTCCCTCAGGTTTAGTACTTCCAGTTGAGAAGTTTGATATGAGCCATTGGTCACTGTTGGAGCCAAGCTGTGCCGACACAGAGAGTTTGTAAAACATCCCATCAGTGCACAGACTTAACGTCTATCCGTCTCCTGCTCAAGTGACAAAACACAGCGACTTGGACCATATAGGCGTTAAGCATGACTGCGTGTTCACTGCATCTGTCCTGACACAGAGGAGGTCCACACTGAGACGCAGCCGTCAAAATATTACTGCAGCTCCTATCATTCCACTCAGTAGCATTTATTTTAAAGAAAGACAATTTAGCCCACCTCCCACCTCCCCCTAGGTAAATCACAGAGCTGTCTTTCCTCCGTTCTGCTCAGCTGAGCTCTGCTGTTATTCACTTTGCCAAGAGGCCCCCTTCTGTCCCCGCTGTCAGATCAGACCTGAGATATGGCCGTGAGCCCGCTCTGATGCTCAACCAGGCAGAAAAACTTGGTCGTGTATCAATCAGTCCCAACATTATTGTACTCTACCTATAGTCTATATTTAAGGAGAAGTCTTATCATAGGATTGGCAGCTTACAAGAGATACTTACTGCACAAGACAGGATGATAATGACTGTTAAATATATATTAAAAAGCCATTACCTTTGTATTCTTTGCAGTGTGGCCGAAGCCAGGAGAGGTATGCTTCACTCCACTGTACATCCTAGGTGTTGTAGTCCTTAAAAAAAAAAACTAGTACACACAAGGAAACACCTTTGCAAGGTCAAATTTGCCGCTTCCCCCACCAGGACAAAACACTTTCAAATTTATTTCAGTTTTCTGTAAAGCATACAGCCTGTTATCACAAGCCCGAGACTTTGATAATTAGTCCCCAATATGTTAAAAACATGACGTCTCAGGTGCAGTTTGACAGAATCTTGCAATGATTTTCCAACAAAAGCAGCAGAAAAACAGGAAAAAAAGCAAACTGCATAAACAGATTATGATGCTAGAATAGTTTGCAGATCTTACTGAATTTTAAGCATATGTGAATATTGGTGGAAATGCTTCCCTTCCAATATATATTATAATTACTACCTTGAGCCTTAGTATGGCATTCTGTATTTTTCAATTCCACAGCATGTAAATATGCAATCCAATTTATATATCGTATACAATGAACCTAAAATGTATATACAGAATATTTATATAACACTCACTAACTGTAGATGCACAATAAATTATTCCAGCATCAGCATGATTGTCACATTGCAGGACATGGCGGATTAAATTGAACACACCACGCTACAGCGTCTTTGCCGTTCGATACAAAAGTCAAACCGGCACAGTTCTCATTTTCTAACTAATCTACAAGAGAAGAACCTAATTTACTCTGGAGGCTTGGGTAAACAGCAAGTGAATGAATGTTCATGATCAGATCTTGATTACTTAAACCAACAACCAAAGCCGGCTACATGCTGCCTGTTGTCATCCATAACCTGATGCAAGAAAATAACAAGAAAAACACAGAGAACTAAGCAGTGTGCAATGATTCTTTCCAATTGGAGCTACTGAAGTCATCTGCTTAAAAATGGCTGCATTTATTACATCACAACAAAAAAAAGGTCATTTTTTCAGTATTGTGAACCTCTGGTAATAAATATTATTGACTGGACTTTCTCTTCAGTTATATTTTCCACTTGTGGATTTTCAAGGATATCTCCAACAAATACATAAAAGAAAGACCTTGGCTCTGCTTCTCAATCTGTGATTTTTACCCCGAGAGCGGAGCTTCAGAGAGAATTATTTAAATGGTGGGAAAGATAAAGTTACTGATTGGCCTGTCATAGCTGCTGCAGCAACATAAAGGACTGTGGTGTTCCTCATTACGACAGTTTCTAACAGTTTTACTTCCACAGAAATGTTTTCAAGGTTCATTTGGTAGGTAGAGTATTGCACTTGTGACTGTAATTGAAAAACCCTATGAGGCTGTCATTTCATTAAGGAATGTCTAATAAAAGGAAAGTGCATCTAGCGTGCCTGTACAGTATGTTGGAGCGCTGCCTTTACTCTTACAAGATAAGTGTGACGAGAGGAGGACATTCATTTTGATCATGGCGCAGATGTATAGTTGTGTTGGCAGTAATGACTGGATAGAACGCCCTGCCAAACACCACACTTCACTCCGCATGAACACAGATTATCAGAGTATCAGCGAAACCTGATGGGACTCAGATAAAGCAATGTGCAGCAGTGGAAGAACCCCTTAACGTGGGTGGGCTCAGAGAAAATGAGACGGATCTGACTACTGAGGCCATATACTGTAGGCGCCATTATCACTGCCTGTGCCAAAATGCAACACGGTTTATTAATATTAATCCAGGCACCACTATAGGTGAAACACACAGAAAACCCTTCCACAGAGACATAGTACACATTCATGACCTTTGATGCAGATACAGAACAACAAAGGGATTAGTCTGCAGACAGTATGCATTCAGCTATGCATTCGAAAGCAAGCAGTAAAAATAATGAGACCTGTGGCTCATATAGTAGCACGTTGACTGGAAAAAAACACAAAAAAAACAGACAGCTGAAAAATGCAGATAGCCATCAGTCTAAAGTTACACCTAAACAAGAATTCTCATGGCTAGAGCTACAATGATGAATTGATTATTCCGTCAAAAAACTGCTTCCATCTCTCTGCAAAGCTCCTTGGGTGTCTTTGTATGACACTGTACCATGTAAAAAAAGTGTTGATTTTCCTAACTTGCTGATAATCTAAATTTATCAAATCTCCTTTTAACTCTTCAGATGTAAGATTTGTTTCTTTTTTGTCTGATATCTTAGATGTTATATGCACAGATGGGTAGACAAAACAAGCACCTTGAAGTAACATCACAGGCTGAATGTATGCATATATTTCTTTTTTTTTTGCTGTGAATGCTGTAGATTACATGTAGAAAAATGCACTTTGTTTTGGAGTTATAATAAACGTAGCTACAGAAGGGTACTACAAAATGTAACAGGTAATAAAGCTGATGTGTTGAATAACTTGTAATTCCAACTAGTTGCTAACTGATAGTTACAATAATGCCCTTATATATATTTTATATACAAATGCACTGCGTAGCATGTTAGCTTAGAGAAGCTGAATCAATGCTGAAATTAGCTAATATAGTTCAGATATGCTAACAAGCTAACTATTGTCATTAAATAAAATGTTTGCATGAGAAAATCTTTTGACAGTCTTATTTAGCATCTTAACCAAAACTACACTAAAGTTTAAGGCTATATGAGGGTTAAAAAAGTTTAATTAATCAGAGCTTTATTCAGAGACATGCAGATATTACGTCTTAAAAGGTTATTACCACAGCAATAATATACAAAAAGGACCGCCAAACCTGTAACTAGCAAGTCCAAATAAAGCAAATGAGACCAGACTGACTTCTGAAAAAATAAAATAAAATAAAATAAATTAACATACTTTTGGAGCAAAATTCAATGTAAGTATATGGGGTCATACTGGAGTCAGGCTGTTGGTATTACACTTCAACATACAGTACTTCTCCATTGGCATCAGTTTCTATGTCTGAGCTGATTGAGTTCAGCTTATTATGATATTTACATTCTTAAAAGCTGGAAGCACATCCAATTCAACGCCAGAAATAGGATAAATTGCTCCACAAATATAACTGTCAGTCTGAAACTGTCACTGAAGCTGTATGATTTTAAAGGACACAAACTCATGCACACGGGGTTGTGTTGCAGTGAGTCTGCGACTGATGATTACTTAAACACTTTTTCATAACACTGTGGGAATAAATTATCATAATGTTTTAAAGCTCATCGTCATTTCAAATGCAGCAGCATCATTTATCCACAGCAGGGTGGTCTGAATACCACTGCAGCTTCCTCTCTCCCTCCTACATGTCTTGTTACAAATTTATCCTATATGCAAGATTAATCAAAAGCATCTAGAAATGGAAGTTCGTTGCATTCATAATGTCTGTGTTAGCTGTCCCATTTGATTGTATGCTAATGAGTCCCAATTTGGATTTGATTAATTGTGTGGCTGGTGAAGCAGCATTGAACAGACATCTGGGATGAGCAGCCGTGATGAGCGGGGATATGCAAGAGCTGGTGTTTCCTACACTCAGACAGGATTCTATGGGGTTTTACCAACATTTTCCAATGACCTTCATTTTTCACACATTCTCTTTTGGCTCTCAGTCTAGTGTGAAGGACAGGTCAGAGCAGAAACACAACACTAAATAAGTCACGTGTTGTGTTTGTTGCTCTGCAGTATGTCATTGTTTTAAACAGACCAAAGAGGATCTGTTAGTTTCAACTTCAATACAGAACAGGCCTAAAGGTCAGTTAACTTTGAATCAGCACTGAAACCTCAGTTATTCTGCACTCATATCTCCAGCTCACATATACAGTAGTAGTGACAGAATAAGCCTGTGGCCTTTGCAGAGAGGGGCGTCAAATCCAAACTACATATGTTGAATCCATGGACTGTATTTAGTGTGAGAACTGGATGGAGCCATCGACAGTTTAGAGTCTGTGTTAGCCGGACCAGTATCTGCTGACCGTGGCCTCACCTCTCAGCTGTGATCTTTTAAGTTGAACTGGTTAGATAAACACAACATTTCTGTCAGTGTATTGTTGCACCACCGAGGCGCAAAGTTCATCTGCAGGCCCATTTATGCTCAGCGTTAAATATGCATACGTATAGGGATGGAGCGTTCCATCTGTCGTCTGGGAGCTTACGGAGGTGTGCCTAAACGGAGGAAATGGAGGGGGGGCAGTCCTGAGACTCGAAAAGAATAATGTCCAGAAATGGCAGAACTTTTCAAAAAGTGACTGTGTGGAAAGTAAAAAGGTATTTTATTTGGGTCAATCCAGTGTTATCTGCAAAAAGCCTCATGAGTAGGTAATAACTATTCAACCATAATCAACATCTAGTGCAAAATAAAAACACTGACTGTGAAAGTGACAGTCAGGGCTCAAACACTAGGTAATATAATGGCTACCGCTGCATAAACATGTAATGACAGCCTACATGGGCAAAGTCATAAATTAGAAGCTTTAAATTAGAGTCGTCTATCCATACTAAATACATATTTGCTTCCCAAACACTATAGCACTGGCGTCTAATGCAATAGTTAGTCAACTTCCTATAGCATAATGCGTGTGTTGATGTCTGATAGTGCACAGTTTCCAGTTGTCATTGTTCCACTGTTAAAATGGTCATATTCATATTGATCTGTATTTTATGAGCGACTTTAACACCTAATAAGGGCTAAGTGTAACATTTAGGTTGTAACTTATCCTTACAGGTTCTTTCAGATGGTGCACCTTGTAAAATGTTAACGGTGCATACCCGTGGTCTTAAATGAGGCGATGCAACCCACAAGTGACCAGTTAAATCCTAAACACATGAAGAAATGAGCTGAACGGCTTCTAACTTTACTCACACTATTGGTTTTCCATCAGGTCAGAGTTTTTGCTTCTTCTCTTGTCTTCTTCTGAAGGGGGAAGGTAGATGTTTGTTTACCTAAAACTTTTGCTTTAAGTCAAGGAGTACAGAGAAGAAACATGTTTCCTCTGGATGCAACATTGACTTCACTGCCCCTGGCAACATGTAAAAGTGCACAGTTCAATATTTTTGCATCAACTATTGATCAAAAGGGTTCATGGGTTGCTCATAAAGAGTTAGTCTTCAAATCTACGGTTCTACTTAAGCTCCTCTTAAAACTCATTCTTAATGCTCAACCCTGAGTAGCAGAAAGACAAAGTCATGACACTGTGAGCTACAGAGGCATATTATTTTCCTTGAAGTCTTTTAGAAACCAAAACATCTTTAAAAGTGAGTGAGTTTTGAACTTCCTTTTCTGTAGGCAGACATAAACATGACTCCAAATGAATACCAATGGTGCCCTATGTCTGCTACAAGAGCGTATTTTTCCCGACACTTCCCCTCCGCTCTCAGCTTTTTTTAGGTGATATTATGTGAATGTAGCTTGAGTGGAAGTTGCTATAATTTCTCTTAAGTATATGCGTCCCATTGGGTCCTATGATCTTAGTTAACGCAGTATGTGTTTACTTTCTGAAAACAGTTTTTTTCCCCTCCCAAAACACCACAGCATCATCTTCATATTGTAATTTATCCATTTAGAAGTATTTGACGCATCTCCCCACCCTTTACGTGCTGTTTTCAAGCTGCAAATAGATTGAGATTGGATGCAAAACACTAAATTAAATACTGCTTACTTGTTTTGCAATTCTTGGGAGAGTATAGGTGCACATTACTGCGATAAAGCCATTAAGGCACTGCTGTGGGGAATTCTACGCACTCTGTTTTAGGTGATAAATACCCAGATCTGCTCAGGATCTTTAAAGCTCTTATAAAAACCTTTATCTCTTCTCTGCTCTTAACACCGGCACAGAATCTGGAAACATCAGCTGTAGACTGCAAATGGTTACTTCTCAAAGTGCACAGTGCACTAAAATCAAAATGAAGCTTGGCTATTACCGTGAAACACTGCAATTTTTCTTCTTCACCAGCTGAAATGTAACTACAGACCACAACGGATTGACTGAAGCTTGGTTGACTGCCCCACTGTTTTTTTCTTTTTTTAAACCTAAAAAAACTGATTTAGAGCCAGATTCAGATTGAGTAAAATGCCATTAAATCCCATCTCTGACCATTACCAATCAACCCACAGAAGTCTGGACATGCAGACTAAGACCAAGTCAAAGGTGAAAAGCTGTGGTTTTATTTTTCGACATAGAATCATGCTTTCTTATTTTTCCTCCTCAGCTGTGATCATCTCCTCCCCAAGCTTTCACAATGACTCAAAACTATCAGAATAAGTAAGAAGGTAAAAATACTGTATGATATCAATGCATGGCTGGGTCAAAGGAAACTTGATAAGTGTTTTTGACAGGATGCTGTTGGATTCTGTGTCTGTGATGAGAAGATAAAAGGGAGTAAACACAAGCGGGATGAGATTTTGCTGGAAGAGCAGAATCGAATATATCTGGAGAGCAAAAGCAGGGAGGAAAGTGCAAATGCATCAAAAAACACAAAATGTGGAGACAGGACCTGGAATTGTTAGACAGTTCAGCCACTTACATTGAAATACACCTGATGAAGTATTCAGTCCTGTTAACCTTTCTGGTGCTGCAGATAAAAGCAGTAGTCTTAACCACATCTCAATATAAATTAGATTTTTCGCTCCAGCTCGTCTAAAAACCACCAGTCCCACTTATCCTCGCTGGAGCAAGAGACTCAGAGTCTAGATGTTATAATTAATGCCATCATGAGACATCAGAGAGTTACTGTGAAGCTCAGTAACCTGTTTGCACAAATTAGCCCAAGCCAGTAGAGATGCAAATGTGAACACACGTGTCCGCATTCACATTTACATTTTGGGAACAAAGCCAGTGCTGATATTCAGATCGAGGTGCAGTGAAGAGCAGGTGCTTCGTCACCTGTGAACACCTGGCACCTCGCGTTCATTCCACCGGTAAAAAGAAAAGAATCAAGTGGGTAAGTTGTGACTACTAAGACTGGATTTCAACAGAGGATCATTCGAACCGTCCACCTTTAACAACAATGTAACATATTATGATAGACTGCCACTTCTATATACACTACAAATATACACATACATAAACAAAAGCCTTTTACATTTCTGCTTACTTTACTGCCACTTCTACATATTATACTGTCAGATGGAGCTTTTATAATTTCACTGTCCAGGCGAGTGCACAATGACAATAAAGAATATCTATCCATCTTAAAAGGTTCAGTATGTAACATTCACATGTGCTTGTGTAAAGATCATGTTCTGGGAGCCTGCCCTTTGGTGACATCATTTCCTTTTCAGAGGGATCATACTGATTGTGTCATTAAAGGGTATACATATAGTGAATTTTCACTGCTAGCCATTTCAAAAGATTATGTGTAATACTAGCAGTTCTGTCCAGTAACTTATATCCTGTTGTCAAATCCTCTCAAGTACTAACACTACGTTGAGACTGAAGGCAAATTTTTTTGACCTGTATCCAATCTGTTAAAAACAGTTTGAACAGCACAAATCCACAAGGCCACTTTCATATGTGGTCCTAAATCCAATACGTATATGATATTTTGCAATGTGACTTCAGTCTGAACGGCCATGTCGCATTTATCCGACCTTTACGTCATTAAAATGCGACAAACGTCACAATTCTGTGTCCCAGGAGGAGGAGCGGCGGGAAAAACAACAAAAGACATGACGGTAGGTAGAAAAACTTTATCAGCGCCACACACACACACACACACACACAGACGAAATGTCTCCATATTTACTTCCGTAAACACAACACCTGCGCGGTCACGTATTACTGTACATCAGTACCTCTTCTGCGCATGCGGGTCACTTCAGGTTCGCATTCATCTCATACTCAAAACTGATAGAAGTCCCATTTAATGTGTAATATGAACGAGCACACAAAAAAAATAAAAAAAATCCAAACTGTGCTTTAAGACCTGCTGTCTGAACGTAGCCTAAGCCACTGCTCCATTAGTCAGACATGGTTAGAGGCCTGTTTCCTCCTCCACAGGCTGTTCCAGCACAGGTAGTTATGCAGTAACCATGTATTGTCGGATTACCTGGGCTGCGATGGACTGGTCACTGACCCCGTGCAGCAGACACCAGTCCGAGATGACACATTATCGCAGGTGCTGGGTCGCGTCTGTAGGACAATGGAAGAGTACAAAGCTTACAGCTGCACAAACAAGCACAAACTCATGCTTTCCACTCAATCTTGCTCACTGACTGCTGCTTGTTTACTCATACTCGATCACCTGGAATCAGCGAGGGTACATATCACTTCTGACCGGCATCAGCTGCTCCTCATAGCTTCTGCCCCCACCCCTAATTCATATAATAAGAAGGTCTAGTGTGGGGTATTTATGGCGATTTTTAGCTGAATTTGTGCCTCTCTTGCTTATAAATAAATCACAAAGCACAATTAATGTCCTAAGCATGACCACTACAGGTGCACTTTAAATACCACCAAGCCCAATCTTTGCTACCCAGTAGTCATTCAATCCCTGTGTTTGCATGCACACAAGTATCCTGGTTATAATGCTTATGCCAGTTTTGATCATACTCTGGATATGGTGTTTACATGATAAATACTAGTGTGATGGTTAATCATTACTGCCACTATTTGTGGAGGCACCTGTGATATTTACAACACAACACAGTAACTAGTGCCTGAGTTCTGGCCATGCGATGTTTCGCCATAAGCGAACAAATTATAACTCATCTGTGCTTCATCCAATCTGCATCAAATTTCACATGTAGAACAAGAGTCCGAGTCGGGGCCGACCCAGGACACGCTGGAGGGATTATATCTCCCGGCTGGCCTGGGAACGCCTCGGGATTCCCCCGGTAGAGCTGGTGGAAGTCGCTGGGGAGAGGGCTGTTTGGGCCCCTCTGCTGAGGCTGCTGCCCCCGCGACCCGGATAAGCGGGAGAAGACGACAACAGAACAAGAGTTCCACCGTCAACACAACAGAATGGGCGTGGCACATGGACAAGTGGAACTCACTCAGTAGTGCCCCCTAAAGACTGCTGACCCCTGCTGCTTTCACCATACTGCATCACATTTTGTACACGTCTCACCAGGATCTACAAAAAAGTCCATTGGGTCCATGGTGTCAGGTCAACAGGAAGTCCTCTATTTTGAATTTTACAGCCGTTTTTGGCCATTTCCTCACAGTGTATTTAATCAAACTCCTCCTAGGGATTTAACTCAATGGACTTCAAACTTGGTCAGTGAAGTCTTCAGAGGTTGTAGATAAAAAGTTGCAAACAAATTGGGCAGGTGACCCTCCACGTGTTCAGGGCACAGCGGCAAATTTTGACGTCTCGCCATGAAAAACTAAACTGTTCTAACTCAGTCCCACTCCGAATGAAATGACATAACAATATTGAATCTTACACATAGCACCACCTATTGGTGGACAATGGAAGTCATATCTAACTCAGTATTGCAACATCTTCAGTCAGGTCAAAGCTCCACACCCCTGTATTCCCACGGTTGTGAAACCCCTCAATTGCGACCCAACCCGAGTTGTGTGGATGAGCGAGGGCCCGTCATAACCGCTCGCAGTCACCAGTTTAATTTGATATTTCAGTAGCTGCTGCCTGACTTTAAAGTTACCACGGCAATAGAAAACAAGGACATTTTGATTATAGCAGACTGCTAGAATCGCACTGTGGATTTGTCTTACCAGTATTCATTGTCTCACCAGAGTCTAACATGTCCTCCAGCTGTTATTCTGTCATTGTCATCACACTGAATGAAGAGGAGGATGAAGATCTGCAGCCGTGACTGACGGAAGAGGGTCGTCATGATGGAGTTGAGTCAATGGTTTCAATGTTAATCCATAGTTATGTTTGTTTTAGGGAAGCTGACATCCTGTTGGTTGTTTTACTACAGACTTTAAATGTTCCGCCTTGTGATGCTTTTTCCAAGTGAACTCCAATGTATATTTATTTTGTTCATTATTGACCCTCTACTGAAAACAATTTTGCTGTGAAGGACAAACAAACACATCTACCCATCCATCCAGTGTCTCTGTGCTCCTGTAGCATGTTGTATGTTTTGCCACCACGGTGTTTGTATTTCTGTTGTGTCAGTTTGTGACTGTGCAGTAACTTGCACCTGTCAGTAACCAGGATATGGTGTATACATTTAACAGTATACTTCAGTACTTCAGCTGGAGTATAGTTTGGTTGAAACCAGGAAAAGGCTGGAATACCAGTGTAATCATGGTATTTTACAGATTAGGAGCTGTTGGTATTAACACTGAGTCTTTAACGTCTTTCTACACTAAAGCATTTGGATTTAGATATTTAACTAAGAGTTTGTGTAACATGTCATTTCACTACCACTGAAGAAATAATGGGGTTCATAACGTCATGACGACTTCAGATGGTGAAGACTTACCGAAAATGAATCTCTGGTCTAACCCTTGAACTCCAACATGCATTAAGTTAGATTTACACAGATGCTTTAGAATTATCTTTGAGACCAACAACATTTTTGGATGATTATAAAGCTCCAGTCAAACAAATTATGGCTACGGTTTCTAATTAATGAAAAACTGCAGCCGTCACAGATGCATACAGTTAAGTACTGCAATAATATGGTCCAAACATTATGCAAAAATGTAGTTTCCAGTCAGTCATCACACAGTCTGAGCTTCCAGAAACCACTACTTTGGTTGTAATTAGTCTACATTTATAGAAAAGTGAGAAAATTGTGAAAATTGTGAAAATTCAAAGAATAAATTGTGATTCTATCCTAAATCATTGAGTGGCGGCATCATTGAGGATGTAGGTATTATGGATGTTAGGTCACATAGCAGGTCTGCACAGTGATTTCGATGTTGATTCTTTCCCATCACAACACAGACTACAACACACACTCCACATGAGCACAGGAAAAAGTTGAACCTTTAACATCATACTAGGTCATAGTCTGAAGGAGTATCCGGTTTAATAAGACCATGAACTCTGCAGCAGCTTCCGTTCTAATGAAAACTGCAAAACTCACCAAATCTGACTGAATAGCTAAATTGCTTGCTTCCTCAAATTCCTCATATGTGGATCTTACCCATCTTGCTTGAGCAGGTTTAATCTGACAAAAGAAAGACTGCACTTCTAAAAAAAAAAAAAAAAAAAATACCGGGGGGAGAGGATTTATTTTATCCATAATTACAACTGTAGTGGTCTGAAGCCATTTAATCTGGGATGCTATGACATAGTTAGAGTCATGTCATGTCCAGGGCTGCTGATCATACATGATTTTAGAAATGGAAAAAGGCAGCTTCCTCCTAGTCGTTGAGAAGACGCACGGAAAACACATCAAGCACCAACTGTCCATTTAAAGTGTCCTTTTAACCTTGATATCTTAAACCAGCATTAAAAGACACAACTGTGTCTGTTTGTCAGTGTAGAAAATGTTAAGGTCCATGGTGAGTTCCGAGAAATCCACCCAGTGTTTTCCTGTTTTCACTACTGAGCTCACTTCTATTAAAATTTACTCAGCTCTGATTCTGTAGCTGCATATAACGTCCATCTAAAATACTGCTTATCTACAGCAGAGTGTAAAAGTCAGACTATATAGAGAAGGAACTGTCGTCTGTGCACACTGTCTGAATGAGGAAGCGAAAAATGAACTCCCCAACAGTAAAACCAAAAGTGTTTTCTTTTCAACCATTGTCCTGACATTACCAGTAAACACAGCCCTGTTGTTGGCAAAGCCTGTGCTTCTCCAGTAAATGACCGCTCCTTGCCTCAGGCTAGTGTTTATCTTCCTCCTACCTCTCACAGAATAAGCCGGCTCAGCGTGGAGGTGCTATGAACCAGCAGGCAATAACAGGCCACCAAGAAGCAGCCGTGCATGTGTGTGTGTGTGTGTGTGTGTGTGAAACCGCACACTGAGGCAGCTGGAGAGGCTGCTGGTCAGGCCCATGGCTGACTCAGTGGCCACTTAAACAACTGTATGACAGTGTGGTAGAGTCAGCTGACTGGTCCCCAACACACACTTTACGCAGTTGTTAGAGCAAATACCCCTGCAACAAATCAACACTACACATTCAATTTGTTTCATTACAGGGGGCCATTTCACATTAAAAAGAAACCAAATAAGAACCAGAGGTAAGTGAAAGTAGTCACAGACGCAGCAGTGGGTCTAATTCTAAAAGGTATAGTATGTTGGGTTATTGTACTTGAGACAGGTCTGGGTCTTACTGTTGAAGGTCTCCATGTCAACCACATTTTTAGTCAAGTCTAAGGTCTCATTTATACTCTACGTTAAAAGACGCAGATGGATACGGACGGAGCGTTCTGTCCGTCCTCTGCGTACATTACATATGTGATTCTGTCCGTTCTTCTGCCTACCCAGACGGAGAATACGAAGCAGTACCGCCGGGAACCGTGGAGGCAGTGTTGACATTTGAAGAGAGTAATGTCCTGAAACAGTGTTACTTTTCAAAGAGTGAATGTGTGAGTTAGTGAAAAACTACCGACACATTTGTGACAACTACCCTTCTCGATATCAACATTAATGTCCACATTAGTAAAGCATCCACTGTCATCAGCATGTCGGTTATTACTGACTTTCTTCTTCTCAAAAAACTTTACTCTTCTTCGTGGTATTTAGTCAGTATGGCGCCCTCTGGTGGATTGATTTAGAAACGCTCACTCCAAGGCATTGGATGCACAGTGGTATGAAGGCAGTGACGCATGACAAGGTTAGAAACAGACGTGCCTTCTAAAGTACATAAATAGAGCATAAATGAGCCTTTATGTCACTGATATCCCAAACGTACTGTATTCAAAGATTCTTTATTGTCTCTAGATGTACAGGACATCCAGAGAATTGACATACTGTTTGTCTCACCGTGTTACATGCCATGCTTTTAAAAATAAAACCGGGTAAAAATAGATAAGGCTGGGAACAAATACAAGTGTACATGTCTATTTGCAGTAGCAGCAGTAGTGCAATACAGTGACGGTTCTGAGGTGAGGAGGATCATAGTGAAATCAAAAAGCAACGGAGTCAACAGCTGCAGACAGGGCAATAGTGCACTGTCTATTATAATAAAAGGGCAGAAGTATAAACATTGCACTATTGCCCTGTCTGCTGCTGTTGACAAATCTGTTGACGTCCATGATATCTATCCTGAAGGTATGAAGCTGCCTATGTATGCACTGTATGTTTAAGGCACTGGCTCTAGGCATTAGCTGACCAATTTAGTTAGCATTTATCATAAACCTTGCATTTCAAAGATAGTGCACTGTATGCTTCACTAAACGGTTCAATCCCTGCCTCCTAAGTGGGCGAGTAAAAGTAGTAATAAGGATAATGGTCAATTAAGGTCTAAAAACAAAAATAATACACCAATACTACATTTTTAACACTGGTAACTAACATTGCTTTATCAGGATTATCACTAGTCTTATTTTCTTGCTCATTTTTACCTCCTTCAGTTGTAAGATCTAGTCAGAGGTTGGTTACAGCTGAGACAGAGACAGACCTCAAAATAAAGTCCATTTTTTTTCCTGATCTGTGCTTCGTAAAAATGTCATGTTAAGGTGAGAATGTTCAGGAGTTAGGGGGCTTGTGAAAAATGGGTCCAATGTTTACATGGGGGACTTTGGTTTGGAAGAATCAGTGTTAAAATCTGTAATTCACTGCTACTAGACACCAGACCTGCCTGTAGTGTCCTAAAGGGGCGGGGCAGTGGAGAAACCATGTGACACTGAGGCAGGAAATCATCTCCAGTGGGTCTTGTTCTTAAATGCCTTTGATTATATCATAATGGAAGTGGAGTTAGCTTTGAGAGATTGAAGGGACAGATCATATGGTGATGAATTATATTTGTGATAAACAATGACACGGTCATGCAAAACTGAAATGATGTACCATATGCTAATTATGGGCATACAGCTGTAGTCATTAGCTTCAGTCGGCTGTGGTTTGCTCAGTTTCTCAATCTTTCCCACATCCTCAAAGATCCAAACCCACGGCGGTGACCAAAAATCTAAAATGTTTAGCAATTTTTCACCAACCAGTCCAACATTGATTCACCATTAAAACCCATGGAGTTTGACAAATCAGTGTTGTAGATGCTTGTTTTTGTGTTCAGATAATGATATTTTCGCTGAGTTTTCTCTGTTCTGATATAATAACCTTTAAATTTACTCTGACGTCTAAATGATCAGCAAATCACATAAATGAAAATACCTGATTTTGACTGAATAATGCAAAGTGCAGAGGATAACATTATAAAAGGTGATAAACCAGTTTGTCACAAAGTAGAGAAAACTTCATTTGTATAAAACTATTTGTAGGTCTTAACCTGCCCCTGTGGCAGTTTAATCACCTTAAAGATGATTCTTATTTCAGTATTATTTTAAGAAATAAACTGTTTTGCTTATATCCTACCACATCATACATATTCTAGTACAAATGTGGTGGTTAAAAAGAATGGAACTGCACACATTCAGTGTCTATTCCATCTATTTAACTCTCAGTTCAGTCAGACTGATGTTCTTGAATCCGAGGCCGACGCCCAGATGACAGGTCTGAACCAGTTGGACATTTAGTTTCTACCAATAAAAACGAAATTGAAAGGAAATTGTTTTTACCCACAAACTCTCTAAAATTAATCTGTGGTGTTTAAGAATATCTGTTTTTAGCAGTTCTTGGTCATCTTAGCGATCAGAACACAAAAAAAGAAAAATCACACAAGACCCCGAACCCTCTTTTGTATTTTAAACCAACCTTTAAAAAACAAAAAGCCTGTCTGTCAGCGGATCAGACGTCACTCATGTCCCGAGCTGATGAAATGCATTGTGTATACAGTGAGATGCACATGCAGAGTAGTCTTGGAAAACCACTTAACCTCTTTTCACAGCAGCCATAACCACGGTAACGAGACAAACGAAGACGTCAGGTCGATTTGACAATTCAACCCTACATCCTGCATACACACCCTCCATCTGTATGTAAATCAGACCCTCATGGTTTCATAATAAGCAACCTCTGTGTCTGCAAGACCGAAGCACTAATCCCACATGTCGCTGTGTCAACATGCACAGGTTACACAAGTTCAGAACACATGATGTTGCAAATACAAATAAAAATCTATGCACTGTAGAAACACACCGTGCAGCTCGACTTGTCTCAGAGGTGTAAACTGGAAGAGACTGACGGTTATGCAGCTCTAATCAACACATTTGTCTGACAATATCACAATAAAGCAGGTAATGTCAAGTCATGCTAATCAGGAAAAATCTTCACCTCTTTCTGGACAGCGCACACACACACACACACACACACACACACACACACACACACACACACACACACACACACACACACACACAC
>JAPQRQ010000008.1:21887632-21899298 GCA_037367365.1 Apogon talboti
TATCGGTTCAGGACTTTTATTACGTTATTGGCCTATTACATTTCAAAAAGGGCAAATTTATTATGTTATCGGCTGTTGTTACATTACTGGCTTCAACACGCCCTCATTCAGATTACTGTAACCCCGGAAACCGTTTGTGCTATTTACAAAATCCAAAGTGCATCCGAAAGCTGAGATCAGGAGCTTTCTATTGATGTGGAACACATTACAGTAGGGGGTCTGCATTGGCTGAGGGGGAGGGGTGGAAGTGGGCGGAGCAGCGAGCAGCAGAGTGCAGTCGGTGAGAGAGGGATGAAGATTTTTATTCCTTTTAGCGAGGAAATGCCTAGAAATAACAAAACATAAGGAGCTGGAACATGGACACAGAACGCTCTAGGTCCTTGTTATATTCCCCTCCATAAATACAGTGATGTGTTCCAACAAACCCTGATTTACTTTTTTCTTACTGATAATGATAGAATTTGTTTTCGAACATAAGTAGGAATAAATACATTTTCTCTTTGAGCAATAATATTTCTTTAAATGATCTGTTTTTTATAGTATATGATCACTTTAATGCTTACCATTATTACATCTGCTTAATCATAAGGTTTTAAAAGACGCCTCTTTCTTTATTTTTCCCTCTTTCACTTCGACTGAAAGCCTCTATTCAGGTTTTATTCAGTCCATTAGCTACGATTCGCTTTTCTTTTCAGTTCAAACGAGGCTTCACCAACAGTGAGGAGTCAGGAAACAATGTTCCCAAAACATCAAAATAAAATTAGAATTATAGGATAATATTAACCCTTCAGTATCCGGGCGAGCATATTATCCACACTTTGCACTTTATCTTATAAAAGGTCATATTATTTTTCACAATTTGTATCAGGTTAGAATTCAGAAGTTGTTCCATTTTGCATGATTTTTTAAATTCCGACCCAGTCACTAAAAATCAGCACATTCTAAACAACTGAACATCACTACACTGGCACCATCCTCTGAAGTGAGTAAAGAATGGGTTCATTAACACATTCTACAGCATCTGAACTAGAACGAAAAATAATAATGCATATTAACCAATGCTGACATATTCCAGGCTGCAAAAATCAAAAGTAATTACATTTTTATTTAGTATACTGAAAGAAAATATTTATTGTGTTTTTTGCATCAAAAAAATATGGCATTTAAAGGGTTATTAAATGCCATATTTAATAACCAATTATTGAGTATTTGGTATTGTTGTTTAGGGCTCAATTTGATGAAATACAAAAAAGTGTCAGAAAGTGAACTTGTACTGTGGCGCTGTGCAGATGACACACTGTGGGTGCTTAGAACGGGCATCCCTGGGCGGGACACTGGAGGGTTCATTCAATACACGATGACATTAATTACATGTGGCGATATTCATTATGTTCTGAGTGTTTGTGGGTCACTGACTGGGTGCATTTAGGCACGTTTTAAACTCCAGTGATTTTGTCTAACATTTGTTTGTGCAGCCTTTCATACACGGTGTTGTGTCATTACCATCACAGTCTGCCTATTGATCCACACAGGAACACACAAATATAATCACTCTAAAGTATTAATCACATTTATTATTATGACTAATTATTAATCAATTATATTCCATTGTACTTATCTGCATTTGCCTTTTATTGATACATCAATGTTTCCACCTCTCCTCAGAGTCAAATCTTTTGCAGTCTTTCCAGTTTGTTTTTTTTTTCTGACTTTGGCGTTTGTACTCTGGGGTTTTAATGAGGAGGAGTTTGTTTCTGGTGAATATCAGTGCTTTTCCACAGGGAGGCACCGATTGTGAAATACTAGACTCATACTGATGTTTAAAATATTTTGGCCAATAAGAGACGCCAACACTGATGTTATTTAGTGTTCATTTGGTTTTTGTACTTGTATATTCTCCCTCATGTGCCAGCAAAACAAATATTCTTTCTAAATAAATACCTGTACTGTTTTCATACAGTTGAGGAAACTGATGTGGTGTGATGTGTCTGAGTTCATTACAGATGACAGTGGTGTGAGTTCTCTACAGTTTCTAATTTAACATTTGTACTTTGCAGGAGGACGTTTGTCTCCGTCCCTCTCTCACCTGTCCACCACTGAGAACAGATGCTCTGCTCTCGTGGCTGCCGTGGCTTTTTTTGGGCCTGTCTTTCCTGGCTGTGCTCGCTGGGCCTGGACTTGGACCGTCACTGCTCTTTATCTCTGACAGATGGGACAGATTCTGCCGAGTCAGATAACGTTCTAATCTAGTTTGGCTTTCACAGTTGCTCCTCTCCGACACTCTTAATAGGTTTCTTGACGCTGCCTTATAATTTGGCTCACTCTGATTAAAGATCTGTTAAACATCGCTCAAATGATCCATTTGTGAGGACAGTGATAATGAGAAAAATGCAGCTGAATGTGCCCGCAGCTGCTATCGGCGGTTCTTCTGAACACAGCAGGGTGCTCCACGCTTTAAACGCTTCTGCTGTCTCAAATGGCTTGTGTTAAATTATTAGAGTTTCACACTGTTGCATCAGATTTGATGTGGACACCCAGGACAAGATCACAGACAAGACAAGTGTTCCAGATTCAATGTGTCGTAGGGGAAAAAAACTTGGATAACCCTAATACCTTGTGGCAGAACGAGCAGAGAACAGAAGTGTTTTCACTACGGGGTGGACAGCTGAGCGACAACACGGTGGACGGGGAAAAGGCCGTTTTGTCCCAAAGTGGAGCTTCAAGGACAACAGTAACATGTCGCAAGGGATGTGATCTACAACAATACGGCGAGAAAGGGAGGAAGACGGGGTTGGAAATTCAGAGGAATGCACTTGTACCTGCACTCGTAGCTGGTGGCCAGGCCCGTCTTTTTACCACAAAGAAAGCAGTGTTTGGAGCTCTTCTTCTTGGTGCCTGTGGGAGCTTTGACCGGGGGCAGGTGGTAGGTCGGGGTGCCTGAGAAGAGACGACAAACTTATTAAAGAAATGTTCAAGTACATAAAACATCCAAAACAACCTCAAATTATCAGAGGAATGTGAGGAAATAACAGTTTGGTTGTAATGTCATATGAGATGTCAACATGTTGGAGGTGGTTGGACCTGCAGTCGCAGCTTATACCCAAACTGGGTTTATTTTGAATGGTTTCTTCATTGAGTTTAACCCTTAGATGCACAGATGTCTGGATCCTACTCTCTTCCATGAGGGGGTCTAAAATGACCCATGTGTTTTTGTACCAATTTTGTCACTGTCATGTTGAAAATAATCATTTGTATTATATTTTGGTCCAGAAAAGAATGATTCCATGTTTGAAATATTTTTTATTTGCTATATATACACATTGTTAAATAATTTCAAAATATATATTTTTTATTTTGAAAAGCAAAGTATATATAGTATACAATATATAGTACAGTATATAACATCAATGGAACAATGTCAGCTCAATGTAGAATGAATCAAAGGTTCAGATGAAATCCAATTGAAAATGAATGTGGGTCATTTTGACCCACCTTTGGAAAACTGGGGTACTAATACAAAAACTACAATTTCATAAAATCTATAAAACATAAGTTAAAAAATTAAATGGCATGCTGTCAATAACATGTTTTTTGAGGAATACCTGGAATAGGAAAATTACAAAATTATTGTGTGAAAATAACCTCACTGTGTCATTTTTGACCCACTCATGCATCTAAGGGTTAAAGACTAATTACTGTGTATTGACGTATACTGTTACTGTAGTCTGCCCCTCCTGCCCAGTCATATCCTCCTGACAACCAGCAATGCATTTTTGTCCTCTGTAGTGGACAAGAGTATCACAGCTCTGTTGAAAAAAAAAATAAATAAATAAACACTGTCCACTGCAAAGGACATTCCACCAAAATTTTAAAAATGCATCTAAAAAAACTGTTGCATCATGCTGTTTCCAATAAAGGCAATTATGTAAACAAGCCAAAGCTTGTACTTTCCTGGGTAGTCAGGAGGATATGGAAGGACAGACAGCCCTGTGGTGAGCAGTGAATCTGCAACAACGGCTGAAGCATTTGTAAAGTGATAATAAACGCACCACCCACAGAAAACAGAAGTGACAGAAACAGAAGCAACACTAGTGTCAACATGGCTGGTCCTTCCCACCACTGGAGACGGCCATCGCAGTGTGAAGGACCAACGTTTGATGCTGAAATGTTGATGTTTCTGATAAGACGGTGACAGTTTACAGAAGGTACACCATATGGACAAAAGTATTGGGACACACTGAATTCAGGTGTTTCTTTTCTAACTGGGGTCTGGAATACAAAACAATAATGACTAATGTCATAATATAGTTTAATATTGTGATAAACATCATTGCATTGGTTAGTTTTGTTTAAATTGTTATCATCTTTGCCCCAGGGTTGGTTTTACTTAATTTCTCTCAACATGGATTGTTTTGTTTTTTATCCATGACTATGATTTTAAATGTTCTACCTCTAAATTTCTCAAATATTTTTGGTGCTCTGACTGTGAATAATAATTTTCTACCACAACTAACCATCTACTTTCTTCAAATCTCACTTAAGAAAAATCTCCCATTAAACTTTAAGGAAATATTGATGTTTATATCTCACATCAGCATGAACAGGACATCTTACAAGCTGTGGCCATCATGTGTCCCAATATTTTTGGCCATATAGTTTATAAAATTAAGTAAAAACCACCTCTGAGGCATTTTGGAAGCAAAGATAACAATTTAAACAAAACTAACCAATGTAACGTAACAACGCAATGATATTTATCACAATATAAAACTATATTATAATGTGTCATTATTGTTTTGTGGCCCAGACCTGTTAGAAAAGAAACACCTGAATTCAACATGTCCCAATACTTTTGTCCATATAGTGTATGAGGCCAGGTTTGGTATTTGTTGATATGCAGTTATTGCTTGAACTCAACCATGCATGTACTGAAAAATACTCAAGACAGAAGTGATTTAAGGTTTTACTGTGGCTGTTTCTTGCTACAGACTGAACCAAAACAGCTGAAACGGTAACGCGTGTCAAACTTTTAAAATAGAAGTGTTAATTTGACGAGGCGTCTGTGTTGGAAACACTTGTTTCAGAGACACTTTGGGGTGGGTATTTTCTGGTTCATTCCTGCCCTCTGCTGCTGATAACTGGGAATTCTCTTCCACATCTCAAAATTACAAATAACTCCTTTAACCCTTGGTTGGTCACGTGGCCTATTCAAACATGAATGGTCACGTCGTATAAGCTATATTTAGAACTTCAAAATAAAAATATTACTCCATAACATAAACATGAACAAAACTCTTGTAATCTGAACTATATTTGAATTTAAACTAATATTTGAACAACTATAATTTATGAGCAATTTAAAAAAGTTGGGGTGTCGAAACACCCCAGGTGACTAACGTAGGGTTAACAAAACCCAAAGCAGAAAACTGTCTCCAATGATCCAATAAACTGGCCTTGACCTTAAATCACAAATGTCAGTTTCCACTGTCACTGGTGTCTGCTCATTTTAAACATCCTACAGTCGCACCAAGCCAGTCGTCCTTGCATAAAATTTCAGACACTTTCCAGTTCAAGAAATCCCACAGGCATAAGAGCGCAAATCAGGCGAATGCGCGTTAGATTGCTAATGAACTCCTGTCTGTTGTCTGTCTGGCGCTGACGTCAGGTGTCTGAGGCAGCTGTCAAACACCAAACACCTGCAGTGACATCAAAAACCCGAGTGTGACCACAACTACTGTGAGCTTTGACGTCCCTGCCACGCGCCGGCGCTTTTATGAACCTCGTCTTCTGCTTCTTTTCCTCTTTTATGTTTTGCTTTCGTTGCTATTATTTGCACCGAGCACAAAGAGGTTTTCTATCATGCCTTGTGTTGCGTTCTGCTTAATGTCAAACATCCAATACCTGCAGGAAGGAATGCAAAGCTGTGCTAGAGACGTAACACCACCCCTCCAAAAAAAAAAAAAAAAAAGTGTACAGTGTCACTTTCATGCTTTTATCTCCGTTCTGTTGTGAGTCATGACAGTTAATTTGCTGATAGGTTTGAAATAAAGGCTGCTTTTAAAATAACCACAAGCGCAGCATGTTATATTTAATTAAAAGGAAACCGTACTGTAAAACAAAGCAGATACCTGTAAACAATAGATGCTGCTTTACACGCTGCAGACTGTCATTTGTCAGTCCTGTTAACAGATGTAAAGGGATTCCTGAATTAGCTTTGCTGCCGTCGTTTTTTTCTCCTAGACAACCGTCATAAAATGAACTGCTCATTTTGTGAATGAGGGAACACTGGTTTCCGTCAACTCCTGTCGGTGATAATCGTGTCTGTGGAAGTGTGCAGCGTGGCCAGATTTGTGCGGTGAGGGGATCGAGGAACACCGCAGATAAAAGTGACAGCTCTGTGATGAAGGCACGGGGAGCTTGCCGCTGGGTGTGGGATTGGATTTTTATTTATTTTGCTGGTTATTATCTGCCACAATACAGGCATACGGCAGCTTCAAACATAACCACAACTGTGCGCATTTTCCACATGTTGTTGTTTGACAGGCTTAGCATTAATTGGATTACAATAAATCTAAGGGTGTCACACCGAGGTTCCTTCTCAAATCCTGTTCCAACTTTTTTGTGCATTAAGTATTTAATATTTACATTTTCTGAGTTGAATGGCATGTCAAACTGACATTAGAAGGAGTGACGTCAATGTACTTTTTGTCAAATTGAGAATAATAAGGTAGTTTGAAAGAAAATATAAGTGGTATCACAGCATTAAAATCTGTGTAAAGTTGGAATAAACAGAGGGTTGATGCACATTTTCTACTTCACAATGCCACACGTTCCACAATGAAACTTCTGGTCTTCTCAGTAGATCTTAACACAATTAACCCTTTAACTCCTGAGACATTATTCCAGATAAACCTGCTGCAATGAATTGTGGTCTGTGTCAGGTTCATACAAGCTGCTGAGTATGTGTTCCTTTTCTTTAGTGGTTTTGTTTTACTGTGTGTTTTAGGGTCAAAACAGGTGGAATGACAGAACAAAAAAAAAGAAAGGAATTAAAGTTTGACAGGTTTTTACTAAAGAAGACACTCAGAATGTACATCAGTAAGAGATTTAGGAAGTTGGACATGAACTGTGAACTGGAACACACAGAACAAGGATCTGAATTTTGGCCCAGTAGTTTTTGTTGTGGGGCTTTTTTCATTTTTCCTAAATTGGTCCAGCTGCTTTTTGACACCTGGTTGAACTCCAAAAAGCAGTTACAGGGTCAAAACTCGGTAAAAACACAGTAAAAAAAAATATAAATAAAGGAAAATCACAACAACACTGCAAACAAAAAAACGACAAGGAAAACAGTGTAAAAAGAAAAACCCAAAAACCTAAACTGTCTATTTTTATAGTGAGTCAGTCTCACTCATTTCTGTGTTTTGCCCCCTGTTACACAAGCTGCGGGGGCTGCACTGAGCATGCTCAGATGTCTATGGAAAACACAAGGTCTATTCTATAAGCACGTTTTGACATTTTTCTTATTGAGCTAACGGTTGAATTTTTCTGAATATTTAAAATAAATCATACACTCAGTACATTCAGCACAGACACATTAGGAGTTAAAGGGTGAATGAAAATAATATTAAAATCCAACTCCTGGCATTGATAGTACATTAGATTCTGAGCACCACTATGTTGTCCCAAGATATTATGAATTTTAGAATGGGACAATGGACAGATGTTTTTTTTTTTTTCCACTCTTTTCTTGTCTGTGCGCCGTATTCTCTGCTCTGAAACACTGCTGGAACTGAAACCACACACAAACCAAATGAAAAGTGAAGTTTCTCTCAAAGCCCTAAAATGAAAAACTGCTTGAATATCCCTATAGTCCGTATAGGACTACATAAAACATGACAATAACAGACTTGGAGGGCAGCAGAAGGCTAAAGTAGTATAGAGTCTGTCTACCCAAAGAAAATGGAGGAATGCAGCTTTATTTGACCCGCACAAGGGACTCCAGAGGAAACAAAGTACGGTCTCATGCACAAAATATTGTTTTTTGACCCAATTTCAAGAGGGGCAACATTTCTAATAAGATGTTTCCATGATGAATGAGATTGAACACTCCAAAACATAATTCCTGTTTATAAGCTGCTGTGGCAGATGCATGTAGACAGCCTCCCTCTTGAATTCCTTCTTTCCAAAAGCTAATCTTTTCCATTTTCGCAGAAATCCAAAAGCCCAGGAATATTCTCTGTAAATAATAACAGGTGTGGACTTCTCTTCCCTGGATCTTTGTCTCTACTTCTGCAGAGTGTAATGGACTGGATATAAAAAGTGAATAATAGCATCATGTCACATTTTAGCCAGACAATACTCCACTTGAAAAAAAGGTCTTAAAGCTACTGACAGATACATCACTGAGCCTGTGTACATGCACACCAATAATCCGATCATTTCTGGAGTTGTCAGATTATTCAAGTGACCATGTAAACAGGATAATCTGATATGCTATATCAGAAAATGGCAGATTAACACACCTGGGTTTCTCCCCAATACTCCGACGTCTTCCTACATGTACACAGGTTAATCTGATTTATTTTGATCTTTGATGTCTGTGCATATATAAACACAATGAAAATCGTAGAGAACGGAAGTTACGTAGTCAAACATGAGCAGGAGACAACAGGAAGTTTAAGTCTACCAGCACTACATACGTACTCCAAAGGAAATCCAATAACGGACTGGAGCACATTATTACAATTATCCGATTACTGCCAGTTATCGGACTTTAATGGTCATGTAAACAGGCTCAGTGTCAGGGTAATGTTAGGATTTAGTGTGCATGTAAATACTGTGACTGACCTGAGAATCCAGCTTTTGTCAGTTTGACACAATGGTCATTATTTTATCCATTCATACAAAACATCCATATGTTTCACCATTATTTTTATTGTATTTCCATAAACGGGCCAAATAAACTCCCAACATACTATGGTAAGTAAGATATTGAAATTTGACTTTATGACACAGTTTTGTGTGTGAAACACTAGTAACCATCCTCCACACTGCTGACGTTAGTGTATGGGCAGTGGTTGTAGTAGGTACAGTAGCTAGGATCTCTGCCCCTTACAAAAATAATCTGTAACACAAAACTGATGAAAATCAGTTTAACACCATTAATCTGTTACTAAGTGGTTATTTATACATTATACACGTTTTCAACTCTTCCAACATATATAATGTGCTTAGAAACAAATCTCTGCCTTCAGACTGTTTTTATAGCATACCTTAACCCTACAGCTGCAGTTCTAAACAAACAGCAGAACGACACAAAGGCTGTGTCAGAGAAATGTTTACCATTATCTTAACTTTATGTTTGCTTCAGTTGCTCTAAAGTGTGAATGTCTTTATTGAAAGTGCTGATGTTTGTTTGCCTGTGTCGTTCTGTGACTTCGTGTCTGAAAACAGAGAAACAGGCTGTTTTGTGTTTGTGACCCCTGATGCATCATGTACCTGAAGAAGCAAAAAGGTGTGAATTATTACATTAGAATGCAAACTTCTTCAGATAACGGTTTACCTCATCCCACCAACAGTGCTTGATGTCATACATGATGAGAACTGACAACTCATTTTTCAAAACAAAAGCAAAATACCCGACTTGCTTGTTTAATGTATATTGTGTCCTTAGTATTTTCACCGCTTATCGATGAATCCAAAGTACAGCTGTGCAGGCACCGGGGGCAAACACTACTCTTAAATCAGGAAAGTGTTCGCAGCATTGCGCTGCAAGCCAAGGGCGTTTCTCATCAGTCTGAAGTGGGACAAGATGGAGGGACCCAATAAATGAGTCAAACACACGAAGGGCCTTGGAAAGAAAAAAATATTTTTACGAACTCACACTATTTTACTGGAGGTGATGAGTCACTTCTCAGCATGAGAAGCTGAGTGTGTGGTTAAGACAATGACTGGGTGGAAGTCTGGATACCCTTAAGTGGCCCCTTGAGTGTCCAGACGGTGCTGAAAATGGCTCCAATCAGTGCTTTCTACTTTAACGCTGAAGTGCATGTTTGTAATAATGAACAGAACGAACTTTCACCCAACTCTGCGGTTTACTCTTCTGCTATGAGGAGCACCGTAGCATCCATCTGTGATCAGGGGTATATTTTCAATTTTATCAATTCTGTTTATCTACAAGGTTTAAAAATGTGGTCAAATGTTTAGTAAAAAGATTCTAGTGCTGAACATTCAAAATCTAGATAGTATTTAGCATTATTTACAGAGTGTATAATATAAAGACATTAGCCACAGACTTACAAACTTAAATAATAGCTAAAGATCAATGAGCAGTTACTTAAACCATTTTATTGTTCTGGTACCAACATGCATTTTCATTAGATTTCACTGGTAACGATGTCCGTTTCTCATACAGACTTTATGTTTGTGTATTAGGTACATTAACAGCTGCTAAAATTCATGTGGCAATTCAGTTCCACAGTTTTATTTTGATTAATTTAAGTGTGTGAAAACTATGTCATTATGATCGATTATTCTCCCCACATTGTACTCCTTCACTTGTCCCCATAATCAGTCACTTTGACCATGACAACAGGCTCAACATTACTGATGACTAGGTTCACACATGCATTTCACTTTGCCTTGACGTCAAGTCGGACTGGGGGCTGTTTATCATGTGATGACAGATCCTACCAGATCACTACATATGACGACGAGTGTCTGCATTCAGGAACCTATAAGAAGAAAAAAACTTTCATGCCTACCTGTTTCTTGCTTTTTGTTATTAGTTCTAACCGCATTTCTGTTTCAAATACAAAAAGTGTGTAGGAGAAACTAATGTTCATGATATAACTTTAATTTAAAATAAAGCCTAACCTGTGTGTCTTGTCAGAATGACTCATGATAGTTAGCCTGCCATCTGTGTGGAACCAACTGGAATACTTTTTTTGCCATTATTACTTAGGTACATGTGCACAAAGCTGCAATGTTTGTGCAACTGTTAGTTTGGTTGTTTAGAGCTGAATGGATGGATCCTGCTCAACGCAGCACGACTGCCATCAGCAAAATCTCACCATGTCAAAAACATTTGATAAAAATCGTTCAGTGATACAAAGAGAGAGAAGAGTCTTGTTTCATTACACTGTGTATTGATCTACATTCTCTGCATGTGGTGCTAGCATATCAATAGTCAACATAAATAAGTAAGTGTGCTGGTGCCTTCTGTTGCTTGTATAGCTTCTGCGGTTGTACCGATATGAATATTTAAAACCTTTGCAGTGCTTTGTTGTAGCTCTCATACAACAGGCACTGGGGAATTCACAACATCCTCTTGATATGAGACTCCTCCTTTCAAACACAGCATCTCAGGTCAGAACTACTGGGCTGCTACGTGTGGACACCGCTGCATGGGACAACACCCTGCATTTATCAGCCAAAGCCTAAAAACAGTTGATTCAACTGACTCAAAGTATCACAAAGTATGTTTATGAATAAATAAGTAAAGTGTCTGCTTGGTCCTTACCTATTCTCCCAAATGAAGGTATGACACCTGCAGCTGATGACTGACTGCTGGTGGCCTAAAAAAAAAAACAAAAACAAAAACATAAAAGAACATATCAATTAAAATGCATCAGTGGTCTACATATATATAGATAGAGAGAGAGAGA
>JAPQRQ010000008.1:21899398-21919704 GCA_037367365.1 Apogon talboti
ATATTTTACACCTTTTAAAATCAGTAGCCTTTAAAGGTATACAATAGAAGACTTGTACATGCTTGTGTGTTTATGTGAAGTTTGTTTAATGACGTGAATTCCATTACAAAGCAAATGTTGGTCTCAGTTGATGATAACAGGGACACTATGTAGAGGACGGAGGACGGATTCTCCATAAAAATCCTTAGCTTTGTTTTGTGTTCTTCAACACGGTCTGTGCTGCTCCTCCACCACGGCAACCATGTGCAACACAAGATACTGTTAGCCTAGAAATACAGTCTGCTAATGTCAATCTAGCTCCTAACACAAGACTAACTCACACACCTTACCTCAAATACACAATGGTGCACAAGTCTTACGTAGAGAACCCTTACATATGGAGAACCAACGTCAGTGGTGATCTCCAAATGGATCACAGTTTGGATCATGTACTCTATCTGCTCCAGCCATTTTACACTTTATCTATAGCCTATATTGTACATATTGCATGTGTCACTTTAACTCAGTAACTCATCTATTACCAATACCTCATCTGTTACTTTACTGTGGCACCTTTATTGTCTATTTATATTCTCCTCAACCCCCTGGTGTTTATAGTTCTATACTATGTTTATGGTTCTATTCTATTCTATGTATTTTTTTATGCTACGTTCATTTTGCACTGTGGGCCTTAGACTTTTGTACTTTGTTTCTGTATGTGATGTGCATATGGCAAAACGGACAACAAAGCTGACTTGGACTTTGACTATCTGTATCTTCCATAAGGTCTGAAGATGCACAGTAGTTTGTGATTGGATGCATGCCTCCCGTGCAAAAGTCTAAAGCAGGTTCTCCTCCGTAAACACTAAATATTCAGCATCGCTTCTAAGTTTGACTCGCCAGCGCACACGCTAATATCGGTCTTGTCCATCAGCTGCTCTCACATCAGTCATTTCAGATAATGACTCTGAGCTGGGGGAGACAGGGAGCGGAGGGACGCCGAGGCTGAGCGGAGTATCAGCCGACATGCTTGCGTTTCTCTTTCTTGTTCTTCGTCTACGAGGATGAGATGGGGATGAGAAGTGCGCGGGTAACTATCAGTTATCAGCGTGAGGATTAGGGACTGTCATCAGCAGCCATATGCCTCATATTACCCTCCTGATGACACTAGATGGAGAGAGAGAGGAAGAGGAGGAGGAGGAGGCTCCGGGGAAGGATTACACCCGCTCTAAGATTTCAGGGTAAAAGTCAGGTAGAGAACAGAGCCTGTCAAAGTAAAGCTGATAAATGCACAGATTCCACCCCCTCTCCTGCAGGATGAGGGGCACACATGAACACGTCTACATTCACACCAACTCATAGGCCTGTGTAAAAGCCCTGCAGCACAGCTCTTTTCACCACTGGTTTCCTACAACAGAAAGCAAAGTCAAACACAATGCAAGTTCCTGTTGTACAAATATGTGCCTGTTAGTACATGGTGTATACATGCACACGCTGTATGTGTAGAGCGGTATGTAAAGTTGATATGCTTCTTTCTATGTTATTTTTTGCCTTAAGCTATTCATGCTGACTATTATTCAGTACAATGGACACATATGTGCTCTTCAGTGCTCTTCATTGATCACATAAAGTGGGTGAGTGAGTGTGTGTGTGTGTGTGTGTGTGTGTATAGTGAGGAAGGGGAGGGGTCAGCGGTGACAGAAATACAGTAAGTGTTTCCATGTGCTTCTCTTATTCACGAAGACACTCATAAACACACAGTCTGACGTGCATGTTGGCATATTCATGTCAACAAAATCGCAAACACACACACACACCTCAAATACACAGAAGCAGAGCTCATGTGACTCACTACGGGTGACTCAGGTCTTCACAGTAAAAGAAATATCTGAAAACGTTTACCGTATATTCATTAACAGTCCATCCAACTCATGACGAGAAACACTTTAGTGGATTCACATCACATGCACCTTACCCATCATGCTGCTCCATATGTAGGTCACATTGCTTCCAAACCTCTTCTTCTTCTTCTTCTTCTTCTTCTTCCCAGTTCCACTTCCTCATTTATCACAGTTTTTAAGTGCTATATCACATGGCTATTTCAGTGAATTCCCACTGAAAGAGAAACCTGAACATTTGCACACAGCAGACAAACTAATGACACTTGTCAACAGAGCAAGTAATAGTATTACAAATCAGTTATATTTGCATGGAGGTTTTTCTCATAATATGTCTTTCAGTTATTTGACAGTGGCTAATGAACTATAATGGCCTTTACTTAGATATTAAGTGTATTAAGTTTTTATAGTCTAAATCAGGAGTGTAAATGGATGGACTGGACTGCACTTATATAGCGCTTTTGCACACCTTCAAGGTGCCCAAAGCCGCTTTACAAAGCCTCGCATTCACCTGTTCACACACTCACTCACTCACACACAGGAGTGTGAAACATATACGCCCACAGGTCAAAACCGGATCTCCAAAAGGTTCAATTCGTCCCATGGGATGAATTTACAAAGTGCAATTATACAGATGACACTGACAGTCAAGCTGTTTTGAAGTTAAACAGTATATTTTTCTGTTCCAGATGCCTGTTTTGTGTCTTTGTAAATCCACTACGATCTGTCAGCTGTAATGCACATGTGTAAATGATGAGCTGAGGCATAATACTGTTAAAATTACACTTATTTTCCTTAAGAAATTTCAGGTTGTACATGGATGTTCAGGTTATTCACATTTGTTGTGAAATATAGCTATCAGTGTAAACACTTTCATAATGTAATTGAACTTTTTTTTGCACTAAAAGAAAGAAAATAATTGGAGTGGTCATTATTTATAAGTCATGATGTCATTATTTTACTGGTACAGCCCCTTTGAGGTCAGACTGGACTGCGTATGGCTCCTGAAGTAAAATAAGTTTGATATCCATGGTCTTAACGAGTAAAAAGCAAACACAAAGAATTAAATATGTATTACTTTTTTTTTTGTTTTGATTCAGATCCAGAATAAGTGTTGCACAGCTAATGATCATTACATATTCACTAAGTTGGAGAAATCCAAATAAACAGAAAGAGATTAATTGAACTCATAGATTAAAAACAGCAAAAAGTCACAGAAAAGAAGTTGATGAAGGTCAAAGTCAGCGGTTGTATGAATGTTTAGAAGTTTTCCTTATTGCTGTGTATTAATATTTTTTGCATTTCTACATCTTTGGGCAGGGTTAAAGTGCACTTCGCTCTCAGACTCTGTTGTGTGATTCTTACTCACAACTTACTTGTACGCTTGATCTTGAAAACAGTCCGCATGGCATCTAATAACCTGAATTCCTTTATGTTAGTTTAGTTACACTGGGATGCATAACACTGACTGAGCATGTTTGCTAGTGTTTCTCGCCGGCCGCCACAGCAGACCACCATGAAGAGGAGAGGAGAGGCAGAGAGGCGCTTAGCATGTAAAAAGACCATATGTGTGAGCACGAGTGTGGGCACAGAGACATGATATGCCTGCCTGTGGTCCTGACCGGGCTTATGCGAGTCTGTGGGAGGCAGAGTAGGACTTTGTTCATACTGTAACATGCTTCTGTGTGCGTTTGCCATCACCATTGGTCCACACGTATTGGTTTGTGCACTTTTTTTCCACAGGCCGTCACTGCTCGCTGAGTCTTTGGTAACTTACAGTGCTTGTGTGTGTGTGTGTGTTTCTCTGTGTGTGTTTAAGCTTTTGTTTAATTTCTACTTCCTGTTTTATTCTTGGCCTAATCCAAACGCAACACAGCTGTGCAGTCAGCCAGAGAAAGAGGGCTTGGGGGATGGGTTGCCAGGTCCTGGTGAGTGCAGCCATGCTCTACAACTGCTACCAACAGATGGAAGGGAAATGGGGTTACCAGCTTGGGCTTATCTTCTCTTTGTAGGCCAGACTGACCCCCCCTTTATCCCCTCATTTGGTCATAATACTTTGCTTAAATCTCTGTATTTGGTGTTAGCTTTTTTTTTTTTTCTTTCTTTCGTGCGTGTAAGGGGGTAACACCAGACAGACTGGAAGAAGAGGAGTACAAAGACTGTACATTCAAGCTCAGATATGATGTCACATCCATCTATGGGTCCCCGAAACTCGCTCTGAGGAGTTAAAATATGACCCGATACTCAGATGTACAAATAGACAACTGACTTTCCTCTTGTTGTTTTGTGACACTGCCTTAAAAACTGTGCAATTCGACCTAAATCAACTTGAAATACAGTTTAGTTGGACACATTAAGCCAATGTTCAGTCATGAGTAGCTTCATTTCAGTAGGAAAAACCTTGTATTTGTGTCAAGAATTAGTTAAACAAGTGATACAGTTGAACATTGTCGACCACAGTTAGTTTTAGTGTTAACTGGTAGACTAGCAACCAGTAAGTGCTAGTCCACAGCATGTTTTCTGTTTTTTTTTGTTTTTTGTCGTAACTTGACACATGGTTCTCCATCTTAATGCTGGCGTCCCCAAAGGAAGTTCTAGATCAATCAGAGGATGCAACATGATGATCTGATGCTCACATGCACAAATACACAACTGACTTCTAGTTGTTTTGCAATACAGCTTTACAGATTGTTCATTTGACCTTCAATCAACCTGAAATAAGGTTTAGTTTAACTGTGAATAGGTCAGACACATGTTATAGTCATGAGTGGCTTCACTTCGGCATAAAATATGCCTATGCCGCTGAGTTTAGCTCAACATAACGCTCTTAAATATTTATGAAAGGAATTCTGTGGAAACATGAAGTTAGTTTGTACAGTACAGTTGCTCCAGTAGAAGCTGATAGACGAGCAACTTGTAACTGCTGCACATTTCCAGATTTTAGTAAATTGGAAGACAATAGGTCGTATTAATCATGTGTTCCTTTAGTTACAGCTGGTTTTTACGTGTAATAGTTATTTTATGTGTTTGTAGCTTCATATTAAGCTAAAATACTACATGCTGCTCTGTGTGCGTAGGAGATGGCACTGATCTTCACTTACAGAAGTCTTGACATGAAAATCTCACAGAATTGAAGTGTTCTTTAAGTGAACCAATAACACAACCGCCTCAAACTATAGGAGTGCAGCCTTGAACAAATTCATATTCCAGCATTTAAAGTAAATATTCCTCCACTGGAGCTTGTCTTTAAATCCCCAGCTTTGTCTCATCTTGCCGAGAGGTGTTGAAGCAGAAAAACCAAACTGAACTTAAGAGGAGCCAGTGCTGGAATCATACAAATGAAGCTGTATATTGATTGGATTAATATTTCAGAGGCTGCTGTGTCTGTGTTTGTGTATGTGAGGAGAAGGGCAATCAAAAGCAAGATGTGGACTCTCCAAGCTACTGAAGTCGGCCTCTCCGTTCGCTTCTTCTTCTCCTTCTTCTGTCTCGCCTGCCTGTGGAGAGCTGAGGCATCTCTCTGTGGTCTCTCACAACCCCAGCACAGCACATTCATTATTCATCTACCAGAGTCTCACTCCCTCCTTCTCGGCTCAGCCAATTACAGTCGGGCCCTCGCGACTGCTGCCTGTCTCATTCGTCGCTGCTCTGGTTGGCTTTGATGTCTCTATCAACGCCAAAGAGCCTCGGTCTGAGTCTTAATAGAGCAGAAGGGGATTATGTGACTGCCTGCCTCTGGGGGTGGAACACTTTTTATATAAAAATATATGTTTAATTCATACTTTATTTTATTATCAGGAGACTTTGGGCCATGCAAAGAGTGGCAGCCAGGGTCCTGCCACTCTCTGCCTCCTATCACAGTGAGATGGTGCTTAATCCTGTTACTCTTTCATTTTGGGACTATGAGAGCAGAGCAGGCCTGTCTACCCGAGGCCCAACACTCCTCCCTCCCTCCCTCCGTGGCTTGAAGCCTTTCCTTCCTCTACTCATTTCATCTGGAGAACGCCTTCATTAACCATCAGGCAGCTACACACACTGCATGCAACGCTGAAGTTTAGGTATGAAGTCTAATTTAGTCCTCAGATACCTTTTGCAGTGTTTACTTCAGGAACTATGCAAAATATATCAATGAAAGCTAGATAATCACAGACAAGGTACTGCAATTTGTAGGAGGCTAATTTTAATGTTATTTTTTTAAAGAGGGTGGGTTTATTTAAGCAGTGCCGCAAGCTTTTGATTGATTACCCAGATATGAAAGAAAATATTCATGTTTGTGCATAAAATCTCAAAAACTGAGGCTGAACTTGAAGCCGTCTTTGAATTGTAAAACTGTTTCAATACACGTTAAAGGTTGAAACTATAAACTGTCCATAACAAAGCCCAAGACCAGATTCCTCACGATAATGAGCAACCAAATCAAAATGGAAATGAAGTAGACACTCTGCCGCTGGTCAAGTCTCTGTTATTTGTTTGAGGTGAGCTCGTTGCCCTCAGTTGAACTCTGATAATAATCCTTCCATCACTTCCCTACCTCAGGTCCCACCCGCTATTTGCAGAGCTGACCTTTAAAAGCAAAAGTTACTGTTAACGCAGCTCCGACAACTGGAGAGACACCCTGCTTTACAACATTTTTCTAGGAAGTCTGGTGCACTTTTTCCTCTGACTTCGCTTAACCATCAACGGACTCACATGTGCTCCATTTAAATTATGGCGTTTGGGTTAGAGGCGCTGAAATTACAGCCCGTGTCGACAGCAATGATGTCAAGTTAAAGACACAATAACTGCATGGGCCTCGCCGTTCGATGACAACTGCATATTACAAATTTCATTTTAATTCTGTGTGATTTTCATTAAGTGCGAGCAGTGGAGGGAGTATTACATAAACCTCTGATGTAATTTTTAGCATGACTCAAAGCACTGGGGAACCCCACGCAGAAGACACATCTCAGAGCGGGTTTCTTTAAGAAAAGACAACATTGCATACATTTATTAGGGATGGACGCCAATTCCAATACATGCAAATCACCATTGTCCTTTAAATGTAGTGTTGACATTATTGCAAACACTTGTCTCCCTGCTGTTTTGTGTATTATATTTTTATTATCTTAGGATAAAAAAAACATTAACAATTACATGGGATGCCTTGTTCTGCATAATTTAACGTATACACAGTGGGAACAGGAATGGCAATGCTTTAGACATCATCACAGCCTCTTCATAACCCCGCCCACCCCCAACCCACTGCCCGCATGCAGTTTGCACTGCACAAAGGCCAAAAGTCACGTGAGACAGCCTGCAAAGAGCACAAGAAGCATTCACAGTAAAGGAGGATAGGAAGGATGGGGGGTGGAGGGGAGGGAGAGTAAAAGATGAGAGGAGAAGGGGGAGGAGGAGAAGAGAGGGAGTGAAACAAAGTGACTGCAGCACTGGCCTTGGTTTAGACAGGAGAAGGAGCAGCATAGTCCTAGTATATCATTCTAACTTCTCCCACACTTCAACTCCCGTCTCCTGATTGTGGTACTCTTTCCATTGTCTTTGACACAAAAAAGTTTGTTTATATATGCATGTATATATGTATATACATATGTGTATGTATATATATATAAACACATTTTTATAGCTACAGCACCTTTTCCCATGGGGCAACAGTGTCAATACCTCGCACATGGTACATGGCCGTGCCAAAGAAAAAAAAAGAAAAATAAAAAAAACAATATATTGGTCAGGATATTTATCTTTTTTTTCCCTAAAATTGGCATTTGACATGATGATATTCTATTGCCGTCTGGGGGAGGGAAGGGACAAAGGTTCTTCTTTTGAGTTTATATTCAAGTTTTCTCCTTTTTTTCTGCTGTATAATTTCTTCTTTTCCTGTTTTTAAAAAGAGTTCACACTTTCGTGATTTGTGTGTGGTGCTCTTCATCAAAAGGTTCATTTTCCGGGTCAGAGTCAGTGGTGTCAGAGTATCTGTAATGGTCTGGCTCATTGTCGCTAACGTCCGGGGTGACAGATGTCGAAGTGCTTGCCTCTGAATTCGAAGGCTCCTCCACCGTTTTTGTAAAGTATAACTTCACCTGAAAGTGGAAATGGATAAAACAGACTTCAGTACATGTAGGCAACTCATTAAAATCGTCACAAATCAGTATTAGAACTGTCCACACATGCAAACACAAGCATACAGGTGCAAAACACTGCTGGCCATTGTACATTAAGCATTGAAACAGCATCTTGGTGACAACTACTGCAAATTAGTCACTCAGAAACAAATAGGAAGGCCGTCTAAACTAATGATTTATTTAGATTTTTAGGACAAATTATCAATAGAATAAAATCATATCACTGATGATAGAAGTTCCCTATCCACCAGAAGTAACAAAAGGAAATAATTATCCAATCATGTACAATATTGGCTTGTTAACGTGTTCGCTAGCTTCCCGTTTGTCAAAGACAAAGGAGAACCTGCCACTTTCTATCTGTATGTGTGACCACGGTGGTCAAATGGCTCATTTCGTCACCTTCCGATTACATTAATCCAAATCTCACTGCTCTCAATGCTTACCTTGAAGTTTGGAGAGAAGTAGCGGTTAGCTTTATCTTTGTTGGCCTTGTCTAAGTCATTCTTAGTGAGCGTCAGGATGAGGTAGTCCCTGTCGCTTTCCCTGCTGCTGTCCCTGCGCTCGGCGCTCTGCTGCTGGCCCTGGCCCGGTCCTGCCTGCTGGCTTGATAGGCTGTCCACGTCGTTAGCCACAGTCCCGTTCTCCATCTTCTCCCCGCTGTCCTCTGGTCCAGGGATGAAGAATGTGTTCACCCAGAAGTGAAACATTTTGTCCTAAAGAGTAGACATAATGAGAAAAAGGACCTTCAGGACTCAAACATGTTTCTGATTGTTCGCTAGGTGTCAAAACGTCAAAAAAACAAAACAAAACAAAAAATCTCCAGTGTGGTCTTCAGACATAGTGACTTTTGTGGAAATGTTTTTTCCTCACAGTCCAGACCTTAATATTTTTCAGTTTATGAATAATACCAATTATAGGAGAGACCAGAAAACATTAATATTTGAGTATGGAAGACACCAAAAAACTAGTAAATATGGGCTCTGGAGACTTATAATGTACTGTACATTATGGAGACTTCTTTGTTATGTTTTGTTATTCAGTTTATGAATTATTACCAGTTATATTAGAGACTGTACGATATTAATATTTGATGACAAAGATGCCAAAAACCAGTAACATAATAGGAAACAAAATAACACAAATGATGAGGGCTCTCTTAACCCATGTGTTATTCTGCACAAACGGGAACCAACCTTCTTCATCATCTTATTTTGTTTATGGAAGAACTCCACTTTGATGTCTCCGCACACTGGCAGCGGCTGGGGGAATTCAAAAAACATGTGCTTGTCCTCACGCCGTGTGTGAGCAGGGTTCGACGTGTGAATCTTCACTTTCAGCTGGTACACCACAAACTGGGGATCTGCAAAGAATGGCAGCGTCGCATGGGGCAAGTTTGTGAGGAGGAGAAGGAGGAGACAGAAAACGAGTCGAAGAAGAGTGACAAAGAAGTGGGGAGTGAAGTAATAGAGAGCAAGACAGGACACCAGTGTTATTACCATGGGTTTGACAAATCAACACCCCCCCTCCCCTTTGAATACAGATGCAAAAAAGTGGCAAAACACTGTATTAAAATTAAGGAGGAGAAAGGGAAAGTTACAGACCACAACAATTTTACACCCAAAGAGACCCAGAACCAGAGACATAGGACCCTATTCTGACAGACAGTCATGGTTTGGTCTTGGACCAGTGCAAGGCGTTGCATCTAAAATCATTTTTAAACCTTTTCTGAGGGTGGGGGGTGGTGTTGGGGATTACTTCATATGCCTGAAAGCTACAATTCTACCTCAAACTCCTTGTGCCTGGTGGATCTCTGGGGCCATATAAAAGCAAATACGTGAAATAATAATGGATGAAAGGCTCATTTACCCCAATGCCAATTCCCTTTCTTGAAGCCCTGAGGGGTCGGCTCGCTCCTGTTTTTAACGGTACTGTCCCCTTAGAAAGAAAGAAGGAGATTATCACAATCAGGGCCTGGCTGGCCCGTCAGGGGCTTGACAGCACAGCAGGCACAAACACAAAGCTCTAAACAGATATGTACAGATATGTGCATCTACACGGCTTTCTAGAAGGCAACATACGTGGCTTTAACGTGGAGGTGTAAACATTGACATGGGACCTGGTGTGCTGAGAGATTCACAAAGGGGAAGGAAGAAAGGGGGAACTTGACATTGCTGATACTGGTGAACAAATAGAAATATGCAGTGTCAAGTTACTTCTGTAAGAATGTTCTTAAACCTCCGCCAAGGAGGTTCTTTTAACTTGTGATTCGGTTTGGTTTATTTGTTTGCTACCAGGATTAAACCAAAACATCTATGAATTTTCGTGAAAGCGTAGGGCAGAGGCCAAAGAATTGGAAACAGATCCTGGACTTTTTTTCCCCCTATCACTGTGATATAGCACTGTGGGGCCTTGGCGGAGGCATGCGCTCTACCAGGTGCCCTTCTGGTTCATTGCTATGATGAGCCAAAACCTGATGATATAAAGCGCTAATGTGTTTGTGTGTACATGTGAATAAGATGTCAAACTCAGAATAGGGCCTTTTTTTTCCCTTTAAAAAAAAAAAAAAAAAAAAGGGGAGATTTAGAAGGAAAAGAGAAGGGTTGATACAGTGAGGGCTGCTGAGCACAGTCAGGTGTTAAGAGTGAAGATGCCACAGAAATAAGGAGGAAGCATGTTTCTGACCAACAGTTGCATATGACAGATTCAGGTACAAGAAGAACACAACACACAGACACATTCAACAAGAACAGAGCAACATTTGACTAATTCAATCCAGCATAATAACATCGCAACATTAGGACCCTGGGAAAGCTCCTTCATGTGCTGCTGCATTTGTATATTTAGAGAATGAAAAAGCCTGATTTAATAGATCGTTTTGATTTCATTAGCTTTTACAATAATAGGGTGCCAATTTGTGAGTCAAACTGCTGATTTGACTGCGTCACTTTACAACTGAGTAAAGGGACACTGTTTGCACACACACCATTTTACAATCCAAGTCACACCACTCAAGCTCAGAGCAAACATGCGGCCATGTGTAAATTGACTGAATGACTCAAACTACAGTAACGAAGAACTGAGTGCTGTGCCACTGTATGAAAAAAAAAAAAAAAATCCCTCACACAACATATTTGATTCCTCTATTGACCCTGGCTGCCAGTCAGAGTATTCAGGGTAGTTCTTCTGTTGGTACTGTCCAGAGTAAGGGCACAGCTAGTGTGCATTTGAGTTAAAGCAGCTGTTCCCAACTGATGACCATCATAGCTTAGTGAAATCATATCTGGGAGCCACATGAGCGTTATAGTACGTTTCTGTCACTAAATTCAACACCTTTTCTCCAAGCTGAGCCTTTTTTCTTCAAATATGCTGGATACTTCTACCTTTTCAGGGTTTACTGACTCTCACCACTGGCTTTACAGTGCAGTGCAATTGCTCTAAATGCAAAAGACAGGGAAAGCACCTGCTCACCTAAAAACATACAAACGAATGCACACACACACAGTCTGCCTCCTGTAACAGCCTTCTCCTTGTGAAGTTAATAAATAAACTTAATACAGTAGCTTTCTGAAGTATCAAAATTTCTAAAAGCCACCAATTTTTGTGTCTCAGCCAGAGGTATTAAATTAAAAAACAACTTCAATATTCTTCGTTTAATTATTTCTTTTCCTGAACAGTTAAGATGTTGGCAAAAATAAAAGGGATTGATCGCTAAAAGATGCCTTGACTGAATAAATATCCAAAAATGCTGCACTGGACTCAGATATGATAGGGCTTTAAAACCCCGGCAGAGGACGACGACTCAACTCTACCACAGATGACCTGTTCTACGGTGCTCCACTGCAGCGTGGGTGAGCCCTACAGTGCACAGCACATCGAAGGCTCTTGTTCAGTTTGAACAGCGGTATGCATGCCTACGCCCTAGTTTGGAGTTAAAGTTGAACATGAGTGTGACTCACTGCAGGTGCCCCCGCTGAACATAGGGAGAGTCTCGAACACCATTTTGTGGAAGAGCAGCGCCACCGGCTTGTACTCTAGCTGGTTCTTCAGTAAGTAGCTGTAGTAGTAGACGTAGCGGCGTTGGCTCGGGATCGTTACTCCCTACGACGGCAGAGACAAGGATTAGTGATCCTGAACCAAAGTATCAAGTCTGATGTTTACAACATAGCAAATACTTTTGAACTTCTCACCTTCTTGTCCCTTGTCCTAACTTCACCATAAAAGTCAAGTGCTTCTTGGGCCTCCAGGAATTTGCGGCGATGGAGGAGATAAGCGCAGATCATCACTCCAGTGCGGCCTTTCCCAGCCTTACAGTGGATGGCCGCCACATGATTGTCATCCTCACTGAGCCACTGGTCCAGGTCTTCACAAAACGGCTTAATTAGCTCCAGCTGAGGAGGGTTGTGGTCTTCGAAGGGGTACTGTGCAACTGAAGCGTGACGGGTTGCAGAGCCACACCAGGTAGTATCAAAGAGAGAGGAAATATGACAACAGCAGACGGGTCAGAGAAGAGACAGTGGACGTTCAGCTGAGTTTTTAATGACTTTGAGGCGTGTCATCAGGCGTTTAGAAGTCACACACAAAACCTGTACGCAACAGCGTGGAGAGGCCTACCTCTGCAGTTAAATTTGGCAGCATCGTAGTGTCTTTCTGCACAGCTGTAATGGGAAGAACAAGATCCAGTAAGTGATCACACAGAGGAAGTTATTAAGTAAATAAAGACCAGTTTATGTATGAGCATTATGTAGACCACTTACAGGTTGTAGATTTTGTAATGGTTTTTATGCTTAGAGTCAAGAAACCTGTTATAAAAAAAGGAAAATACACAACAAATATATCAGGATAAAGTAGTCTAATGGAAACATTTTATAATCCTAGATTTCTGATTTCACCCCCCCAACGTGAAGCAGCTACTCAACTCACCTTACAACGTCATCTATATTGTTTCTGTACACGCCTTCGAGTCTCTCTGCTGGAAATCCCATCGCAATTATGTTTGGGTAGATATCTATTCATGCTGGGGTCAAGGAATTCTACATTGTGCATGCCTGCAAAAATGAAGCCTTTTCATAACAAGAGACGTGTTAGTGAGCCACAGCACGATACGGCTTTAAACTCCTCCTAAAAGAAGCGTTAACATGCAAGCGAAAACAAAAATGCAATTACTTCAAATTGGAAAACAGTAGCTTTTTGAACTGTGCCTCCTTTACGAGAGTTTGCCATTAGAGTACAATTACCAGTAACAGAAACCAGAGAAGCAGAGCGTGATAAACTTTCAGCTAATTTCAATATGAGGGTGTCACTTGGGTTATGGATAGATGAGAGCTGCTGATCTGTCTGTGTGTGTGCGCTTGCTCCCGTGTTGTGACAGATGGCCTTGACTGTGAGAGGCAGGCAGAGAGGACGGGAGTACAGTGCTCCTGCTCTAGCCGGGCCCACATGTGGGTGCATGAGGAGAGTCTCCGCTCCCTGACCTGCATGTATTTTTAGAGCCCAAAGTTATATTGGGAGGATCGCAAATGTTTGGCTTATCTCTTTCGAGCTCAGCCCAGACCAATCTGAATAAATGCAAGATTGAATGCAGGCACCGTGAAGACGTGGTGTGAAAAAAATGTTTCAATAAACACAAGAATCCATTATGATATTAGCTGCCGGCTCAACATGTCACAGAAAGTAGCTGTGAATCATGGAACTATAGCGTACAGGAATGGAAAAAGTAGAACTTTTTGAACCACACACTCCAGATTTCAGCACAGCTTTGATCCTGGTCTCACCACTTTTCTCTACTTGCAACTATGTGTACCTGCTTGACTGATCCATATTTATTTCAGTGCTAGAAAATGTCATGACTAGTTATATGGTGCCATACATATGGTCTTTAAGTCACATATCAGTGTCATGTTTCTGTGAAGAGAATAATTGAGTTGGCACACATGTTATGAAGGCTCAGCTGCAACGCCTACCTGTAACTGAAGTCTGCTTGTCGCCATAAGCTGTGGGATTTCACACTTTTAACCACTGACTAAAGGGCAACCTTTTCTAACACTTCCTGTGCAATAGTGTCAAAAATAGAAGAGCTGAATATTTCTAATTGGATGTGACTGTCTCATTTTGAGCACACCTTATTTTTTCCCAGAGTCAAATCACTTTTTAACTGGTCAGAAAAATTTGACACGCATAGCTGATAAGTACGGTATGAAAGGAGGGCTCCTATGGTGAACATGCTGCTTATAAATGCAAAGGAAATTTGTTCTTATGTGCATTACACCCACTTTTACAGTGTGTATGTACAGAAGCATTGTTGGATTGCAGAACTAGTGACTGAGGTCAACCGTGAGGACTACCAAAGCTAAATTCAGCTAAAAAAAAACCCCTGACAAGTTAGTGTCAGACAACTGCGCTCACATGTCTTCATGAGGTAGTGTGTTTTTAGGAACTAACACAGTCCCTAACATCAATTCAACAAGCTGAAGAGCAAATTTTTGTTATTATTAGCATACTGATGAGATACTTCCCTGTAGCTCAGAAGCAGGAGCCTATCTGTACATACTGTGCCATAATCCCTTCCATTAATGCCTCAAAGACCTAATTAAGAACCAAATACAGGTTTTCTATGCTTTTTAATAGGCCACTCTAACCCTTGGACCTACGAGCAGAGTGATCCCAGTCAGCCAATTCCGAGTGTTTTTAAAAAGCTCCAGAGCTCCCAGGAGAGCCTCAGCCCAGAGCATGGGGGGCTTGGTCTCTGCAGCTGGAAGGAAACGCACATACGGGACCCCCGACGGAAGCTGCAAGTAGGAGGAAAAAAAAAAAAAAGGAAAAAAAAAAGAAAAAAAATCTGCTGTTTCAGGCACGCCTTTTCTTTAAAGCCAACCCTGCCTCAGCTCTATGTGTACGCCAAATCCACAACTGAGAGCAAGAGAGGGGGGAAAGGGAGAGTGGGAGCCGGCGAGCGCTGCACGAGGAGGGGGTGGGGAGGACAGGAAAGGAGGAGAGGAGAGGAAAGGGGGCAAGTGGGAGGGAGGGAAGGAGAATGAGAGTGGGAGTAGTGAAGAAAAAGAGCAAAGGAGAGGTGGTGGGTGAGAGGGTAAGCAAGAGAGGGAGAGAGCACTTAGACAGCAATGCTGATACAAGATCACTGGCAACTCTATTTTAAGGGCAATTCCCAGAACTGTGATACTGCATTACATAACTGCAGAGAGCCCATATTGTTTTTAGACACCATGCCAAAAATGATAAAAGGGATAGTCGAAAAGAGCTCACATCTGAACACGAGCAGACTTCAAGCAATAGATGGATGCCACTTCGAGTGTCATGCCCCCTCACACATGCACAAAGATGCAGAGGTACGCTGCAGAGTCCTGCTAGTGACATGCACAACACCAACTTCACCGTATATAAGAACAGGTGAGAAAGCAAATGTTGTAACACACAAAACTCAGACCTAGAATCAGACAATCAGTACAGATCAATATGAATTCAGCTCAATTTAGATTTCTATCTCTACTGCCAAGTTTACAATCAAAGAAAGTCAGACAATTTTATGTTCCTGCACCTTAAGAAAAAGCAAACCAACTATGCCTCAAAAACGTCAGTCAAGTTAATCCTGATTATAATCATCTTTAAGGAATTACATATCACACTGCAGGCACACAGAAGTCTCACTTTTACTATCAAGCTTTAAAAAGATGGTCTGGCATTCTGTTACATCAAGTTTACATCTACCTCAAACCACAGCCCACTCTTTACACTGCCCTACATTTGAATTTGCATTTAGTTAAGCAAACCAGCTGTGAATCTGGTTTATCTCCAGCCAAATATGTATAAGTCCCTACTTTAGTGGCAGCGATACTGCACCAGGGAACCAGGTCATCTATTATCAGTGTCAATAGATGAGAAATGAGTCCTGCAGAAGAACCAAAAATAGCAAATTTTAAATATGTAAAGAGAACAGATATCCATGTAGGAAATTAAGTGGATTAATTAAAATCTACCTATAAATATTCAGCCATTGAGAGAGAGACATACTTCCAAAGAGCAAACTAGTCTGTGTGTGTGACCGTGGACTTGCCACTATAGATCACAAAACCTGCGACACATTTAATATTCTACTGAAGGACACTTTGGTCTAAAAAAACTGGACATCATCTTCCTGCCTCCACAGCGACTAATGTTAAAACTGCCAGCCCTACTAAGGCTGGTAACAAAATCCATATCCTCAAAGTAATTCCACCGCCACGCATCTAGTATTTTCAGCTGAATCTCTTCCTTTTTTGATAACGCACTAATGTCGAGTTGAGCGGGGTTTTCCAGCTATAATATGACTGTGACATTTATGCGTGCTGGTTTGACAGATCCACCATCTTTCAAACATGCTGGGTGACAGCAGAGCTACGCTGTCTGACCAACTAGCCAGTGAGCTAAGTAGCAGGAAAGCTAGCTACCTCACGTTACTCCGCTGACATTTTAGTTCCCAGTTTTACAAATCAATGCAATTATTAAGCATTACTAATCAACTACGTCCTAGATGCCGAGAACACAAGCAACACAGGGAAGGATACATGTTAAGTCCAGGTCGAACCCATCCTCTTGATATCTCCTTTTGTTCCGGCTGACCATTTCTTTTATAATCGCAGCCATTGTAGCAGGTGACAAGAGTTTATGTGGCTTTAATGGTGAAAACGTTTTTTCTAATATTTGTGGTCAAGTTGTGTGTGTCGCAGTCTGTAGCTGTGCTCGCTGCTCTTTGAATTTTGCAGGTCCTCGCAGAGACGGGCTAGCCAGCAGAGCTAGCAGTGGCAGTCGATAGGATTAGAAAGGTTTCCTCTGGATCATAAAGACGGGCCTCGCTCCGCTCCTCTGTGCAGGCCCGACTTTCCCAATCCTGCAATTCGTCTTGCAAACACCTCCGTATAAAACACATGCAGTTGTCCTCACGAAAGGCCTTTACATGCCAGACACGGTCCAAGTCGATGGCCCAGTCGCAGCCGCCGCGATGGACAGCGAGAGGACGGAGAACTCACCGGTTCCCGAAACCCGTATCCAGTCACTTAGACGTAGCTAGCAGGCTAGCTAACCAGCTAGCTAGCAGCTAGCTAGCAACAATAGCTAATGCTACCTCCTTTTTCGATCCAAAAGGCTCCTAACGATTCAACATTGTCATCGACTGATTGCCAAGAACACATCTGAAAAAAAGTGACAGGCTCCACCTTAAATGTATATAGACTATACAAAGGCTATAAATCTGCGGGGATTGGTTTGACAGTTCCGTCCCGGGGAATCATCTTCTTTTCTGTCTCCTCTCTCTCCAGCTGAACTCTCAGGCTCCCATCATGGCCTCCACCGAAGGAAAAAAAGAAGGTAGAGCAGGCTGGGATTTTAGAACAAATATCCCACCGCCGTCACTATATAGTCCCACAATTTAACTAAAACCCGCACGTCGCATATACACTACGCTTACTCTAATTATTGATATTAGCGTTATATGAACATCTCGTAACATAGGTTGATGTTTAAAGCTTAAAAACTGTAATAACTGAGTAATTGCGTGCCTCTGGCGGAAGGATAAAGTGAGTTCGCCTGCGACGCTCCCTCCTGTCAAAGTGATCACGTGTGTCTGTAATTAGGGAAGTTTCCAACATAATGTCACTTTTCGCGGTTTAAACTGTCATTTCAGGCTGTGCAGCAAATATATTCCCTTAACCAGTCAATCCGTTAGACATTTATTACGATTAAAATAGAAAGTTAATAAAGTCTGCATGCCTTCCTGTACACATTCTGCTTTAATCAACCCTAAATTAGATTGAAGTTGTTAATTGCATGAGCCTTTGACGTCAGTGCTGGTTTTTAACATGACGACGTGATTCATTGTTTAGTTTATTACATTAGAAGGCCATGTCTATCAGTATTCATTAGATCTATCCTCAGCCAGAGCTGGCTGAAATCTGTGAGAATGTATGAAAAAAAAATACTTATGTATTAATATAGCTCTTGACTTCATATTAGGTAATTGAAAGAATAAAAATCAAAGGGAAAATGGGAGTGAATAAAAATCATAATTAAAAAATAAGCATAATAATAATAAGGAACAACAATAATAAGGAATAATTATAATAATAATTATAAGAAAAAGAAGCTAAATTAAAATCAAGACATAGGTTAACCTGTAAATAATAATAATGTATATGTAATATATAATCTAATCACCCTTGAACTTTTTGGTCACAGGAGCAGACACATGCATACTCTTCAATTATGATTATTATAGGTCATAGACAAGAAATGACTGTGCCTAAAACAGAAATCTGTCAGCATTTTAATATTTATTTCTTCTCATCATTCCTTATTACACTGTTTATAATTTTGTTTTCAGACACATTCCTCTTTTTATTCCTATTTATACACATCAGTAATCTCCTTTGACCAGGTACAATGATTACATACTGAGTCTAGTTACACTTTATCTATCAAGAATAAATCACATTGTTACAACCATTTCGTAAGAGGTAAAATATTTTATTCAAACTTTATGGCTAACAGTGTATTATCATTGTTGTTTCATTTATTTTTTATAATCTTTTTATCATTATTTTTATTTCCTCTTATTCATTTGTATTCCTTTTTACTATTCAGTGAGGAATAAAGAAATATACATGAATAAATGTTTTTTGACAGGGATCATGCATAGTCACATACAAAGGCAGGGTTCATTGTTACAGCACATTATTTGTTGTAGGTGGCATTTTTCTCATTCATTAATGGTCTTAACATCAAAAATACAGAATAAATAGCGATAGAATTTGACATTATGGCTGGTATGAGCAGATCAGCCTTTGTCCTGGGATAAGGAGGTCATTCTTGACTCTGTGCAAATCATTTGCAGACAAAATGATCAATTCAAATGTTCATATGCAGTCATGGCCATCCTTAAAAAGGCACTAATTTGAATATATTTAGCTTGGAAACACCGTACCATATCCAGCTTTATGTAAAAAAAAAAAAAAAAAAAAAAATAGGGGTAGTGAAAGCATGGATTGGCTTTGAACATAGAGCCATTCTTGACTAATTACAGTGACTGGACATGTGTTGTGGACTGCAGTTGGAAAAAGTACTGAGGGTGCAGTTCAGCAAATTTAAATGGAGTAACCTGGAACACTGCAGATTAAACAATGTGATCCCATGTAAGGCTAATTAGAAATCCGTCTCTCACAGATGAGAGTGGTTCTTCTCACAAAAGAACACTCATCTCATAGCAACATAAGCTCTTACGGCTTAATGACTGGCAAAATTAATCAGTTCCCTTAACCTTCATCTCATTTAAAAGCAATCACAACCTCCTTACTCAATCTGTTATTAAAGATCACCTTCGCTAGCCAAGCTACTACTACATGCAGTGTTTTCTAAAACAAACATAATATTATGCAGACCGTGTTAGGACACTGCTTATTGTTGACTGTAATTATTGCTGGTCTCTCACTGTTAAAATCAACATTTTATTTAATATTAGGAGGCATAAGAGTTCCTGTAAATTTAAGTATCATAAAAATAATCCCCATGTCTTTACGTGTACATTTTAATGAACACATCCTTCAGGAGTTTTACTTGTGTTTTCCTGTACTACATTGTGCCAGCAGGTGGCAGCATTGGTCTTTTGGATGTGCAGCTCCTCAGTCAAGGCCACCAAACTGCTCAGTCATGATCACCCTTTAACCTTCAGTTGATAAGACCTGAAGTTCATAAAAGCTCTGTTGCACAACCTGTGTCTGACAAAATCAATACAGGTATCACAAAAGTTTAAATCTACGTACTTGATTTAGGCATTTGGTTACACCAGTTTAAGTTGCACAATATCCCAGCCTTAAGCTATCATAAGAGACTTATAATAAAGGACAAGTCATTTATTATTGCATTTTCATCTCTTACTGTTTTTCTTCTTATACATTAATGCCAATGGCCACTTCACATCTTTACACAAACATTATCAATTTGTCATTTCAGGCAAACATTGGTGAGAAATTTAAACAATACACATGACATTTGAGAAAAAGGCACTTACATTATACAAAATTGTTGCTGTATTTTCCCCCAAAAAGTGTAAAACATGATATAAATATGACAAGGTGATTAACATTCATTCAGGCACTGTAGGTAGACATAAAATTGCAAGTAGCTTTCATTCAGGTGACACAAATAATAGGCCAGTAGTGATGTAATTGTCACAAAGTGTCATAACTTGGGGGGATGCAACAGTTTTTTCAGATACATTTTTTATGGAATGTTCTATGCAGTGGACAGCATTTTTTTCTTTTAACCCATA
>JAPQRQ010000008.1:21919804-21932300 GCA_037367365.1 Apogon talboti
AAAACTGAGTTCAGTTGTACTTTATTGAAGTATTTAGCACTGTTTTCACGTTGTTTTTTGATCAATCCTCATTCACAAACCCATCAAAGTCCTCATCTTCTGTATCCGAAATGAACAGCTGGGCTGGTTCTCCATCGAACACGCCAGGTTCCCGCTCGTCATTGTCAGAGTCAGTCTCGTTGCTGTGCAAAAGCCGGCATCATAAATGATGTCGGCTTTTGCGAAAGCTCGAACAATAGTGCAAGCAGACACGTTAGCCCAAGCATCCGCAATCCATTCACAAATTGTGGCGTAACTCGCCCGGCGCTGCCACCCAGTCTTAGTACAACTGTGTTTTGTGCCCACACTTCCTCCTTTAACGTTCTCATGCTGTCCTCTGTTACGTCCGCCTTTTCTCTATATAAGCAACGTGTCGGCAGGAAATGCTCTGTCTATCAAGCCAAAGTCAAAGTCACACAACAACATTTACAGATTTTGGAACTCGGTGCACACTCCGTCCATTTTGGAGAAAATGTAAGACTTTTCAGTGCGCCTTATGGTTGTGAAAATACGGTAATTACTTTACATAAAAGTAACACCGAACAAGGAAAAGGAAAGCAACTGTTAACTTGGCCTTCATTATAAAGTTTTACCAAATGTATTTATTTACAAAGCTTAACAGTTACTACCACTTCAGAACAATATGGGGAGAATATTGTTTCTCATAATATGACCCTGGGCATAAAAGTCACAGATGTTGTAATTCTGGACTGAAAGATGAGAAATGAAAGCAGACACAGTGATGAGCAGACCCCAACTACACAGACTGAAAAGGTTCGCTTCCTTCCTCATGGATTTACTATAAAGCAACACAATGAAGCATAAAAAGAGCACAAAAATCTAGCACCGGCTATGTGCTTTTTTTAAACATGTCCTGTAAGATTTCACTATAGACTGCAGCCAAAATCCTGGTGAGGGTTGGTTTAGTTCAGTGCACTAAATTCCAAGTTCATTTAACTAAAAATATTTAGTAATAACTATGCAAAGCAGTTGATATTACATAAGATTTTAAGTTAAATGTATTTAAAAAGTTCATTAATCATTACTTAATTTTTTTAAGGCAACCACTTTTCTCCTTTTTTTTTTTTTTTTTATCAAAGTAAACTCCACTCATCTGGGCTTACAGTGTGCATGACATTTTGTTGGTTTCAGGAGGATCATGTCATGGCTGTACTGGTTACTTCTGGTTAGATGGTGGTTTACCTCAAGAGGAAGCTGATATTTTAAGCAACTTTCACTAAAAGCTTTTCAAGGAGGAAATTACTTAAATGAAAATACTTTGTCAAGTACCAAAATGTCCTCCTCTTTTTGTTTGCTCTCTCCCCAGTACCTCGTCTCATTTTGATTTATCTTCCAAGTAACATTTAATGAACTACTTAGTAAACTTAACGACTGTTTCGCTGTGACCTGAATGAGCCACGACGACACATTCTACAACTGCTTTTAATAGTTATTTATTTGGTTCAGTTACAGAATAAAAACCTGGGATAAAATAATTATGAAACAGAACAATGTTCTCCCATCACTTTTAATAGACAATAGTAATTGTAATCAGTAGCATTATTTGATCTTTGCAATAATTTCACATATTAAAAGGTAAATAACACAATCATTTTTAATTTTTTTTTATCAAACAAAAACAAAGAGCAGCAAGCGATGCATCAACCACATGACATATCCAGTAATTTGTCTCACAGCTGTATTTCATTATAGTATAGTATCCTTTAACAGGCTTCAAATAAACAAACACAAAAATCCAACACGCATACTCTCACACAGCGAATACATTCATATGACGTCATAAGATGATGAATTTTTTCATTTTAAAAGTAAGAAATTAACCTGAGGTCAATGTACAAAAAATGCATATAAATGTTTTGTAAATGATCTATACCAGTGTCAGATACATGACATTTTCAGGGCTTACGATGTATAATAATAATAATAATAATACTAATAATACTAATAATACTAATAATAATAATAATAAGGCTAAAACCCAAATTATAGCGTGTAAAACTGTACCCTGTTTAGCACAAGGTGTCGAAGCAAAATGATGCCAGTTCAAGTACAAGCAAAAATACATAATAAATCCATATTTATACTATTAAGACATCATGTAAACATCCATAATTGTACAATCACACTAAAAGTTCATATACAGCAGGCAGACAATATTTTCGAACCAATGTTTACAACCTAAACAGGTGGATCTGAGCTAGTAGAGTTGCGTAATATTTCCTTCACCTTCTCTGCTTTGGATGTTCTGCCACTGTTTATTAGACACTGAACCAGTTTCCTCGATGTGTCTCCCCCCTCCATCTCTACCCATTCCTTTAACAGGTGTATTGTCTGCTCCTGATTATCTTGAGGGTGGTTCTGCTGAATTGCCTCAATAGTACCGTTTGGCATGTTGCAACTCATTGCTATGTTCCTCATGTCCTTCCATCCTACCACTGGTGCAATGGCAGGAATGAGACGCATCAGATCTACATTGACTGTTGACGTGAAATGTAAGGAAAAAGGAATTAATGCAAAGAAAAACAGAAATGCACTGATCAAGCACAATTAAATGGGCTATATGTACTATTTCTGCTTTCAAGTGTTATAAAAAGAGCTAAAATTATCACTACAGTGTTCAGAATAAAGAGCTATAATGGTATCTTTACTAATGTATTGGATCATAGAGATATAAACTGAAATATTCACACCAACGGTCTGGTAGATTTATGTGACCACTAGAAGGAGTAGTGAGTTACTGTCGGTGTCCCATGGTGAGGAAAACTAACACCGAGGGCGAGAACCAGTAAGAAACATTTAGAGACAAAGAAAGTGACAAAGTAATAAAAGCTAGGAGCACTGTTGTTTTGAGCACTGGACACAGCTCTACATAGGGTTTGATATTAAAATCACAGCATTTCTTCTACACAAGTGAGTTTAATTATGAGGATTATGAAGGTATAAAGTTATTATATGATGTTATCTTTCAGTTCACTGTTTGTTGATTCATGGTTCAGACTAACTGTGACAGTTCTGACCCTGTTTGGACGATTCCAAACGGATCTTTAGTGCAGCTACTGACAACACAAAGCGTACGGAAAACGGAGGTGATCTGTGGTTTTACTCTAGTGGCTGTTTTCTGTCTAAAACAGAGCTAAGCTAACAGAGCTAAACTATCTACTGATGCAGCATTTGGAGATTCTGAGACTCAGCTGTCACTGTGGTGGCTGTAGTGGCCTTCTTAATATATGTCCAAATAAACACATTTCAACCTCGGTAATGGAGTTAAGTCCACGTTTAGAGCCTGCATTTTAGAGCAGAGTACGGATGGGCAGGGCAGAGTATTCAGTGTGCAGCTTTAGTGGTCCATCTTCAGAACAGTTTCACCACAGCAGACTCATGTAACATCTGCTTAGTCTAAGTGCAGTTCTCTTACGTTTTTAAGAATACTGCTTCACATCTTTCCTTGACCTCATGACTCCTTCCACTGAAGTCAAGGAAAAATGGTTTAGCAAAAACAACCAGAAGTGACAACCTCAAGCATAACGAAATCGACAGAAAAACATTTGTGGGATGACGGCGACGACAGTCTGTACACAAAGATACCACTTTATTTGACAAACATGTGATATTTTAAAGTCTTACCAATAAGAGGTTCCATCGCCTGCAAGGAACAAATGTAAAATGTATGTAAGTTTACATCTCCATGAGTGAAAAAGCATCAAATAAGTTCACACACTGTACAGAGATATAACACAACGGTCCCAACAGACAGCATGCAACAGCAACGACACTGAAGGTTTCATGAGCTAACCTGTACCTCCTACAGCAAGGGAAAGCTAGGCGATGTCAGAGGAGAAAGGATTATGATACGTGTGTGTAGATGTGTGTGACGTTAAATATAAGGCTGAAAAACAGACAAAACACGTTGCAGCTCTTCAGAGTTTAAAACACTGGAGAAACACTTACCACTTCAGGGTGCTCCACACCATTCCTCGGGAGGGCTGAGTTTATGTTTTGATTCCCTAGGAATTGAACAACACGATGATTTAACTCAAGTCTGACTTTAACTGAATGAGAAATGGGCCACAGGTTCTAAAGATACAGTGCACTCTAGTGGTAATATCAGAAACAGTCTCACTGAAGTCAAGATACTCACGGGTTTTTCTTTTCCTACAAAATATATAAACTCCAATGACAATAACAATGGCAATAACTGAACAGAGGATGCCCAGTACTATTGCTATGGCATTATTCCCTGAAACAAAAGGAAATGGACACAACATTTTACAACACATAAAATTATGCCAAATGTTCTCTATAGACTTTGAATTCATCGTGGTTTTCAATGATGGGAACAAATACCTTTGTCTGTTTCGTTGCAGATTGTGTTATTGGTAGGTGAACATTCTACTTTGACACCCACTCCTGGATCACATCTTGAACCAAAAACAACACAGAATAAAGATATATAGCACTGCGTGATTTATCTTTAGTGTGAATGTGTTTTTTTGTTTTTTTTCTATGTGGTGGAACTTACACTTTACATGGCCTGCATTCCGTACAGGGATGAGTGTCACTGATGCAATAATGGTGGTCTTTACATTTACAAACAGTGTCGCTTGTACGAGAGCAGGAAATAGCCACCTCCAGATTAGCTGAAAGACCCATATGATTTATATTAGATGGCGCGAGATATTCACATACAGTACATTATCAGTTGTTCACTTCATAATAGCCATTATACATTTCAAATGAGACAGACAGTGGAAGAATCTCTGAAATTGTGCAAACTTTAACTGTACTGTTTTGCTTGTACTTGGCAAAAGACACTCTTTAAAACAACTGTACCACTGGGTTGTGAGCAGGATTTGCAGGGTTCGCAGGTCTTGAGGGAATTAGGGAGACTGTTGAATCTTCCGTCTTCGCAGAGCTCACATATTTGATCATTTTTCTGGGCGCTGCAGTGCTCCTTCAGCTTATAGCCTACAAAAGACCCCAGAAAAGGGAAAAAGGTTAAATCAGTTCAGGATAGTTTTACATGAGATCGTAGTTTTTTTTTCCCCCTCGACAGGTAGCTATTAAAGAAAAAGTCAGAGGACAACCAATTTAAAGCGGAGAAAATACTAACCAGATATACAAAATCTAGCAATCAGCACACAGTCAAAATAATAACCCATCTGCCGTTCAATACTTACCAGCACCGCACTTACAACAGGTCCTTCCTTCATGCTGATACTCTTCACATGCCTGCCTTCTGACACGACTTTGTTTACTTTGAGGAGAATGAAGGGATCTAAAAACATATAAAAAATAAGGCATTATACACAGTAAAAAGGAATAAAAATGGAAAAAAAAAAATGGAACAAATTCTCAATTGAAAAATGTGATACCAATATTTTCAAGTATGGTAAACTATCAGAGTTTTAATGTTGTAAGCACTGATGCAGAAATATAATGGCCAAACATCCATATAAACCCTCTATCAGCCTCCTTAACTGGCATTGGCATCAACAAATCAGATATATCGTCAAACGCAGTGTCATTAAATTAAAGACTGCTTCATATACTTACATGATTTCATTTTTGCTCAGTCAAAGACATTATGATGAAGGCCTCAAGAAAATATATATTTTTTAATAGTTATTCATTTGCTTCCTGGTACAAAATAAGGCACCACAAAAACAAAATAAACGAATAGGAAATAACAGTGACATTAGCCAAATTGTCCCTTCACTTACATGTTTACGTTGCAATGTTATGATAATGACTGATGTGTACTTTAATTAAAAAAACAAAAGAAATCCTTTAAAATACCATATGAATAAATGGGGACTACAAACGCAAAGGAATATATTAACAGTGGAACAGTCTTGGACCACCATTAGGTCTGATATATTTACAAAATATAGTGAGCGCACATATGCAGTTTTTACACCTTAATAATGTTAACATACGATACAAAGGAAATGGGTACAGTACAACATGATTCAGGCAAAAAAAAGAACAGGTTCTTCACATCAGAGGGTCAAGTAGACTGTGCAGACGCCATTCAGTCCTGCTCTTTAATACTGTGTTTTTAATATTGTACACATTTGTAAAGTAAAAGAGGTTTAGAAAGAAATTAGGTCCTAAAAACCCTGCAAAAACACAAAACAACTTAAGAGCTGAGACTTTTGTCACAGTTCTCTATTTTGAATAAAAGCTTCTGAAGCTTAAAGTGTCCTCTTACTTTCAGTATTATTTAATGCATAGGACGTAGAGTGTCTGTAAGTAAAGCTAAAAAAGTATAAAAAACGACACGGAAGAAAACGAAAGTGAAAGTAAAATTTACGTCACAGGAATAAACACATTTTGTTAAACGATAACAAAAAAATAACGCTAGTGACATAAGCTACTTTATTAACTCAAACCTATGTACTAATGTTAACCTAGCTATTATCTTAAACTAGCTAGATTTGAAAAGTAGTGGCTAATCATTGATTTAACACTGGAGCTAACCGTTTAGCCTTGCTGACAGCTAAACCTGTGTCCCTAGAGCTACTTGACATATATTACATATTAAATAGACCACATACTAGTCCTAAACATAGCTACCTCTGTTCCGAGTCACCGTTAACTAGTTTAAGCTCACTGAGGTAACGAACTCCACCAACAGGTGACAGCTGTGGTTAACCTTGAAAGAACCATAAACTACTTAACAGTTGACATTAGCTAAGTACAGTGTTTATATCTGTAAAAATTACGTTACTTACAATGACACGCCGAGGAAGATTAAAACCAAGGAAAATACTGTCGCTAGAATTCTAGACTTGTTTCGAGCCATTTCGCAGTATAAATGCACTGCTGAAGAATGTTAAGACTAAACGCACCCTTTTCTTAAGGGGGACTTTCTGTTTTTTTCTGAGCTTCGGTTTTCAGTTTCGGTCGGAATCTTTTTCCGGGAATTTGGGGGGGTTTACTACATTAAAAGTAACAGGCTATATCCATGAGTTCAGTTAATGTAGCTTAAGAAAAAAAAGTTTGACTACTTTTTATTGAAATACATTGTAATGTTTATGAAAAGATTAAGGAAAGTCATTAATAAGTGTTTCCTGTAAATATGTATAAACATGTGGCTTGTGGAAACAGGGTTACATTCAGCAGCTATTGTAAAAAAGACAATAAAATACAAAATGTGATATAATTCATCCATTAGTGTTTGATTTTATTGTTTAAATAATGATTAATATCACTGAGCTACAGGTTTTTCTCATATAAAAGATCTTACTTAGGGATTAAATGTGCTAAATCTTATATAGTTTAATAAGATGAACTGGAAAACAAATGACAAAAGTACTGGTTAGTTGATGTTTTCAGTGTATATGACAAAGAGCTATTGCACGTATATTAGTTTATACACATTTATACAATAGTTTTATAAATCTTCCACTAGAAAGAAAGTGAATGAATTGTAATGCGCAGACAGTGTTTTGAAGTAGATCTAGTAGCTCAAACACAGACAACATCAGAGACAAACATTCCTTTTGAGTAAAACCCATCCTCTCATTAATTCTCAGAATTTCACATTTTTACCCCAAACTGTATTTTGGAAACTACAGCCAACCTGTATTTTTAACTTAATTTTTCTTTATTAGTGACTCAAACTTGGTAAAGTTTCATTATTTTTATTCTTAAAGCATTCTACTTGTAGACCAGTGTAACAGAGTACTGTAGATGGTCCAAAACAGTAGAACCTCACAATTGGGAAAAACACACTGTTAGTTTTACCACTAGGGGGCGTCATTGCTCTTTTAAGACTAAGATGCATGAAGGCTGCTCAAACTCGTTTAATCCTGCAACTGTAACAACAACACTGCCAGCAAATGTTGAAATAGAAATGTATAGAAACTAAAGAAGTCATCCGTGGTGTGTGTGACTCTAAACTGACCTCAAATAAGAGTCCTTATTGTCGTCTTCATTTACTTTGAACCCTGTAACAGTGCAGTCTCAGCCCGAGTAGTTAACATCAAATTCTTTTAACCAATGTCCAGTAAAAATATTTGGCTTGAGGGTAAAAATGTTAACTTGGATGAAATCTCCTGTGGGATTTGGTGGATTTTTTCATCCTCTTCATTCCCATCGAGTTCCAGTATCTACAAACACTAAAACAAACACACTGAAGTGACGAAGGAAACATTTGTCAAGTTCATTTCTTTAAAAATATTATGACTTTCACAGTTGGTTACAATCCATGATCACGCCTAATTTGTGAAATTAAGGCCTGTGAAAAATATTTGACAGTGTACTTTCACCTTCTTAAATCCTCACTAAGTTTCTTGTAGTTGTATCGATCATCAAACAAAACTAATTATTTATGTGTTCAGAGAAAAACATGGAGATGACACACAAATCATACAAAATCACTGTACAAGTAGCTGTTATTCTCAAACTTTTTTGTCTTGTTTCTGTTGCGGTGCCAGTTGTCAGAGTAAAATACATGACAATAATAGATTTAATTAAAACAGAAGAAGTGGGTTCTCTGGAAGAGTTTATGTACATGTTGACATCAGCCGTAAAAGACATAACAAGAAAATGACAAAGATAAAACAAGACAAAAATGAAGTTAAAAAGAGACTTGTGGGTAATGTTTTGACAATGTAAAGTTCAGTCAGTCACAGTTATTAGTATTTATTAACATCTGAATTGTTTATTTCATGTATTTGTCTGTGTATTTGTGTATTGATAACAACACATATCAATTTTAGGAGGGATTATTGCTTATTATTATTATTATTATTATTTATATTATTAGCGATTACTGTTCTTATGTATGTGATTTATGTTGCACCAATATACATTTATTTCAACATCGTCACAACAAAATTATGGGGAATTCATTATGTATTTTGTAGATTTGGGTCCTTTTTGTTTTGACTGAAAAACTTTGGGAACCATAGACCTTCTTTGCTTTTTGTGGGTTAATATGTAATGTAATAAAGGCATTTAAAAGACCAGAGCAATACCATCCTCTTGTCTGCTAGTACCGCAAAACCACTATGAGAGTAAAAGTCCAACTCATAGATTTCATTTCAAGACATTATCATCCATGGTCGACGTGCTCTGCCTTTCTGTGCCCTCAGGTCATATTCAGAATACAGCAGAGAAATAGCTCTGAAGATGCAGGGAAGGCAAAAAAAAAAAATAGAATTATAACTGTGTTTGTTGTTGTTTGGGGGAAGCTGGTGGAAAGGACTGGGTTGCAAAAAGTCCCCAGGGACGCAGAAGACGAGGGAGGATCGGAGCTGCAGGTAACAGCATCTCTGTGAGCGGAAGGAGCTCAAAGACAAGAGAAAGGAGATTTCACTGATTGTTTCCATGTGCATACATTCATTAACTCTGTTAGGTGTTGTTTCCCAGATTCAGTTTAATGTAGCCCTGGTGCATTTTGGTCTTTTGTTTTTTTAGAAATTAGGTCACCAGCAATGTAAAGTATAAGAGGAAACTCAAGGTTTAATAGTTGCTTAAAAAGTGTTTGTAAAAGCAGCATTTAATAAAGCTTTAGGAAGTTTATGACATGTGCTTGAAGCATTCCCTCTCCAGTCCACCATGCTTTTGATAATGAAACATTTCTTTGGTGTTGTTGCTCAGTACTTGAGATTTTATTTTTACTGCCTTGAGGTTGAGCTTCCTCTTTAACTGTTTTATATCAAGACGAAGCTTTCAGACCTGCAGGTAGTAATCATAAACCATGAATGCACAGAGTGAATTCTATAACTATGTTTCTAAAGGGTCTGGCTTCACACTTTTAATGCAACTTTGACATTTAAATGCAACCACTGTGACAGTTTCTACTTTGTTCGTCTACCACTGAATTTGGAGTCATTCATCTCACAGAGAGCCAGGTTGACAGGATGTTGTTATCCAAGCACACATGCTCAGATGCTGAAAAAGTGTAGTGGATGATGACGGTTCATGCAGATTATATTTACTTTGACAGCTGGCAGCATACATTAGAGGCAAGTCAGACAGTAAGGCAAAAGTTTTACTCCCCATCAAGCACTTTCAGATTCCCAGATGAGAGGACTGACACTGCTCACTCATGGACAGTAAAGGGTACGTACAGCCTGCAGCCGGTTAGCTTAGCTTAGCACAGAGACTGGAAACGGGGAGCACAGCCCGGCCTGAGGGTAACAAAAACCACCTACAGTAGCCCTTAAGATTAATATTAACACAGTAGATCCTACATATATTTATTCAAACAAAACTAAAGTGAACATACAACATTTATGTCTTTTGTGATGTTAGGCCTGCTTCTCAAGAGTTGCTAGGCAACCATCTCAGGCTCCAGGGAGTCATTGTACCCAGACAACAAATAGTCCAGCTCATAACTTACCCTTAAATGGCATATGATTATTTTTTTATTAACTTTTTATACTGATTGTACCACATTTGGCTGACTTTGGAAGAATGCTGGGTTCACTGAGGGCTGTGATGGAGAGATCATGGGAAATTCAGACCGTCCTCTTCATCATACTCTAACCAACCGGAGAAGTTTCTGCAGTGGATGGCTCACCACACTGTTCTGCATGACTGAATGTTACAGAACATCTGGAGCCACAACCATTAATTGATTAATAATTTATTTGTCGACTGCTAAATTACTCAACAACTGTTTCAATAATCGATAATTGGCTTCTTAAATGTGAATATTGTTTATTTCTTTCATTCTCAGTCATAATAAAGCAAATATCAGGCTTTGGGAAAAAAATTTTCAACATTTTCCTGAATTTGTTAGACAGCAATGTCAGTGTCATCAGACAGTACAGCACCAGAGTCAATAGTAGATAGACAGAACACTTAAACCAAACTGCTTTGACTTTTGTAAATAACATATGAATTACTTGTTCAAAGTTCATTTCATTTAAGTTTTACTTCTGAGCTGGACACCTGAATTGCCCTCAACAAAATTATTCTCATCTAGCTTCTATTTATAATTACATAGCTAAGTTTATTTTGTTTCTACCTAAGTGACCCCCAGCCCCTTCCTCGTTCACTCATAGGCGTGTATTGAAAGCCACTCCTCATTTCTTGTATCGTACTACCTATATTATTATTTTGCCCTTCTCCACTTTCAAATAATTCACCTGTAGGTTGTTTAGTAGTATACATAATCATCAGTCACACTTAATATTGAAGATACAGATTGTAACTTAAAGGGGTTATATATGTAGTATTGATATTCCAAATATACGGCCCAGTGTTTACACACTAGTGTCATATGGTATCATCAAATTTCTTCTTCAAACATAGACTTGTAGCTTCTCATTTTGACAGTCTATCAAAATAAGAGTGTTTTATATCTTCTTCAAGTGCTGCATCAGCTGATAGTTTACATTAAAACCACAAATCACCTCCATTTTCTGTATGGTTTGTGTTGACAATAGCTGCACTAAAGATCTGTTTGGGATCAACCGAACAAGGCCACAGTTTGGTCTGAAACGTGGATCAACAAACAAGGAACTTAGCAAAGACAATAACATTATACCCTGTTAAGCCTCATAATGAAACTCACCCGTGTAGAGGAAATGCTGCAAATTTCAGCATCAAATTTGATTCTTTTAATGTAGAGCTGTTTCCAGTGGTGAAAACAACAGCGCTTCTAGCTTTTATCACTTTGTCAATTGTTTTTTGACTCTACAAGTTGTTTCTTAGTGGTTCTCATCCAAATCTCATCACTTTCAGACACTTTGGTCATAGGTCATAGGTTATGTTCCTTTTCCTCACTGGGAGACCAGCAGAGTGACTCACCACTCCCACTAGTTGACACATAAATCTACTGGTCCGCTGGTATGAATAGATTCAATTCTTAGCTGTACCAATCCAATATAGCAGCATTTGTAGTATAACTTCATAGCTCTTTATTCTAAACACTCTAAAGATTTTTTTTTCTCTTCCTCTCCAATAGTGGCTGCTAAAAAAATATGTCAGTCCCTTGTTAGAACCAGTGCTACTTTTGTGGCAATTCCCAAATGAATTTTTCTCTATATTTCACCTTTCTTATATGATTTATCACCATTTATTGTAATATGATACATAGATAGAACAGAAATTCCTCTTTTGTCAAGGCTGTAAGACAAAGTTAAAAACCACACTCAGGCATTAAAAACACCCCCACACATCAAAAACAGTACAACAGATAAAAACAAGTAAAACACATAGAAATAACTAAAAACACTATAAACACAGTGCAGAAAATCAGGCATTTCCCTATATTTAATTCACTGATCATATAAATGTTCATAAAAGATCAGTTTAAAGTTTATCATTATATTAGAAATAGAGAAACTGGTGAAAAAGTGACTTTTTCAGCAAAGATATAAATAACTGAACATAAACCCACTGTCTCCATCCACTGTCATTGATCCAACTCCATGGGTTTTACTGGTGAATCAATGTTGTAGAAGATGACGGTGTT
>JAPQRQ010000008.1:21932400-21952037 GCA_037367365.1 Apogon talboti
CACAGTAGGAACAAATTATATCACTGTACTGAATAAAATAACACTTTCTGTACTGAACAATATAACACTGAATAATATAACATTTTCTTAAAACGGTAAATCCTAGGGGCAGTAAAAACCTCACTAATAGAATTTAAATGGATTGGAGTGGTAATAAAAAACAAACACTAAAGGATGACTCAGTGAAACAATTAAAACCAATTAAAATCCAAATAATTTGATATAGGAACAATTATTATTAAAATATATAGATATTGGTGGAGGGATGTTGTCTCGGTTGGCATGGCAACACCTCTGTGTCCGCCTAGATGACCTAGATGGAGGTAGCTGAGTAGAGGGACGTTTGGGCTTATTTGGTTAGGCTTCTGCCCCTGCCACCTGGACCTGGATAAGTGGAAGAAGGTGGATGGATGGTGACATTAACAATTTTAATGGCCCTAAAGACACAGCTTTGTCTTAAATTTAGATTTTCCAACATCAGTAAAAACAGGCGGCACTCACAGCAGTAGCCTTCCACCAATCCATTCATGTTTTTTAACCAGCTTCACCCACAGAGGTGCCCGAAGCATATCCCAGGTACCTATGGGTAAAAGTGGGGTACAACTTGTACATGTTATAAGTCCATCGCAGGGTTGACGGATACAGGCGAAAGACCATTCACGCTCACATTCATACTTATAGGCAATTTACATTGACCAATTCAACATCACAACTCTTCTTGCTGTTGTACCACTCAGTTTTATGAGGTGACTTTCTTAGAAGTTAAGACAAAAAGACCACCTCAAGCACAGGTCCCTTGTTGGAGAGAAAAGTCCTTACAACAAAGTCCACTTGACATGATAAGACTTGGAGGATTAAGTGTAACATACCCCAAGCTGACTCACCTGCATATTTTTGTTTTAGTCCTATAAGCACTATCTGCTTATCGTTACTTCTGCTTGTTTGGCAAAAGGCCAGCAGCAACACTAGTGTTTATTTTTTCTGTGCTGAAGGAAAAAAAACACATTATTGTGATATCAGAGGCAAGAAACAAATGTACAGCAATAGATCTTTTGCAAAAAAAAAAAAAAAGAATACAATCGACAGGGGGTGGCTCAGAATAGGTGGAGTTACATCAAAGACTTGAGCCTTGTTTCAAGAAGCCAGTTCAACAAACTTCAAACCAAACCATCATCCCTGAGTTGTTAAACCCTGAAATGAAAAACTCAGTTTTCAGTTCCGTAACAGCTGATAAGAGTCAGTTCAGTTTACTCTGAGTATGTTCAGTCTGAGTGAAGCACATGTCAGGTTAATGGAAAAAAAAAAGCCATGAGAAAATGAAGCTAAGAGATGATGATTCACAGTGGCAGCAGATATTTAAAGGGCTAAGCTACCATGTTAAGTCCACTGAGATGCAAAAACAGCATGCATGGGCCTGTGTTTACGGACCGTATCTGCATTTGTTTCAAAAAACTTTTATCAACTGATGAGAATAAAGAGCCTGTCTATATTATATTATTACAGAAACTTGCCCTCTGATGTGGGCAAGCTTCAGCCAAACTATAACTTTCCCTCGAGTTACTCACTAACTAATGGACATGTATGGTACAAACCCACAGGGTAATGCACCACCCTCTGTAAATACCAGAACTGAAATGATAAATAGGCCATTGAAAATCAATGTTATTTAAGGAAAAAAGGTTTGACAATGCTGTTAGTTTATCTATTTATTCTAATGTCATAAACTTTACAATCCTTCAGAAAAGTAGATAATATGATAAATTGAGATTGTGAAATCGCCCAGTTCAATACAGTTCAAAGAACTTTATTTATCTGTAGGAACTTAATTTGTGTAAGAAAGCATTAGTGCACCCACAAAGAACATTCATATACAATCATACACGCATGGCGTACATGTGCATCCTTTCCATACATGTTTTAATATATCACTGGTAAGAATAACTAGAAAGATTTAAAAGACAAGTGCTCCTGAATAATTAACAAACAAGCAAATACTTGGAAATATCATATAAAATCTAAATTTATAGAGTGAAATTCATAACTTATTTGCTGCTGATCATTCATTCATCATTTGCCACTTACCTCGTTAGTGGGTTAGATTTGATTTTATTCAACTCTGACCAAACTAGGGGTCGACTGATTATCGGATTCGATATTCATCATTTTGACGATTATCGTTATCGGCTTTTTAAAGTGTCCGATGGCCGATATGATGGATCAAACTTAAAACGGGGTTATTTTGGCTCTGATGCAGCCGGCTGTCTCAGCTCCGGTCTGAGCATTGTCCCCCCCACAGCACCATCTGATTGGTCACACAGCACATGCCAAGTGGGCAGACACATGAAGGAGGAGCTGCTCTGAGCCAGGTGTACACGTTTATGTGAAGGTAAGTTCAGGCAGCAGATTTTGCCAAAGTTGTAATAAACATCACAATCCTCTACAATCCATGGCTCCAAATAATGTTAGTGAAAGTCCCAATGTACTGTATGAACGCATTAAGTGAAAGCACTGTGAAGGGAGCGCTTAGCAACAAGCTTTTACCGTGTAACTTGACTCGAAGTACCCCCACCTCTTTTGTATCACTATGAAACTGCTCAGTAATCATAATGATAGGGAAATAGTCTGTGATAGTTGTAAGGTGTGTGTGAGAGAGAGAGAGTGTACAAACCTGCAATAATTTCAGGTTGGTTATTGGAGGGCTGATAAGTTTAGCCTTTCTCCTCCTCCCTGTCTCACTACAACGAGATGGTCACTGGATTACAGCACTGATGAGCGTACACAGTGCTACTTAATGGACATTTATAAACATGCCAGTGTTAGCCAAGCTGACGAACTTACAACTGCAGTCAACTGCCATGGTGTTATCAATGCTGTGATAGTGAAGTGTGTGTGAAATTAGAAGCTCTGGCGGAGCGGAATGAGAGAAAACAGTTGGGAAATTTTTAACAACTATCATGATTCCAGGATATTTTACTTTACTTTTTTTCCGTTTTGACAGATCCCAAGCAGTAGAAAATGGCACTGTTAGATGAAGTGTGTCTGAAGCTCTCTCTGATAGTGTCTTGTAAGAGGAAGAGAGGAGCATGATGTTTAAGACTTTAGACATAATGTAACAGCATCTAAAGGCTCCCACATACTGTGTGATTTTAACAATCTTATAAGTTCACACCAAGCCGCACTGTATGACATGAATTTGGGTATGACATGAAGTTTGCTATGTGCACCTTGCACGATGCTGTGTGTAGATTGCACAATGAAAAGGCAAGCCTACAACGTACGTGAGTTGACGTGAATACACAAGAATAAAAAGTCATCAGTGTGCACAATCTATCCATTAAAAACAAAAATGCGAAGTAACAGAACACTTGCCCTTGTGGCATTTATATGTGTGGAAAATAAGTTTAAAAAAAAAAAAAAAGGAGGAGGAGGAAAATATGGATGTGGTCATGGCTCAGAAAGAGAGGCCAATTAGGTTGCCAATTTGCAAAGAGCTTGAAGTAAGTACTTGTTAGCATCTGCTAGCATTTACTGTTAGCATTTACTGTTATGGTCTGTCATTTTACAACAAAACACACTACATGTAAACATAACAAACAAAATGAATATGATGACGATCGAGATATTTTAAGTTAGGCAGTGTCTTATCAGAAAGACTTAACGCAACACACTAAAACTCTGCTCATGGTATCGTTTAGGTAGACGGTCAAAGTGGCTTCAATGATTTGCTCCGTATGGATGTGGAACAGTTTAACCATCTGCTTCAGCTGGTGGCTCCATATATCGCCAAAAAAAACACCCAGCTGAGATGGGCAGTCAGTGCCAGAGAGAGACTGTCCTTTACACTTTGCTTTTTAGCAACAGGTAAAACTTTTTAGTGTAGTCAGTTTTATGATCACTATGCTAAAACACAGTGTCTAACTGTCTTTTTCTCCCTCCCTCTCATACACACACAATAAAATATTTTTTTATTATCAATCTCCATTTTGGCAGGAGAATCATTTTCTTCTTTGAACTTCCAGTATTGTATTGGTAGGAGCACTGTTGGTGTAATTGTTAAGGAGACATGCAGGATGTTGCACCATGTCCTGAAGAAAGATTAAGTGAAGGTGAGATCTGTTCTGAAGCAGCTAGAATGCAACATACAGAACACTTATTGTATATGTAATAATCACATGAATATAAACTGATGTCATTGTTCTGATTTTGTTCTGTTTTGTCTGTGTTTATATAGGGTCCATGTACGTTGCGGCCATTCAGTTTCCATTTTGAAATTGGTAAACGAAAATGGAAAATGGCTTGTATCCTGTTATTTGTAATAAAATCGAAAAAAAAGCAAAAAAATGGAAAATTGGAATTGAGAACAGTGTTTGGTTTCCCGCAAGACCCACAAAACCAAAGAAGACGTTTGTAGTTCAGATTTGTTAGCTACAAGATGTCAACATTTTTCTCAATTCCAGTTTTCCATTTTCCACAGCACCTGAACAACAGGATACTAGTCCTTTTCCGTTTTTTGTTTACTGATTTTAAAACGAAATATGAGTCGTTTTTCATTTATTAATATCAAAACGGAAATCGAGTGGCTTCGATGTACACGGACCGTATTGACACCAAGAACAGAGGATGAGTGGCGAGAGGTGGCTAGCGGCTTTCAGAACAGGTGACAGTTTCCCCGCTGTCTCGGGGCTATTGATGACAAACATATCACCATCCGTCTACCAAGCAACAGTGGAAGCACTTTCAGGAATTACAAGTTTCGTTTCTCTAGTCCTTTTGGCTGTTGTTGATGCCCAGTATCGTTTTTTCTATGCACATGTTGGTACACAAGGGCAGAGTATCTGATGGAGGTGTTTATGCCCACTCTGACCTGAAAGTACCAATGGACAGCAACCTCTTACAAGTTACACCAGTTCAAAGTCTACCAGGCACAGATATAGTCATGCCTTTCATGTTTGTTGCAGATGAGACTTTTCCACTTCAAACACACTTAATGAAGCCATACCCCTTCAGACATCTCAACAATGAGCAGCGTGTCTATAACTGCAGGCTGTCAAGAGCTAGACGTGTTGTTGAGAATGCATTTGGCGTACTTACCAACAGATGGCGAGTCTTCCTTACAACTATTCCTCTGGAACCAGAGGCATTGTCTTGGATAACCCTGGCTGCTCTGTCCCTGCACAACTACCTGCGAGTACAGGCCACAGACACTTACATCCCCCATGCTCCGGTAGACATGGAGGATGAAGACCACCTCATCATCCCTGGAAGCTGGCGCAGTGATACCACCCTTCAGTCAGTGCCTGCTGGCAGAGACCGAAATGCCACCACATCTGCAAAGGAGCAGTGTGACAAACTCAGAGACCACTTTTTCTCACCAGCAGGTTGTGTCTTGGCAAAAAAACATGCTGTAACTTACCAGAAAACGTTAATGCTCTAATGTGTAACTATGTAACATTAACACACTAGAGCTTTAAACTAAAGTGGGACTAAATGAAAACATTTCATTAGATAAAAGTAAAAAACATAATGAGATAAATCCAGTAGATATTCTACTCTGATATAGAGGAAGAGTGTAGATTTTTTTTTTTGTTCTATGCTTCATCATATCCAAAATGCACTGTCATTTACAACAACCTCCTGTGTGTTAAACTACACGAATAGTACTCCGAAGCTGCATTACAACAAAATTGTTTTCTGTACAAAGAGTTGGCCAGCCAACATGTTTGAAGAATGCCAGTGATATTTGGTTACTTGAGAAGTTTATTTCACATCTTGGACATAGACAAAACATTGTAATACTAGTTGTACTACAGATAAATAAAGCAATGTGCAAACAATGCTAGTCGCAGCCGTGATATCTATATTTAAATCTCAAAAGTGTCAAAGCGGTATATTCTGTTACCTGAACAGTGCAATTATGAACATGCACTCATAAAACATTTTAGCAAGTAGTACCAGCTGCACACACTCAACTGTTATTAAAAAGTATCTTCATGCTGCTGGTCTGAATTTCCCCTAAGCATTCCTTTGAAGTTACCAGGAGGTGAATGCGGGGTGGGAGTGGCAGGAGAATGGTGATAAGGTACAAAGGTTCGCTGTGTTGGTGCAGGAAGTTGTGAAAAGGTATGATATGTTGGCTGTAATGTTGTACTCTGGGAGTAGGCTGTCATCTGTTGGCTTTATGACATGCTTCTATCTTGAGCGTCATACAAAACTCTTGTAATTGTCCGCCTCGCTCGCATTTTCTCACCAGGATCTTTTGTGAGACGCATCTCACAGGCTACGTGCTTACCAAATATGTCTTCTGTCGGAAACGTACACGTCATCCTATATAACATGTCCTCTATGACACCAATCATTTCATAAGTACGACTTTGCATTTCATGATGGAGCTGATTATTGTATGTGTCTATAATGGAAGTCATACAGGAATCAGGGTTGCTCATCTATTTAAAAAAAAAAAAAATCCACCTGTAAGAATACAATAATTATTCAGAGTCCATGATGTGTAATCTGTGAATGTGAGGGTATATATGTGCTTTGAATGTGTACTGTCATATTATCTGTATGAATGTGGAAATGAAGTAGCTAATTAGGTTAGGTTCAGAGAGTTTAAATCCAAACTCAACACCAAAAACCCAGAGTTTCAGGTTACAGAAGTCAGTTTTTAGCCATGCCTTGTGAAACGACCCTGGTCTTTGAAGCCTCCTGAAGAGTACATTAAGCTGGTGAAAAATGAAAAAAGATGTGACAGGTCAGAGAAAGACACGTACAGGGTCTTTTTTTAGGACTCTGCAGGGCTTAGATGCTGCTGTTGTGATTGTGGTTGTCTTCCTCCAAGAAAATTAGACAAAGTTTGGAGGTTGTGGAGGACTCACACGACTGGGAGCTCTCTCACTGGAAAATTAGACATTTTTCAATCAAAGAATATAATTTTGTGTAATCATAAAGTATTTCCATAACTACCGTACCTATTTGGGAGTCAGAATATAACGGAGGAATATTTGTGTAAAAATGTTTGGAAAATAAATTAACAGTAAAAAGTATATAAACTGAAGTCCAGCCACAAAAATCGGATCTTGCAATAGTCATTTATTTAGGTTTTAATGCTCCCCGCATTGATTTTATATTATAAAGCATGAGTGCCCCACCTAGGTATTGTCGTGGCAGAGAGACCCCTGATTTAGGACAATAGTTGCCCAGTCTAACAGAGGCCAGTAGAACTGAAAGATTGATAAATGTCTGCAAACAGTACTTTCATTGTTAATTAATCTCGATTCTCGATTGTTTGGTCAATAAAAGGGAGGGAAAGGAGCCAGGAAATATTCACATTTAATTGACCTAAATCAGAGGATTTAGACTTTTTTATTAAACTCTCAAAGTGGTTATATATAAATGGGTAGAACATTCATGTATATGGGTATATAGTAATAAAAACAAACAATAAAGGATAACTCAGTGAAACAACTAAAACCAATTAAAATATGAAAAATTTGATACAGCAACATTATTAAAATATGGAGACGTTGCTGGAGGGATGAAGTATCTCAGTTGGCATGGGAACGCCTCAGTGTTCTCCTAGACGACCTAGAGGAAGTAGCTGAGAAGAGGAAGGTTTGGGCTTCTCTGGTTAGGCTTCTGCCCCTGTCACCTGGACCTGGATAAGTGGAAGAAGGTGCATGGATGGCTGAGAAAAAACCCAGCATTAGGTTTCTTGGTTGTGGGGGTTGATATGAGCATGCATCTACATATCTAATATGCAAACCCATAAAAGACTGCTCAAGTTTAAAGATGAACTCTCTGAATTTCTGGAGGAAGTTGGGTATATGCCACAAGATTACTTAGAAAAACACATTCTACTCAATAGTTAAGTTATACAGAGTGCAAACAGAGGTCACACCAAACTCTGACATTTTCCTGTACACGCCATCAATTTCTTCTTTTTTGTGTGTGTATTTTTGATTTTGTGTACATGCATTGTGTATTTTCTTGTCGTGTTCTAATGACAAGACTCCTAATGCTGAAGCTGAAGGTGGGCTCAGTGCTATATGGCCGGCTTAGAAACAACAGAATAAACAGTTTAGTTGCTTAATAATGTCACAATAGGAATTATGTCCCACTGTTCACACCTGTAGAATGGGGCTGCGTCTAAATGCATGCAAGTAGTTAATACACATGAATACCAAGTCATATCTAAAAGGCCTTCCCACGTCTTTGTGATTAAGTCTCTTGGCTCCGGTCTCGGTCAAGAGTTCTCAGGGAGGGAGGGGAGCTGCCTACACATGGGCTTCAGATGGTATGTTTATGTTTGCGTCAGTGTCGGCTTGACATATTGTCCCTAGGTGGGATCTTTTCCTGGTGATGTCACATGGCCTGCCTAGTGCTAAAACAACCCTCCCACTTGGAGCACATCAAACAGTCACAGAGGGAAAGATTTACCACATACAGGAGTAAGTACAGTTTCAGTTTGTCACTTTTTCCAGCTTCCATAATTTCTGCTGTCTTCTCAGTGAGGGCCGCAGTTTTTTTTTGTTTTTTTTTAGTGGCAGACTTGCATTAAAAAAAAGTCTTTTTATTGCATGTTGACTTGTCGTTTAGAGTTGTTCTGACTGAATGGGGATGTAAAATGTGAAAAGCATCATGTGAATGAGTGACTTTTTTGGTAATGGTGCTGTCAAAAGTGAGTGGCAATGGACTTAATGAAGATAAGAATCCCAATTTTGCCCAATTTCGGCAAAGCCTCAAAAGTGGTGTCTAGTATGGGCTTTGTAGATGTGTGAAGTGGGGACACAATGAATTCATTTGACAGAAAATGTGTTCTTCTGCATTGTCTGCTCTGCTTTTCTGGACTGCAAGTCAAACAAAGCAAGTCATTTAAATATGTCACTTCAGGCACACAGAAATCTTCTGACTGGTACCTGATATGATTAAAAGCCCTATAGGTCCGAGAAGTCAACTCATGACTGAAAAGTGTCTTGAACCGTTTGCCTTAAATGTGGGTGATTTTTACCAGAACCTAAGGTGACAATGACGTGCTCTCTGCATGAGCAAACTGCAAACTTACTTCCTTTTTTTTTTCTTTTTCTTCAACCATTATCCTCATCACATTTGTGAAAGAAAGCCAGCAACACAAAAAACAAGAGCAGATAGTAACAAACAAAAACCTCTCCCAAAAAGCTTGAAAGAAAAACTGATGTCTACAAAGGACCAAGCATTTAGAGCTCAGAAAAAATTGTTTTGATCCTTTCCAGACTGATTCATCTTGTGCCCAGAATGGCTTTGGTCCTAACAGTGTTACTAAAATGTGCCAAAAATCTTCTAAGTTTTATGTCGAAAAGAACAAATAAAATTAGCCGCATTGTGCACTTTTTGTTTGTGTAACCATTAAAATATATAGTCAATACTCAATTAGGAAATAAGCTCACACAGTTTATCTTGTTTTTACTTTTGACTAAGAATGGCCCTGTACATAATTCACATAAATACAAGACGCACGTGCCTCTATTATACGTCGGAGCTTACATGGGGTCTTTACGTGGGGGTCCCGCCCCCGTTGAGAAACACTGTAATAGTCCAAACGCTTGCATTTCAACATGGGGGGGAATCTGCTCAATCTTGTTTGTACCAATAGCCAGTGAGTCTGTGATTTTTCGTGATCTTCTTTTTCCCTCCTCGCGCCCCCTCCCCCGTGAGAGTGTCCCATGTTATTGTGTGCAATGAGTCGGTGAATCTGCAGACACACAACACATATAACAGCAGAACAGTGACACGTAGAACTGAATGTTTTGGTTGGCATTACTAACAAACTTTTGGAAATTTGACATAGAAGCGATGCTACTTTCTTCCGTCTGATGTCCCTACATTAAGCAGGTACTAAAAATTACTGGGTGTGGACATAAAAATCAACTGTCTCTCAATATTCAATATTACCACAAACCAAACTTCAATAGGTTATAAAAAAAATCTCTGCAGGACTGTCACTTCCTTCTACTGTGTTTCCAAAACATCACATGCTGCATGCTCTGGCTGCCTGCCATTAACTTCTGTTGATGCGGGACAGAATTTTCTGTGCGTTTTGCAAAGCATGGTAATCAAAATGGTAATAGTAATCTTTGGAATTTTACCTTCGTTTGATGTAAAAGCTGTGTCCAGCTTTAACTCTAGTGATGAGTTTATAACAAGCTGAGACCTTGACATGCCTAGTTTACAACTATATCGTGCACACTAACTGAAACTACCCAGGGTCATATGTAACTTAGGAAAAATGTTGTCCTTTAGAAGTGATTATAAATGTAGAGGTCAACTTATTGTATCTTTTTAAAGTAAATAGTAAATGGACTGCACTTATATAGCGCTTTTCCGCACTTTTTAATGGTGCCCAAAGCACTTTACAAGGCCAATTTAATACCAGTATTTTGGTGTATGGTATGAAAAGCCAAAGCCAAAATGATAAGTGGTTGATATCAACATCTATATTTTAATGACACTTATTAGCCTATTAGATATTTTATTTGTGCAGATGTTGACTGTTGGTAGGCCCAAGTGCCAAAAGTGCATTTGACTCGAACAATGAATGTCTTTAGTAATAAGGTAACAGTTAAACAACTATCAGGCAAACAGTCTCTTACCATCATGCATTGCTACTGAAAACCTGTAGGACGAAAACAAATGAAACCACTCGCGTTTCCTGGTAGCCTTTGAAATACAGCCAAACAAAAAGTGGGAAAACACTAGTGTCTTTGCACCTCTAGTAATCATCAGTTTTCTCTTTATTATCCTATTTGTCACTTGAAATGTAAACATAACACAGAGAGGTACTAGAGATGTAATGTTATTTTCCAGAACTCCCACTGAATCTCTAGACTCATTATCAAGTCTCAGATGTTTATGCATGGGGTCTGAGTCTGAGCTTCTCACTTATGTTAAGGCAACTTGTCTTAACACATATCTGTAAGTCGCCGCAGAATAGACAGTGATGTCAGAGCCGCAAGTGGGAGTTGGCATAAATTAGGTAAACACATAACAATAGAACTCCTTCAAAGCTTCCTGCACAGTAAACACACTTCAGTACCTAAAATTAAAAGCTCTCTGTGCAGAATTCCGGCCCATACAACAGTCTTATCCCCTCGTGTTGTCTTACTCTGGTGTCAGCATATTTCAAAGTTTCATGAAAGACGGAAAAAACCATTGTATTTCCTGCCTTCCTCAGTTTCTGTAGTTCACTCTCCTCAGATGGCTCTATTCCATCATCATGCTTGAACAGATCTTTGTCTGTTTTGCCTCTAGCACAGAGATTTGATCAATTCCTGCCCTTACCGTATGTGAACCGTGAAAAATATCTATGTTGCATAACCTTGTGTGTTTACCGAAGAATGTGATGCATGTATGAATGTAAAATGCGTGAGTTATATATGTTAAGACTTTGCTGATAATAGGAGCAGGCAGCTACTAGTTGATCAGACAAAAACAATAATTGCAAAAGAATAGGGATGCACCGATACCACAGTTTTCCAGACCAAGTATAAGTGCCGATACCAAGAACCAATATGAGTACTTAATAACACCATTACAGTTCTTGGTTACTTTAGAAAATGTGCTTTATTGTCATCGTCATTACAGTCTGACTGTAACAAAGTGCTGCTACTGACATTAACTATATGTTTTTGTTAAACTTGGCATTGCCATACATTTCACTAAATTATTAACACACTCAAGTGCAACAAATTGTTGTTACTGACATTTTAATGTTCAACTGAAAAAATAAACATGGCCTTACAACACATTTTACTTAAATATACTATTATATGTACTCAGTATCGGACCCATACCCGGTGCATCCCTAGCAAAGAATATATTTAGTTAATGGTTTTTGTGATGACATGTGAGAATGATGCTTTGCTATTTTTAAAAATTGTCAGAATAAACGAGGGATCATGAAAATCCTCATTAGTCCCTGACTGATGACGAAACCTCTAAAACCATTTTCAGTCAGTTAGCTGTCGCATTAATAGCATGTCACCATGATATCCTGTTAAAATTGCTTTATGAGGCATGTATATTCATGCTTTGAACAAAATGTGAACCATAATTTCACATTTCTAGGAGTTCTGTAACAGTAAACAAAGTTCAGTTTAAAGAAAGGATTAGTTTGTTTTTTCCTCTTCACTGTTACATTTGAGTGTGACTATTCTTTCTTCACTTAGTACCCCATAAGCTGATTCGTGGACCAAAGGTCCACAGCACACAGCTGACTCAGTGACGGCTAATCTCTGATCTGACTCAATTGTATGCTGCTAACAGATTGATGAGTGCTCTTTGTCTCTCTGTTTGTCTTTATCTCCACTAAACAGCGTTCTCCTTTGCACACGTTACAGTTAAACAGCAGGCTTGTCACGTAGCTAAGATATTACAACACAGGCTGCAATCTCTCGCTATGCTGTTTCCATAAGTTTATTTTCTCTAACTTGCTCTGTGGTGTTTGTATATAGGGTTATTAGGTCAAACTGTTCTCCAGACCTCAGCAGGAGTAAGTCTGAAGTCACATGTCCTCCTGGCCCTGTTTTGTTGGCCTAAATGGAGCTCTGAGTTGAGCGGAGGTGAGCTGGGATGAGGTACTGATGTTGAGTGCAGCCAGTCGCCCTGTCAGTGTGTTTAGCTGCTATTGGCCCACGCCGAGCTGGCTGTGCCGGGGCCCGACTGCTGGCTCATCGCCCTCGTTACAGGGGTGGGGCTGTCTCACTGCTCAGCACTGACCTTCAATCTGATTTATGAGTTCCTCCATGTGCTCTGTTTCCCTCTCCTCCTCCCTCTTTTCCTTCTATCCGTGCAATAGATCACAATTTGCCTCCAGCTGTACCTCGCACTCCCCCAAACACAAGCAGAGCCATCCTGTGTCCACCGCTGACTTCGTACTCTGTAAACAAACGCAAGATATGCAGCAGATGTGCAATTTAATCTCCTTGTTGGCTTTGGCTGTTGCCTAAAGCCTGGATCTGAAATGTATACAATGCAAGAATAAATTTCACAGTGTGTGTAGATCAGAGTAGGATCTTTGAAAGTACTCATACTCAGACTGTGCTGTGTAGGCTAAAATAACAAAAAATTATTATTATTATTTATTTTTAAAAATGTACATAGACCAAAAATGATGTCTGTGAACTGTTAGACCTTATTCTTGCGTAGCTGGAGAGAGACATTAGTGGTTGTTGAGTCTGTTATGGGGACTGGTCCGTGGCAACATTTGCAAAGTATGGTTTTCTAGACCGTGTCAGACTTTTCATATTCAAACTATATTAATGCAACACCTAGGTCACGTTGAAGAACTCAACAAATCATTCATTCCAAATGGTGAAACATGTTTCCTCTGTTGCCCTAAAGAGTGTGCTTTGTGACACAATGAATAAATGACAAAGCATCATACATACAGTATATCATCAAACCACACAGAGCCAACACAGGATATCATTGTCTGCTACCTTTCAAAGTTTTGGAACTGTATTTTTGTTTTATATGGTCAAAAGTATCTTAAAACCTGACCCAAACTATTTCTGTATTGATTCGTCAAATAATGAAGCTTCATCATATGATAGTGATTTTCCACTACTACTTTGGTTGTTCAAAACCATTACATATGGCTCCTGTGTGAAAGCTTATCCACACAGGATGTTGCTGCTGCTCAAGGTTTCCTAAGATCAAAAAAGAAAAGGAACTGATTCACTATTGTTGTTCTGAAAGCTTTGGATTAATGAGAATAATTCATACTCTCTTTCGTGTCTGTGAAATGGAGCCCGAGTGATTTTTCTGGAGTTCTGTTAGCAACCTGTGGCTAATGGCTCTAGTACTCTATTTGCATACTGTCTTCCTGACCTGGCTAAATGCACATATTTTTTCACTATTCACAATTGCATGAAACATCTTGAACACTGTTTTGGTAAAGCATTTGTGTGAATTCATGATCCGACGTCTCCATTCACTGGCAGATGATCTCTGAATGAATCTGAATCTGCAGCCCTTTTGGTGCTGACTAACTGCTAAGAAGAAAAGACCTAAATACACTCACTAGTGTACAAAAAAAATCCATGATGCAATGCTCTCTCTTTATTTACACTGGTCCTCAGCCTGTTCAAGTGAATATTAGCAGAGTAGGAAAGATTGGACTGCACAGTTTATTCAATGACACCATATGTGTGATTCTTCTGAAAAGCAGATCATGTGGGAAATGTGCCTAATATTTTCCATGATATACTGTATGTTCATCAGATTAGCCATAGGTGGAAGTGGCCTTGAAAGTCATAGCTTTATTCTGAATCACAGCCTTTTATTTGCTTTGCCATGGGTGGTGTAGAGATGGACGTGGTAGTCATGGCTGCATTCTGACTCACTGCATTTTATTTTTCCTCTGACAGGGCTGGACTGTAAGGGGAAAACCAATGAGCTGAAGGAAGCCAAAGGATTTCTCACAGTGCTTCACCTGCTAGCTGTTGACCCACACCTATTCCCTCTTCAACACTTCAACAGGCAGCCGGGGTCCCTCTGGGTGCCCCTGTTCCATGCTTAAGAAACACAATGTGCCAAAGCTGGAGAGGACTTACCACTGCCCCTTAGAAAGCCAAAACTCCTTCAGAGCTTCCCCCTCCAGCCTGAGGATCCCCTAATCCTCCACACTGCCTCCACAAAGACCACGATGAAGAAGGTAGGGGCGTGGTCAGAGGAGGATGTCTCTAGCTGGTTGACCGAAGAGGGCATGTCAGAATATGCCGACGCTCTCCGTGGGACAGATGGCCCTGCCTTGCTGAGGCTCACTAAGGAAGATTTTAGGAGGGCTCCCCTCTTGCTGGTCTCGTCTGATGGTGGGCAGCAGCTGTTGGAGCGTGTGGAGACGTTGCAAATAGAGAACCACATGGAGGCTCATAAAAACGGTCATACAAACGGGCACGCCGGTGGGCTGCCCAACGGGACTACCAAACCCCAGAGGAATGGCACCCTAAAAGACTACAGGATGGAGATGGTCCACATCCCCATCCCTACAAAGGAGGCTGTGCGCACTCCATTCCCTGCAGAGTGGGGGAAAACGGGCATAGCCTTCGTCTACGCAGTGGTGTGTTTTGTCACCACCACTGTTGTAATTTCTGTGGTCCACGAGAGAGTACCGCCAAAGGAGCACACCCCACCACTGCCCGATAAGTTCTTTGACCTGTTTGACAGAGTGGAGTGGGCCTTCTCTATCTGTGAAATTAACGGTTTGCTGCTGGTGGCACTGTGGTTAATGCAGTGGCTTCTACTAAAGCACAGGTACAGCAAAAAGAATGTTAAAGCACTGTAATCTCAGTTTCAAGTTTGTTATTGGCCTTTCAACTTTGCCTCTATTTTTTTTTTTTTTTTTTTTTTTTTTTTTTGTTCCAGGTCAATTATAGGCAGGAGGTTCTTCTTCATTGTTGGCACACTTTATCTGTATCGGTGTATTACAATGTATATCACCACTCTGCCTGTTCCCGGGATGCACTTCAAATGTTCCCCAAAGGTAGAATACACATTCACACATGCATGATTCACTTTCCATTGTAGCTTTGTTGATTTTTAATGTTTCCAACTCAACGGCTTTTTGTACAAATCAGCAAACAGGCTTATTAAACAAAAGTAGTTCCCTTTTGTAAGTGACAGTGTCTGAGTGCTCTTTTGTAACCACTCAGTAGAAGAAACATATCAACAGTTTAGGACAGGGAAGCTGTGAGCCATTGCATCATTTTCAATGCATATTGCACAGTGCTGCATCTGCTGTTCCACAATATGTAACATATATTAAATGTATTCATACTTCTATATGTTGTATTGTGTGGATGTTTTTTTTAACCACTTAAACATGTACTGGGCTGTAGCTCTCAGGAGTTACTCCACTTTAAATACTGTCACAGCAAGAAATAACTCGGGTGTATATTACACCTTTTCATATTTCAACTCCATTGTGTTTAATAGGGAATTATTCTACTATTACAGTCTGATCTTTTGTTATTTGACATTGTTTAAAGGTTTCCATCCAAAACATCCAGCACAAACTGTGTTACAGATTTATCCAACAGAGCATAAAACTAACTACATTACTTGGTCAGTTTTGGAGCTGAAGTGTAAGCATCTTGTACAAAACTTGAGAAAAACAAAGAATTTCCACACAGAACTAACTCCGGTCTTAATCATCTTAATTCCCATCTGTATTGTGTATGTCCTCAGGTGAAATGTTATCAGATGTATTTACCTCAGTTTGCATCAGTAATAAGTTGTGCCAATGTTTATTTTTGTTTTGTTTTTTTTGTCAGCTCCTTGGGAACTGGGAGGCACAGATGAGAAGAATAATGAAGATGATTGCTGGTGGTGGCCTCTCCATTACCGGCTCCCACACAATGTGTGGAGATTATCTATATAGTGGCCATACAGTTATGTTGACACTAACATACCTCTTCATCAAGGAATGTAAGTATCTGTGACAGTTTACCAACTTGCATCTTCTCTCGCAGCATCTCGTTTTCCCTTTTTGAATAAACTTATTTTACATTTTCTATGTTATTTTTAATGTCTTCCATGAAATGAAAATATTCTTTTTGGTAGTGGTACCTTGTGAGTCCTTTAGGTTTCACCACTAAACAAGTTCGGTCACATCTCTGTAAGTTTAGATTAGATTTTAGATTAGAAAGAACTTTATTGATCCTTTGGGCAGAGCCCTCAGGAAATTGAAGTTTAAATAGCAGCACAACACCGACTGTACACAAACACACAAGAGATACCACAAGAAAATAACAAAACAATAACTCTAAAAAAACAGTCGTGAAAAAGACAGGCAATTGTACATTAGAAAGTACTAGTAGGAACAACAAGTAGCAAAGTTTAATTTTATTAATGTGTTTGCAGAGGTTAAGCCTGTGTTGAGTTGTTATGTGGTAAAGGACTTTCATTTCATCCTGGATTACATTGAGGTGAAGGCCTCATTTGCAATATAGTGTATTTCAGATGAGCGTACAGTATGTGTACAGTAAGTAAGTTAAGAATAAGAAGTAGTAAATGATGAAATTATGGTGAGACGGAGGGGATGATTTACCGCTTTTCACATGAGACTAGTTTTGTAATCATCGAGTCCTTGTGTTGGCTTGTCTGTGATTCAGCTCACGTTTCTTTCAGATTGTAATTTTCTCATTATTAAAGTGGCATTTTAATACCACGCTGCCATCCGCATCCTTATCTCACCGTAAAGTAAATGTTTTCACAGCATTTCTCTGAATTGTATCGGGAAACGTGCGTGTAAATCACATGTAGAGCAAATAAATGTTGCACTATGTCTACCGTCTGGGTGACGTTTGTTCCAGTAGTGCCAGATGTCTTGCTCAAACACACTTTCATTTCCTCAGCGTGTGTTTGCTGACCGCCTTGTACATGCACCTGGAGTCGGAGTTAAACTGCTCCACCGAGATATGCAGATTACACGTTGTTCATTAAAGCTTTGAGTAAACAGATTTTGCCGTTGCTACATCACATGATAATGCAGAGGTTGTCCGGTAGGTTTGTGTCGACCCACCTGACCGGTACAGCAGGGACATCTAGTGGTGAAAAGAACCGGGTTGAATAAATGAAAGGCTTCAGCTCATGGGCTTTGTTTAGATCAGACCATCAAGTCCAGAAAACATCAATGAGAAAGAAAACATTCGTGTGCAAAAGGGATTAACCTTGATATAAAAAATAACTCAGACATTTGTGAATGTAAACAAATGGATCATATATCACAGTGGGCATTCTGACGCAGTTTTTTTTTTTTTGGTTTGTTTGTTTGCTTTGGTCAGGTGCCACACTTTAATATGTTTATGACACCTGCTGAGGTGTTCAGATACTGCTGACTGTTGACAAATGTCTCATTTGTTACCAGAGTCAGCGTCAGAGCATGCAGCACACACACTGCTTTATTATTAATCATACGGCTGCGACGAAAGATAATTATTAAACTGTGATTTACTTGATTGAACTATGAATTATTGGGTCTATTAAATGTCGTAAAATAGAGAAAAAGCACTTCACAAAAGTCTCAGATGACATCTACAAATGCCTTGTTTTGGTCCACAGCGCCAAGATGTCGAGTTTATTGTCATAGAAGAAGAAAGTAAACTATGTGACATTTTAGAAGCTGGAATCGAAACTGCAGTTGTCATAAATATGTTCATTTTTATGCTGTAAACTTGCTCCGAGTAGAAAAATGCCAGGGTGCTGGAGGTGTTGAAACAGACAAGTTAAACCATAAAGAAAAGTCGCACAATATCAATGCAATTTGAAAGTGTGAAAAAAGAACCTAAAAACAAATTAAAAACTTGTAGATTCTTTGTTACGATAGAAAATTGGTGTTGAAAATAGTATTGTTTGGGGACTGGTATCAAAACCAAGGTGTCACCATCAGTATTCATTGAAGGTTTTTTTTTTTTTGTTTGTTTTGTTTTTTTTTATAAGTTGATGTTTCCCTTTCACATCTTAATCCCGCTGTTTGATTGACAGATTCCCCCAAGCGCTTCTGGTGGTATCACTGGCTTTGCTGGACCCTGAGCGCTATTGGAATTTTCTGCATCCTTCTGGCCCACGACCACTACACTGTGGATGTGGTGGTGGCGTACTTTATCACTACACGCCTCTTCTGGTGGTACCACACTATGGCCAACCAGCAGGTGAATGAGCACAACTTACAAACCATTTATAGATATATTTTCTTTTTGCATTGCACATTTTTAAAACTTATTTTATCTTGTTTATTTTTGTGCTTTTGCTCTTTTGAAATGTGTTTATATTAGCTGCTTATATATGAAAATGTCATATAAATACATTTTAACCTGAACATTAGTCCTCAGACTCCACCTTAAACCTAAATGCTGTTGCCAGGTGATATTAGCTCACAAATAATTTATTAGGTCTGGATTAAAATATCCTGAGGGGGAAATATGATCTTCATTTGAATGATCTGTTCACAATTAAAGTGAATTAATTTCAGATTTCAGAGACTGGATTATTTTCTTTGATATATACTTTTTCTGATGGCGGACTAACACTTGAGTTTTGTTCCTTTTAATTACATCTGCAATGGACACGTTGCATGTTATTGTTTATGTCCGGCAATCCTGCACATGCGCAGTACGATGGAGGGCAAAAGCACCGCTCTAGCTAATAACAAAACATAGAAAAACAACCACTGCCGTTTTAGAAATATCTGCTCAAAAAGGAAAATCAAAGAGATACGTGTGACTCGTTTAGATCACCTTTGTGCTGATGATCGGGAAAGGTACAACGCAAAGCTAAGTATTTAGCGAAAAGCTTCCAGACCCGTTTCAAAAAGCTGACGAACTGTGGGTTGACAGTCTGCAGAACAGAGGACTGCAACCAGAACCGAATCCGACGGGACCAGACGGGTCGGGCCGGGTTTTGGACAAAAAATTTAGGAGTGCTGTTTGGGTTCGGTCACGTCATCTTTATGTGCGTGTTGCACAAGTTGTTGTTTAATAATGTTCACATGCCACAAATGTGTAAATGAGTGAATTTAATGACAACCTATATATGGGAACAACTGGATTTAAACTGATCGGGTTCGGGTCGGGTTCGGACACAAACATTGAAGTGCCTGTCGG
>JAPQRQ010000008.1:21959237-21971910 GCA_037367365.1 Apogon talboti
TTAGATTAGATTAGATTAGATTAGATTAGATTAGATTCAACTTTATTGTCATTGCACATGTCACAAGTACAGAGCAATGATTGGTGAATTACATATAGGAAAATACTGATTTTAACAGAAAAACCACAAAATGCTGAGGATTATATTATAATAAATGGTGATAAATCACTTAAGAGAAGTTCAATATAGAGAAAAAAATATTTCAGAACTGCCACAAAAGTAGCACCAGGTCTTTATTAGTTAATGTAAAAATAAGGTTTGAAATGTAAAACATTTACTTTTCAGTGTGTTATTACATTTACTCAAGAAAAGCCTTCTAACACCGTGTCTTTAGTGCATGTGACTCAGTTTAGGACCATGACAAGTTCACACAAGAATTTGTTTCTGGCCACACACACAAAATATGAATGGCCAAACAAGGCAAAAATAAGGTCTAGACCTCACAATATAATACAGAGGAGTAGGGATGTGATTTTTTTTCAGGTCACACTCTTTACCAGCCATGTAATATTAAAGGTGTTCTGTACTCAGGCATCAAAGTGCCCTCTCCTCTCGGCTGCGACGAACAGTACGTACCTTGTGCTTAATGTACGGCAGAATACCAAAAGTGTGTTTGCGTGTGAGTCAAAGTCTATTCCTCAATGTATCTGATTTTATGCCTTGAATTCCATGTTAATGAATGAAGTTATAGCCAACAGACGCTGTCGTTTGAGTTGAAAATCAGTCAGAGCTACAGCATATAATTACAGCTGATGACATGAAAGTGGCAAAACAGAAAAAGACTCTTAGCTCTTTTTTCCCTCATTTTTCCCCTTTTGCATATTTTAATGTTAACGTTACAATTCCAAATATATCCATGGAAGTTTTTGTAGCTCTTTCTTTGCCACTGTTTCATTCTTTATCACATTACAGACCTTAACCCTCAAAGACCTGAACCATCTACTGATCTAAAAGCTTAATAACTTATGACCCACTGATCCTGTCAATGCATGTAAATAAATCAGGTAAAATGCAGTTTTGCAGCTTTTCAGTGGCACCAGATATGACCCATGTTTAGAAGCTTCATAGTGAACATGGAAACACTGGTTTTCTGCATCTTTGATTCCCAATAAAACCCTTATAGTTTGACAAATGGCAGTGTTTGTAGACATTTGTTTTTATAGATTTTGCTGCAAGAGTCACTTTTTCTTCAGTTTTGTCTGTTGTGATATAAAAACTCTATGAATTTAGCTTTTATCACATGATCGCAAGGTTAAATATAGGCAAATACCTGGTTTTCACTGAAAAATGCAAAATAGGGAGGGAAATATTATTATAAGTGGTGATAAATCACTTAGGAAAGTATTAATAATAATAAAACAAAAATATTTCTGGGTCTCTAAGGGTTAAAGCAGTTATTTTTTATAGTAAGTGACTACTTTTTGCCCAAATTCACCCAAGGAATGAGACAGAAAATTGTACCTCAGTCAGAATTTAACAAAAAAAAAGATATCTTGGCGTCTGATCCTTTGTTAATTATTATGTGTTTTATGGCTAAGTGGCCTCTAGGGATAAAAATAAGCAAATAAAAGTAATTAGATTAGCTTTAATTGTTGATAAAGGCTTTGATTCACATCTGGTGGCCTTGCAGTTTCCAGCTAAAAGACTAAGAGGTCCTCATAATTCCTTGGCTGGAAAGAGGTATATATTTATCTTGAGCTGGCCGCCGGGCCCGCTGGAGAATTTACTGGCACACTGGAGAGATTGTGCTGGCCAGCCAAGCCGAACTCCCACATGCTACTACTGTACACAGTGAAATGAGGGGTGGGGGTGGGGGTGGGGGGTTGGATGGAAGGGGGAGGTCAAGCTCAAAAAACATCCTCTAGATTCAGCTGACTTCATTAAATAGGCCATCCTCATGCTTTCAAGACAGCCAAAAACATACTGCAGGTGTGGAGTCAGGAAGCAGCTTCTGCCATCGCTTCACACAGAAAAATGTTTATTTGAGAGCTCGGGGAGTTAAAATACTTTAGGTCTTGAGTCACATTTGGATCTGAGGTGTTTGAAAGCAATATATGCAGTGCAAAGCTGTGTGTGATTTTTTATTTTCAAGAAAATCTATTGAATTTTACAACATTAAAGTAAGAGCATGTGATCTGGGGCTTCAGCTCTGGTGTTGACCACTCTGCAACCTGTTCTCCAATCTGGTGCCTCTTTTTCACTCTGCTATCCATCAGTCGTCATCCTGCTAAGAATGTGTCTTATGGCTCGGATACAATATGTGTCAATGCAATTTCATAACTGTGTGCGCGGCAGAGAACACGTAACTCGCCCTCCCTCAAGGCCGCGTAGCCAAAAGAAACATCTGCCTGATTCATGGCTTCACAAGTAAATTCTCTTCTATTCTAAGCACTGCTGTGGTCGTTCACCATGCTACCATACTTAGTCTGTGAAGATAATGCTGCAGGAGCACAAATGGTGTTTTGTCTATTAATGGATGGCTGTGAAAGTGGGTGGTGCGAGAGGGAAGGATTTGAGTAATAAAACTGCCACATTGTATACAATCATGTGTCCTCTTTACCTCCTGTGCTTTTAGCAGTGATAGCTAATGGACAGAAAGATACACACATCCAGCACAGTCGCACAAATAAACGCATAATGCACACTGATCATTAAATCTGTTACAAAGACCTGCGAATAATCGATTTCAACCAGTATTTCTCCCTGTATATGTATATTTGCACTTATCGTCACTCAGGGCTGCAGAGTGCTGAGTAAGAATGTATACCATCCTCAGACGCATAATAGGTGCATTTGAGAAACTGATTTGTTACGGAACCAAAGAAAGACTTAATTAGCCTGTTTATTTATATATAATCCCTCAAACACAGAGTGAAAGCTGACAATAAACATTATTGAAATAACATTGCATTGCACTGATTGATTTGACCTTTGTGGAGCTAATAGACAGCAAAAACATAACAACACAGTTTGCATACACAAAACCATAAAACTACATTTTCTTTTCAAATACAAAACTCACCAATCAAGCAGATGCATGGTGTATTTCTAAAACATATTCCGAAACAAGCACAGAATCTTAAAAGGACAAAAAAAAAAAAAATTCATACACGGATAAAAACAGTCACATCATTGTGTTTGTGGTGAAAATTTTCTCACAAATGTACTAGATATTTGATCAAAATGGTACTTTTTTTGGCAAATCTGATTTTGACAGGATATTAGTGTTATAAATTAATTCATCAGCACAAACAGAACAGTCACATGACTATTGGGATACTCTTCTCATATGGAATAGATGCAATATGCAGTTAACATATGCATATGTTGCTCAAAAATCTGTAGATACTTTCCAGATCTCAAAGGCACTGATGCAGCCCCATACCATCACAGATGCAGGCTTTTGTACTGAGCCTGATGGTCCCTCTCTTCTTTAGTCGGGAGGATGCAGCGTTCACTGTTTCTAAAGAGAATTTGATTCATCTCATAACAGAACAGTTTTCCATTTAAATGACCTTTGGTCCAGAGAAGACGGCGGCGTTTCCAGATCATGTTCAGATATGTTTTGTTCTTTGCATCATAGAGCTTTAACCTGTATTTGTGGATAGCACGGTGCACTGTCTTCACAGAAAGTCATTTATGGACATGTTCCTGAGTCCATGCAGTGATTCCCATTAAAGAATCATACCTAGCTTTAATTCAGATCACAGGTGTCCAGTGCTGATTTACAACCTTGTCCCTTGTGCAGAGAGATTTCCTCCAGATTCTCAGAAGGTTTTGATTCTATTATGTACTGCAGATGAAATTTCACATTGCATTATATTATTCTCAAATTGTTACACAATTTGTAGATGCAGTTCTTCACAGAATCTCTACTCATCTTTACTTTGGAAAGACTCTGCCTCTGTCAAATACTCTTTTTATATCAGTCATGTTATGGATCTGTTGCCTGTTAAACTGATTTGTTGTAAAATGTTTGTCCAGCTGCTTCTTTTTAGTGCCACTTACTTTTTCAGCATTTAGTTGCACCCATCGTAGCTTTTTGAAGACGTGTTGTTGCCAACAAATTCACCTTTTTTTTTTCTCTAAAAAATTGTCCCTTGTCTGTGTTTGAACATTTGATATGTTTCCTATTTTTCTACTATGAATAAAACACAGGTTTATGAGGTTTGCAAATTAAAACATTTTGCACAGTCTCCCAACTTTTTAGAATTAAGGTTATACAATTATAATGTGCATTTGATGAATAGGAATGATTTGATTTGTATTTGCAAAACAGAATACATGAATAGTATTTTGCTTGTACAAACAACACTGTTTGTTGGTCAATTGCAGGGCATTTATAAAATGTTTAGTTTATTATATGGGAGGTATTTAGCCCCACACAGACACCTTAAATTTGACACCAATATGTAAATAAGTTTGGCATTTCTAAATATTTTTCTTTTGATTACCATATTCAGTATCAGTCTCAGTCCTAAAAGATCATATCACATAATGTCATACTGGTAGATTAATATGCATATGTCTATGCTACGTTACTGCTGACATTTGTTCCATGCATTAAAGCACAGGTGTCAAACATGTGATCCGTGGGCCAAAACCGGCCCGCCTAAGGGTCCAATTTGGCCCATGGGATGAATTTGTGAAAAGCAAAAATTACACTTAAGATATTAAATATGATATCATTTTAGTTCAGGGGGAAACATTCAGGCCAATTTCATCTCAAGTGGGTCAGACCCATAAAATACTAAAATTAAATTATGAGAATGATTGCATTTATAAAATATCCTTTGAAAAAACAGTGAATGACCTTAACAAATATGAAAAACCTGAAATGTCTTAAGAGAAGTAAGTGCAATTTTAACGATATTCTGTCCATTCATAAATGTTTTGTGCCTAAGTTGTAGTGTGCATGTGTAAATGATAAACTCAGTCATAATAATAGTTGTTAAAATTGGACTTATTTTTTTTAATACATTGCAATTTTTTCCATGTTTTTTCATATTATTCACATTTTTTAATGGATAGTTTTCAGACATAAACATTTTTATAGTACAATTTTACTTTTTTGGAGTTGGCATTATTTATAGGTTATTATTTAGCTGATCTAGCCCACTTCAGATCATATTGGGAGGATGTGGAGGATTAAAGCTTTCATTTTTCCACATATACATATCAAAAAATATTTATTTATGATGCATTGAGGTGAGGGCTAACATTTCCATTTCAAGTCCTGCCCCCGAATCGAAATACCATCGGAGCACAGGTCTGAATAAATGTGGCAATAATGATAGTTGTTTTCATCACACAAGCCATTATTAACTCTAATGACACTGTTGAAGTGTAACGCTGCTGCCCACTCCACTCACCACCGCTGATCCACGTCTCAAAAAGCCATGAAATGACCAGGCTCTAAAGAGGCGACCGTGTCATCCCCTCACAAACCACTGAAGTTTATCCCCGCTTCACCTCACTTCAGAGTTTGCTCATCTTGCTGCGCTCTATCAGCCGGCCCAAATGTCCCTCCAGTACAGCCTGTGACCACTTGAAATTGCCTTCCTGTGTCATTCTGTTCACCACTGTAGAGGTGACTCACTTACAGGTGGTCACAAGAGCAAATATGACAAGGTGGTGATTTTCAGAGATGGTCACCACCGCCATTATTTCTCAGACTGAGCTGTTGAAGCAGGATTCACTGTGGGGCTTCTGATCCCCAGTCCTCTTTAATCTTAGACTTTTTACACAGTCCATAGCTGAGCTGGAGTGATTTTATTTTATTTTTTTAGAGAACAACATAATGTGTGATGTAACAAGTCAAAAAGTCAACTTGCGCCAACTGCGGGGGCACTCTCAGGACGGATGGAGACAGTCTCTACGCCATCTGTCCTCAGTTATCACCAACAGTGCTAGCACAGCGGAGTGAGTGAACAGATGTCCTTATGTGATCTCACCACATTACCTGTAAGACCATCATGCATCATCCTTGAACAGACACTTAGCTCTGAGGCTGAAGAGCAGTTTATTTTGGTTGAGGGAGTTTTGGATATAGGCCATGTCGCTGACAGGGTGAGTAGACAGCAGAGTGATGCCTGTGGGATCCAACTTGTCAAAGTGACATTTAGGTAAAGACCAAGTGGATGTTGATCTGTGGCTCTGGTGGAATCTATTTATGTCGTTTGTCCTTCAGTTTCTAAACACAGTGCCAGCATAATCATTAATACTACTATGACTACTGCTGCTGGTGCTACTACTGCCAGTAATAATAATAATAATAATAATAATAATAATTATTATTATTATTATTATAAATATTATTGTTATTATTATTATTATTATTGTAATAATACTATACTACTACTACAATAATAATAATAATCATCATCATCATCATTATCATCATCATAATAATAATATATACTACAGCATGCACCAAACATATAACCAACAAAATAACCTACTATCTCTACTACTACTAGTGACTGGTATATTTTTGGACATTTTTATTTTGATTTGACCCATGATTCTGTCTGCTCATCTGCAAGAAGCATAATCTCAACCTGTATGCAATAACAATTTGCAAATAATAATAGCTTTATATACTGTACGTATTAAACACCAATATACTGTGTATATTAGCCCCTTCTTGAGCCCCATGGGACCTAACTTTGGAAAAGCATTGCATGCAAGTTGTTGTTTTTTTGGTCCAGTTTGAGTTATCCCATCAATTACACATACGTATAACATTTGTCAAGAAAGTCAGAGTGTGTGGTAAAACTTTTTAGACTGTCAAAGAGTTATTATTAGTTATTAGAGTTATTAGACTGTGAAAATAGAAAAACTCCACACCTGTAAGTTAGGGAAGTTGACATCATCAAAACTGTCTCTGTCCAAAATCTGTTTAGAGTTGCTGAAGATGTAGAGATTGCAGTGATTTCCTCCTCTTTTAATTCCTTTTCACCTCATTATTGAAGAGTGCGATAAAATGTCAGATCAGATCAGATTCCTTTTATTGTCATTCAAACACATTAAAAACACGAAGAAACGAGAAGTGTCTCCCAGGACCAGAGTAATAATAAATACTTAATAGATAATCTAAAACCTGTATACTTGTGGCCAAAAGTTTTGGGAATGAGACAAATGGATTGTTTGCTTAAATGTAATTTATTTGTCACTAAATTTATCTGAAACTTATATAGTGCTTCTAATTGTTCTTCAGTGTACCCCAGAAACACCATATGTGTAAATGGTGACACAATTCAAACAAAATCCAGTGACACATTCATTGTTTCTCTCTATTGACCAGATTCTTATTTTTCCTTTATTTCCCTATAGTCCATTACAATTAGATGGGATGTACAACTCTGTGAAAACAAATGAATGTATAAATATGGATAAGTGATGAAACAATAATAATAATTGTCATTATTTTGTGCTAATTATCATTGGAAATCATTGACTATAACCATCACTGTCACGACCAAACGATGGCAAAGAAGCGGGAGAGGCTTACAGTAGTTGAACTGAAAGGAATGCAATTTTGTTGATGAAAAAATAAACTTAATGAGATGAAGCATGAAAATCAGTGTTATCAGCGTGTCTGCTGTTAGATGAGGGTGAAATGATGGATGAAGTGTTGCAATAATAATGTTAAAATTAAACCTAATGCAGCGGAAGCCAACCAAAGAAAGACCAAGGCTGAGGAAACAGACTGAGACAGCCAGGTATAATGCACTCCTGGGAGAGCGGCCAGGAGCACCCAAGGGTGAAAATAAGCTCCGCCCACCAGGACCTGCAAGACAATGGGCACTCAGACGTAGTATAAAACACATATGGAGTTCCTATTTTTTTTGTCTTATGGTTTGCTTTTTTTACACTGTCAAATAAAATACAAAATGCATCCCTTTTTTGGTTGTTTTGCTTCATTTTATCTTGGTTTGGATGATCTGCTAGATGTTTTCACCATTAAAAAAAAAGTTTAAAATCCACAAATAACTGGTTTGTGCCTTCAACTTTCAGTCTGAACTAAAAATCAGCCTTTAACTGGAAAGAAGTCATGTTTTTTTGGCCTAATCGCCAAGTCCTACTCACAAACAGGCACCAGATAAACAGATTATCTGCATAAAACGTGACAAGGCTTCAAGATTAGGTTTGACGACAAGGATTTATCAGATCTGTGGAAAATATGCTAAACTCACAGGTTCATATAGACTTCATTCTCATCGTCAACAGGGATGAGAGTCACAAACGGTCATATGTGAAAATGATCATCTTGGAAAAATTAACAATTACTGAAAACTTGTATTTTTTTCCTGTTTCATTTGTATCACATATGAATGAGAAAACATGGACGTCTGACCAGACCAGCAGCGTTTGGTCTTGCTCCATCCTGCTGTGGGGTCACAACATGTGAAGTCTGATTTGTGGCATGAGCGTGTCCCTTTAGCATTTTAAAGGCATTACAGGAAACTTAAGGTGACCTTTTTATTGCAGTGACCTGCAGCGAACTGTGGTGGCATTACGTCTGGCTCTTGTCAAGCTCGCTTGCTTATAACTTGACAAACTGACAACTTTCTAACCTGGCTCATGTTTCTAATTTAATCCCCTTATGTAACCCCTGCTTTCAAGATAAAAAAGACAAACAAATCACTGACCAGAGCATGCGATCAAAATCAGCAGAAAATAGTAGTACAGAAGAGCTAAACATGAGAAAATCAGGCAAAAATTGCACAAAATATTCATTTATGTTTAACAATACAGAGATAAATATAGACATAGATTTTTTTCATTGTCATCCTCACACCAGCTCCATCAAAACACCCCCATCACCAACAACTGTCTCTCTTTCCCACGCATATTTACACACACATTCAGCTTAGTGTTAACTAATCACGACGGACAACAGGTTGCAATGACATTATGCTTCAAGCACAAGACAAGGTTTTTCTTTTTCCTTCTGTTCCCAGAGCTTTGTCCGAACCTGCGTGACACTGTTTCTCATTGTAAATCAGGTTGAGGGACACTGCTGATAAACAGGGTGGCCAGGGAGGCTCCTTATCGGAATTGATCAGTGAAGCAAGAGGCATGGAAAATGATTTTCTGCTCAGGAGACCATTGAACGGATCTGTATATGTCAATATGTACAACCCAGCCTATGTTTCCATTGTCAGTTCGGTCATGCAAAAAAAAAAAAAAAAAATCAGTAATGATGACAACCTCTGATCCAATCATTTCTACAAAAAAAAGGTTTATTTTAAATGTACAAAGGAAACATTTACATTTAGGAAACATGCCATTTTCTTAACCACACATCTTGTCTAATTATCTTGTTGTTCACATAAAGCTTCAAAAACAACATTGCACTGTGCAATGTTGCAAACAGTGGCTGAGCAGCTAAAACATGAACACACCATGAAGCTTAAGAAAATGTTTTTTCCAGACTGTGTCTGGGTTCTGAAAGGCCCATCAGGAGGGAATATGTCAATCCAAAGCGAATTTGAAAGGCTGTGATTGTTCCCGGTGGGTTTGTGCAGCTCTCATGATGACTTTTTTTCAGTCTCTATATTCTGATGTTCCAAATCAAGCCTCGCTGTCGGACTAAACTACCCATGAGCCATTTACACACTCCAAAAGCCTCGGAAGCCACTGATCTGCCTCTGATCCAAAATGACACTGTGACTTTTCTTTTCAGCTTTCAGAGGGGATTTGGCATCTGTGTGAGAGAACAAAGCTTGGTCAGAAAATGGGAAATGTCAGAGATGAGTCCAGCCTCTTAAAAAAAAGAGGTGTTGCCTGTTACATAATCGTGTGTGTGACTTTCATGTCAGTTTGCTAAGTTGACCAGGGCCATAATAATGACCATATATAGGAAGTGCTGAGGCTCAGCAGAGTGAAGTCACCTTGAACTGGATGTTGCTCTTCACTAAAGCACATTCATCTTAATGGATCCTCACAAATCAAACAGTCTTAAGGACGAATAAGAAGTATTTCCACTTTACTTAAGCACTTATGAATATTTCTATAGAATTCTCCACTACATATTGTACTTTTTAGTTACTTTCCAGGTTGCAGTTTTGGTACCTTTCCTGTTCTCCAGCTGTGTTGATTTGGAGTGTTTGAGATCAACTGAAGGATTATGTGTTCCTTCTCAAGATAAATAAACTCTTGGATTAACTGGAAAATGCATTGTGATAAAGCTGTTTTCCTGAGTTCATGGAAAGTTGACGTTTTAGTGATGTGTGATTTTCTCAGGACAGTGATGCTATAAACATGTGATTATCTTACCGAAGATGATGCTCTGCTGTAGATTAAACTGTTGAAATCAGTCCAGTCTTAACCCAGTGCTACTTTTGTGGCAGTTCCCAAGTATGTTTTTCTCTATATTTAGCCTTTCTTAAGTTATTTATCACCATTTATTATAACATTATTTTCTGTATTTTGCTTTTTTTTTTTTTTTTTTTTACTGAGAATCAAGTACTTTCCTGTATTTAATTCACTGATCATGTAGATGTTCAGAAAAGCTCAAGTTAAAGTTGAAGGCTATTATATCAAAAACAGAGAAAACTTAAGTAAAAGTGACATTTTCAGCAAAGATATCAATAACTGAATGTAAAAATAAGTGTTTCCATCCACTGTCATTGATCCAACTCCATGGGTTTACTGGTAAAAATCAATGTTGTAGAAGATGGCGGTGTTTCCATGGTAACTATGGAGCCTCTGAACGTCCAAATGGATCATATCTGATGACCATGAAAAGATGACAAACTGTATTTTACACTAATTATTTACATGTATTGATAGGATTAGTGGTTATTGAACAGTTATTGAACATTTCAGATCAATAGATGCTTTGGGTCTCTAATGGACCTTTGGGTGTTTAAGGTTTAAACACATTCAGCAGCGCAGTGATAAATACACATTAAATCAGCAGTAAAACTAATCGAAGACATCATTTATATTAATATAATATAGAAAGGGCACTATTTACTTAACAGTTAAGCTAGTTGTATTTGCAGAGGAGTATCACATTGTGGTGCTAGTGCTTTTGCTTAACTGAAAGATCTGACTGCTTCTTTAATTGTGCTTTTCTGGCTTTATTTTTCCATTTTCAGTAAACAATGGATGATGCAGTCAATCTGCCAACACTTTGGCCTGATTCTAAAAATATTCAAGGTGAATGATTCTGCTGAAATCAGGTTAAATACATGTAGTGTCTCCCTAGCATCATCTGCCCTGGATCTGTGATGTTGATATTCAAGTGCGGCGCTAGAGTCTTGATTCAGGGATTTAAGCTGAGCCTGCAAGACAGAGTTCAGCCCCTCTTTCATCTTTATTGTTTTAAAGGTGGATTTATGTACCAGACCCCACTAACTCTGCTGAGTTAAACAAAGATGCCGTCTTCCTGTGGGAATATTACCTGTCGCTCTGCTATATACGGCAGAAAAATGGATTTGTGTCAAACAGGGTGAGTCAGACGACATGAGAAGAAAAGCAAAGCAACACTGGTAGGAGTCACCGAGACGCTGAGTGTATGAGTGATGATGACTGTGTCCACTGAGGGATGCTGTTTGTCTCACAGCGCGTACAGTATGAGGTCAAAGGGTTGCAGTAATGGAGACCTGCACGGCTGATTTACTCCAGCACACGCAAATGAAGAGTGATCATGCTCCGAACATGAAGTGTTGGAGTGCTTCCTGCCTGGCAGCTACGCCTGCAGTGACTTTTATGCCTCACAGCGCTCCTAGGAGTTGGAACTACCAACTTTAACCGTGGTATACAGTGACATGTTTGCTATTAATTATGATCAAACCCGCAAAGTCACAAATGTTCCTCTGGAGAAAGTGCAGGGTGCGTACAGGCTGTCATGCAATCTAGACTCCAATTCACTGAGGCGTCTAATGTGTCTCTGAGTATCACTGTATCTCTCAAACCAACACTGATTTCCATGAAAGAGATGACCACTCAGCTTGTACATATTACATTAGTGAGCAGTTGCCTCTGGAGGCCTGTCCAGTTATTCTGGGTGAGCTCCTCTGGCGCCATGTGATGTCGATAGGAAATGAAGAGGTCGTTGCTGGCTACTAGGCAACTGCAACAAAACGCAAATCATCAACAAAGCGAGGAGGATCCGCAAGATAAGACCTCTATCGCTCCAAATATCAATCAGTCTTGTGTTTGTTATGCTAATGCGCAAATTAAAATTGGACATAATGAAATGTGAGGCAGCTTCTTCCTGTCGGTTTATGGTTTCTTGAATCAGACATCAAAGCCGGTCGGTTCATTCAGCTGACAGGCAAAATGAACGGCGCTTTTTCCTCAAATCAGTCACTCAGTTTTATGAACAATGGAGATGAGTTAGGGATGCACTCAAGATCTTAATGGCCGCACACTGCATGACTCAATATGAATACCAAGAAACAGAAACAAAGGATGAGACAAGAAAAGCAGCTCCAGTGGTTACATGAAGGTGGTTGAAGGATCTGAGCTCGTGGCTGTGACTGAGAAGCAGAGTGTGGGCATTTTTCTCACGTTTTTTTTTCCACAAGCTGGGAAGTGACAGCTGAGACAAGACATCATGTGTCTCCTTCTCCCCACTCTTAGCACACACACACACACACACACACACACACACACACACACACACACACACACACACACACACACACACACACAC
>JAPQRQ010000008.1:21988103-21999966 GCA_037367365.1 Apogon talboti
GGACACACTGGGTTTATGTTCAGTTAATGATATATTTTGTTGAAAAAGTCACTTTTTCTTCAGTTTTCTCTGTTTCTGATATAATAATCTTCAACTTTAATCTGAGCGTTAATGAACATCTACATAATCAGTCAATTAAAGATAGAAAAATACCTGATTTTCACTGAAAAATGCAAAATACAGAGGATAATATTGTATGGTGTATGGTGATAAATCACTTAAGAAAATTAGATAGAGAGAATAATTCATTTAGGAAGTGCCACAAAAGTAGCACTGGGTCTTTATGGATTAATGTCATTTTTATCTGGCTCCATCTTGCATCGATTCTATCTTGTTGTATCTATTGTTTTGTCTTTATCTTTCACATCATTTTTGTCTTATTACATCCTTCATAAATCATGCCTCTCTGAATTTCACATTTCTTTGCTGAGGTCAACCTTTTCAACCTCTTCCAGAGAACACTCCTCTTCAGTTTTAATGAAGAAAATAAGCTCACATTTCATATTATTTCTATATATGTTCCTCTGCAATGTGACGACTCCATAAAAACAGCACTGTAACCCATTTTGGGTCTCACCACAAAGTCTAAGTCTTTATTATAAATATTTAGCATTTAAGTTATAATTATATGTATTGTGGAGGAGTATTAAATTCAAGTTATTATAGCTTCATCTAAATATGAGAACAAATGCAGTTGTGATAATATTTCAGTTGAATATGGACTTTTATTTTACATTCTGTTGGCATTTTCCACTACTTGCAGGTCCAATTCTCAGACTTTTTGTTGCTTTTTGTATGCATTTGCTTATGTGAAATCTCCAGAGCAGTTTTTTTAATTTAATTTTATTTTTTTTTACTTCAGGCTTATTGACAAGGATATGAGTGTCTTACTTCTCCCACAGTCTTCAGCCTACAGGGATCATAAAGAGCATTATGGATAGTTTGGCTTCCTAAAGGCTGATGTCTGCTTGCTGCGTTTAAAGAGTCTTCTAAATCGAATACAAGATCAGGACAATTGATTTCTGAAGTAGGTTAGCTCAGGACAGTGAAGTGGGTGTGTAACGTTGCCCCTTTTTCGGTGAAAGGTGGAGATGGTAAATAAATATTTGACAGCAGCAGCAGCAGCAGCAGCAGCAGCATTCACCCTGTCCTGTGGTGTGTTTGCAGTGTGAGAGGCGGTGAACTACTGGAGTTGTCTTGGCTGTTATGCCCAGTTTTACGGCCTGACTGCGTCCTTGGAGAGGAAGAGCTGCTGTAATTGGTTTCTCAATGAAGGATCATCAGCGGTTCCCCGGAGGTTTGGTGGACTGGTGCGTATAGCGCTGCTCCATCGCGCGTCCGCTCTCGTCTTTTAAACACCACGTTGCTTCTTTTCTCCTGAAATAAACAAGTGGGCAGTGAAGGGGATCTTCGGGAGCTTCATCATCATCATCCTGCGCGCGTCCGAAAGGGATATTCTTCCTCCGTTTCCAGTGTCAACCTGTGCGCGTACGGGAGCGAATCGTATCGTCCGCGTCTGACGGAGAATCGCAGGCAAAGTTTACCACGGATTTCAACATGAGTGACCTGGAGGACGACTTTGCGAAGATCCTGCTGCTAAAGGAGGAGAGGATACGGGACTTGGAGAGGCGTTTGGCGGACAGAGAAGACGAGATTCAGGAATTGAAGAGAAAATTGCACAAATGTCAGTCTGTTCTTCCCAGCGCTCAACTTATCGGACCGAGGACCCGCAGGGCGCAGGGCATCTCCGCGGAGCCGCAAACGCACCAGGACTTGTCAAGACAATCTTTTCGGAAATACGCCAAATCCGACTGGTAAGATTGTTTACTACTTTATTCTCCCGTGCACCAGTTATGTGACCGAGGGATTGTGTAATGTCTGACAAAGACGAGGAACATGTGTCAGTTCATATCCCAGCTTTTCTTCCCATTATAAGGAAAAATGGTGATGGTGAAAGTTGTTGGAAAGCTGCTCAATGTCAACACAGATGTGCTTTAACATGAATACGCACGTGTTTTCTGGAACTCCACTCACTCCAGCACACGCAGATTCTTGCTGGACTTTGTGTCATTTCTCCATAAGACCTCCTGTGGTTTTTATTTTCCCTGTTTTTTTTCCCTCCCTCTTTCTCTCTCTGTAAATGGGAGATGGAGACGTTGGCCATGAATGGAGGAGCACTTTCATTCTTGGGGCCGATGACGCAGCTTCAAGGCGAGCTTCAGAAAGAGCTCCTAATTGATCAGATCCATCATGGCAGTCCCACAGGACACAGACAGGAAGAAGTGCGATGCATTATTGGCTTTTAGTAGCTGGACGCTGAGGACCAGAAGTGCATGTCTGAGGATATTTAATACTCCATTAGAAAACGCTTTGTTTGACCATATGCTTCCTTCATCACCTTTAGGTGCTCGTTTTAGCCTCATGGTGTTCCTGTGCATGTGCATTTTTAGGATTTATAAGTGCAATAATCTGTTATTTCACCCATTACATTCCAGTCTCTGCAGTTTAATTGCCACATTTTCAGTAACTTGCAGAAAAAAGTTGTTCAGATCGCTGCCTTCTAACATTTAATCTAAGACAGTCAGGATAAATTGTTGCATTGATATTTTAAACACAAACAGAATCAGTTTGATAACTTCATTAAAATGCAAAGGACAGTTTGGTTAATTTTATTTAGATGGCTAGACAGCTTCCAGTCCTCATTTGCATTCATAAATTGTAGGGCAGTTCCTGATTTGCACTCATTAAGTAGTCCTGGATACACCTTGAAGCAACTCAAAAGCTCCCCAGAAAAGTTAACAGCACACACTTAAAATGTTTGAGGATGGCTTCATGACACACATGTGAACTTGGGAAAGAGATGCTACATTTACTCAAGCACTTCTCTACAGCAGGGGTTGTTTTGGAAAGGGGTGAAACTCTGCACACACTCCAGGGTGATAGGGTGGGGGCACCGATGAGGCGGTAGGATCTGTAGGTACATAAGGGCGTCCACCTGGATGCTGGGCCGCCGTGGGGTCAGAGACGGTGTGACCCCCATTAGAGTCAGGACAAGGCACCAGCCTGCGGCCCGCCCCGCTCATCGGATTACCGCAGCATGGAGCAAAGGATCCTGTTTCTATTGATCTGCATAGGAAAAGGGCTGAGCTGGATGGTTAGAGAGGTGAAATTTAAAGCGCAGAGGTGCTTTGAAGGACAAAAGGCAGGCCGTTTATGATGAGAGGAGATGGGGATGTAGAAAGTCAGGCCTTGAATCTCCACACACCTGCAGTTTCCTGATAAACTTATGCTGCTGCTGCTCAGGCTCTTGTGTCTTCACAGTGTATTACTCATTGACTACAACAGAAAAGTCGCCTTGGGTTCATTAGACGTATGATTTTTAACCAAACAGAATAATTTTGGAAAAACAACAGCTTCTATTTAGCTGCTTCTAAGTAGTACACATGCAAATGACTTGCATTGTAATGGAACAGGTGTTCTGCACAATTATTTTGCTTTCCTGCACATAAAAAAAAATCTCATTTCTGTTTTCATTTTTCAGGAGTTTGAAGCTCTTTTTGTCAGTGTTGGTGTTTGGCTGCAGCTGAATTTCTGTCCTTTGGAAATGTAGCCTCCCATCCAAAAGCAGAAGCCAACTGGTGAACTTTACTGCACAGCCAAACATCTCATTATTTGCACTCTTGGAGCCATTTGTGCGCCCTTGACGCACACATTACAGATACTCTTAACATCTTAAACATATCACTGAATAATCTACCATTAAAATTAATACACACAAAGTTTTCTGCAGATCAGCAGAAACATGCTACCAGTGTTGTTGACTGTGGCTGATCCTCACCAACCACAAGAGGGCAGCTGAGATCTTTTATTAGACCCACTCGTCTCATTTCATCCGTTCACATGTTTTTTTTTTTCCTGAGGAGGAAGATGCTTTAACCACCACCACCAAAAACATAGGTGTTGAGCCAAAGGAATCTCACGGATCTGTGTCAACACGTGCTCCCCCTAGTAATTCACACAGTTACTCTTCATCTTTTATCAGATTGTCCTTGACAGTTTTTCCTCCTCTGAATTTGTCCAAACGCTGGCGCTGAGCTTTAGATGACTCACTGGGATAATGTGAACAGACACCGGTGGCGCTCAGAGTCCAGACACTCGAGATTAGATGAAGAATCTGGAGGTGCTATGAAGAGCTGGCAGCCTTAGTAGGATAGCTGTGGGATTTTCATATCTATTACTGGGTTGGACAACCTGTAACAGTACAATTTTTGACTTTTATTCCATCCCATTTTCATATGTCACAAAAAAAGAAATTGGTGTTGGGAGACGGTGCTGTGATTCTGTGCCACAATTGAAATCCATGTCACTGATCTGTGTTTACCTAGCGGAATGGCACGTCAAAAGCTCGTCCCTTCACCCAAAATTGAAAACCACATTGTTTATTTTTGCATAAAGCTTCATTAACTTTCCATCACATTCAACTTCCATTAAGGCTCTGTTGCTCATCTATTTCTAACTCGGCAGCCTCGGGGCGAGTTACTGAGGTATGATGACACGGTATTGCGAGCTGTACCTCTCTCACCGAGTCCATTATTCATGTGAGACGGGCGCCGTCCTCTGTGGAGTGGCAGACTGCACTGTGCCACGGATTCCTGTAGGCGCCCTTCTCGCCATGCGTTCTCCGTGGGTCGCAGCCTGACGCACTCGGGAAGGACGGTCCTCCGCTGTCACACCGCCGCCGAGGGAGGGAGGAGGGAGGGAGAGACACAGAAAGAGAGAGAGAGAGAGGGTAAACTTTGCGTGGTTGTGGTTTAGACGCTTTTTGGGCTCACCTTGGCTCATCAGCCCAACATACCATCGCGTAGATTCCCGGCGCAGCGCGCAGGAGGGAGGAATCCCCCTTTGGAGAGAGAGAGAGAGAGAGAGAGAAAGAGAGAAGATTGGGGCTGCGTGCTCTAAAGCTGTTCATGCCGGATAAAGTTTATGAGCAGAGAGGTAGAGGTGCGAGGATAAAGACTCGACTGCACACCTTCCGATAAAACTTGCTGGGAAGTCACTCGTCGCAGCCGTTTTGCGATGGGCACCTTGCGCGACCTCCAGTACGCGCTTCAGGAGAAGATCGAGGAGCTGCGCCAGAGGGACGCGCTCATCGACGAACTGGAGCTGGAGCTCGACCAGAAGGACGAGCTTATACAGAGACTACAGAACGAGCTGGACAAATACCGATCCGTGATCAAACCGGCAACCCAGCAGGTCCACAAGCAGAACGAGCTCCACGAGCAGCAGCGCACGAAGAGGCAGGCTATTTCGGCCGAACCCACCGCCTTCGACATCCAGGATCTTAGCCATGTCACCCTACCTTTCTACCCCAAAAGTCCACAGTAGGTGTCCACAGTATTCCACCTGCACAGTCTACTTCTTTAGTGGTATTTTGGCAGTGAGTATTAGGCTCCAGTGTGAGTTAATTCACCCTCGTTCACCTTTCTGATTCGTGTAACATGTGGCGCAGCAGGTGCAACACCTGTAGCACATATGGATGAAGTGTTGAGCCCTGACAGCAGCAGCAGTGATCCACCCCCCCCCCCACACACACACACAAACACACACACACACACGAACACACACTGTAGAGATGAGTGGCTGGAGAACTTAGAAAATGTATTGACAACTCATTTTATTGTGACAGTTATCTATAATGTTAGCAGCAGTCAATAACCCAGCTACTGTGGGTGAGAAATGAGCATGTAGTAGTGACAGGGAATTATAGGTTTATAAAGCGGCTGATGGCAGATCTGTGTAGCGTTCCCATGTCTATTTTATACAAGCTGTGATGTTGTGACAGGCTTGCTTAACAGACTCTCGGTGAATGTTTATCTTATGATTTCTCTGAAGGTAGACACTCTGTCTGTTCTTTCAGATGCTCAAACAAACACCTCTGCGAAGTACAACGTGAGTTCAGTTTGTCGGCATAAAGTGGCTCAAAAATAGCCCACTGCTGTGAAATAATCTGGCTGTTTGGTAGGTTTGCACACAAAGGTTGTGCTATTATGAATACACTTCCTCTGTCGTGTCTCGATTTATCTCGTTGCAGGTAAAACTTCAACAGTTTATTCTAAGACAGTCATAATAATGTTTCACAATCTGCCGGTGCACATTACCGTATGTTATTCTCAAACATATCAGACTTTGGCTTGATATAAGATGGCAAGATGCATTCAGGTGAAGTGTTTTTTTTTATTTTGTAGTTTACTTCTTCCTCTGTTGGTCAGGAACGATCTCTTCTCAGAACTAAAGCAAGTTTTGTCAACGCACAATCTGCAAAAGTAGGTTTCTGTAAAAGAAGCTGATTGAGGGGTTTTTAATTTAAATGCATTTGTGCCATCCCCTAATTTTACTTTTACCACTACAGTATGTTTTTGTCATCTTGCTGGGGTTTAAGACAGAAATCACAATCAAGGAAGATAAAAGTCTGCATCGCAGGTAGATCAGATGTGTCAGATATGAATGTCATTATTCTGTCGACAAGCAAACAAACAAAGCTCCAGGGATTTCATCGAAAAAAAGATTGCACAATAAGAGTGTTATTTATTTGAAGAGGAAAAAGCCATTAGTCTTTGTTGCGCCTGTCAGCTCAGTGCGTTAGCAAGCGCAAGGAGCAGATGCTTTTTGGTGCGATTTGTCTGTGTTTTTTTGGATGTAAATGAGTCATTGGATACTTTTGTGAAATGTCAGATGAGGACGGCGTACTATAATGTCCATTTCGTCATGTGATCATCCATAGGATTGACCCTTTTACTTCGTTTTGCCTATTTCAGTTAAGGGATTTGGCTTTTATCAGATGCCAAAACAAACAGAAACAAAACATATTTCCAAGTCGTTAACTTCTTATGAACAGAGAACATTAGTGGCTGTTCACATCTCAGTTTGAGCAGTTCAAGGGGCAAAGCAATCGTCTGTAAATGCATTGTAAACTGGATTTGGCTGATTAGCGAGAGCTGCTCGGTTTGATTGAATGCTTTCTGACAACAGTCCTCACAGGGAAACACAAAGGAAAAAGTCATGATTGAGCTGAATCCACTCAGCCTTTGACCAAGAAGTTGTCGAAACTTCAATCAAAAGCTTTTCAACGACAGCCTGGAGTGTCTGCCTCAATTTTTCATCTAAAAGAAATTTATTCAGCATCTCTATTCTTATGAACATAAAAAAACATGACCGAAAACAGAGCTGAGAACAAATGGGCTGTTGAACCTGCAGCTCCCTCAGATGTTCCGTTTGTTCTGGACCATAATTTTATTTGTCAGTAAGTGCACCTCATTTACATACAGGTTTTTTATGCCTGAAAGTTAAGTCAAAGAAATGAAATACAGTGAAATGTCCTTTTGGAAAATATGCAACAGGGCTCATGGGAAAAAAAAACCCCTCCCCATTAAATGTTCATTTTGATGCTAATGTCTGTTTGATCTGACTAAATGTTTATATTTTTCCTTCATCTTCACCCACTTTATCTTCTTTACAAGGTTTGTACAGTGCTCCTTTACACATCCTCCATCTATCAGTATTTCTCTAATGTCGCCTCTTATTTCTCGTAGCCACTCCCACTTTTCTGCCACTGCCCTCCTTTTTTCCCCCTAAAAGAGCATATTTTCTCCTTTTAAGGAAGGCTGAACTTGCTCAGCCCTAAACTTCACTAGTGGACGAAGGCAAATATATTCTCCTCGCAAAGGAGAGGAAGGCTGATGTTTTTGTAAGAGTCTGGTTGGGCCCAGATGTTTGGTAGCGTTGCCTTCAGACGCTGTCGTCAGAAGGGTCTCCATCAGTTCTGAAGTCTGCTGGGTGTAAATGTGAGGGACGCAGGTTCAAGGAGGCACATTTTCAGGGAATTAGGAGTTAACTTTGGAAAAATAAAGGACTCAGTGCCGCTCTGTGAGTTTTCTTAACAGTACGCCAAATTTGAGTGAGGGAGGCGAGAAGTTAATAAACCCAGAGTAACCTCTTCCAAAAAACCCCAAAAACAAACCTCACTCGTTGATTAAGCTCTTCTTCCTAAAACCTAATGAGGGTTGTCAAGATGAAATCTGAATCATCTTCTCATCTTTTTTTTCTGTCACTGCTGAAAAATGGAGGAGGTTTCAGATGCATGGTGCACATGTTAACATAGTTTGGGAAGAAAGTAGGGGTGTGTGTGTGTGTGTGTGTGTGTGTGTGTGTGTGTGTGTGGGGGGGGGGTTAAAAATAGGTGCGACGCCTTAATCTTCTCTTTTCAATTTTCAGCAGCAGCTTGCTCTGCCTCTCAAGGGCAAAATCAGACTGTAACAGGTAACATTTTGACTCATGGTGTGTGGTCTGCCGGAGAGAGCTGCTGCACAGAGGAAGCTTCAACAACAATTAAAACCCTTGACCTTGTCTGTTCAACCACTGTGTCTCTTCAGTTTCCCCCTGTTACTGTGGTTTGCATGTTACCTAAAAAGTTTATATTAGAGCTGGAAGTTCCTCTAATCGATCTTAATTTGACATATTATCATCTCCTATTATTTTAAATGGTCTGTGTATTAGTATAATTACCGTATTTTATAGAGAACGTTGCATTATGAGCTCATTCATTCATTCATTTTCCAAACTGCTTAATCCTTTGAGAGGGTCCTGGAGCCTGTCCCAGCTACACCCTAGATGTATTACTAGACATATATAGAGACATTAACATTCACACTCTAAATTGGCCTTTTAACCTACTAGTGCGAAGCTACAGACAGGGAGAACATGCAAACTTGAATCAAACCCAAACCTTTTTAATTTCATCATAAGCTAGTTGCATTAATGTTGCAAGGTGAATGTAATTAGTTAAATCCATGTATTGTGATTTTTTCTTTAGCATTCATCTTCACTTCAGTGTTTGGTTTTAATCTGTATTAATCTGCAGACTTTGTGTAATGTGTTGTTTTGTTGCGGCCGGAGAAACAATGACTGACAAAGTAATGACTTCAGAGTCATGTTAATGCATAAAAACATTTTTGCTTCATTATAAATCTCTGGCTAAACAAATCAGGCTGTCACAGGTCGTTGAATTAATGGGAAACACTGCAGCTTTCACAGATGTACTGTATGTATAGTTAGGAAAATGTGGATTAGTGTTTATTTCATCAGCCGCTGTCAAAATATTGTAAGAAACTTCTTATCTAGTCAGATAAGAAGAACAACAAAAAGCCATCACGCACAGCAGTAAGTCAGTAAAAATGAGAATATCTAGAGGGAAATTTGGTCTAATTTGGATGCAACTTGACTCTATATTATAGGAAGTGAAAAAATTGTGATTCAGGACATGGATCGTGAATCTACCTCAAAAGATCATGGTGTAATCTTTTGGCCCGATTATTCAGCTCCACTTTAAATGGGAAGTCTCAAATAACAGAAAAGTACATGGTGCTCAAAGAAAAATATGCGGTGAAACAGATCTGCAAATAGGGCTTGTTTTGTGCAGAAGGCCAGGAATGATCTTCACAACCAGACACTGACGTTGTTCTGTTGAACAGTCTGACTTTGACGAACATTAGACAGTCTGCGAAGCTATGAGGCGAGTATAGTCCTGTATTTACTCACTTTATCTGTTCGTACTCATGCCTGGATGAGTGAAAGCAGACCTGTTTGGAGTCTCAAAGGAAAGGCTTTTGCATGCGAAATCTTTGAGGAACGCACCAACTATGTAAGCATACTATTTGAGATTTGTGCCAAAAGTAATCAAGCAGCACATGTCGTAAAAATTATGCTCTTTTATTTTCTAAATGTTGGCCAGGGTTCAATTTTGTATTCCCAGGCTGACGTTGATGGTCTCTTTACAGCAGCTTTTTTATTAATCTCTCAATTTTGGAAGCTTTATATTTAATGCAGTGAAAAATTCTGCACAGATTGGATAATATGTGGAGGACAGTTTTATGAAGAGGACTAGAGAATTTCTCACTGTAAGATATTGACTTTTGAAACTTTACATATGTATATAATGTGCAAAAAAGAGACTGATTCCTGTCAAAATGTATATAGAGTGTATAAATACAAAGGTACATTGCAGGTTTTTCTGAATCCTTATAGGGTGGAAGAGCAGAAATAGTGTGGGCTTGGAGGATTTTCATGTCATTTTTCTTATATATTTTTTTATTTAGTAGTGTACTGTGCGAGCAGAGAAGGCGCTGTGTAGTGGGAACTACATCATAAATGCCTTCCAGGTTATTTGCCCTTTTAGCTCTAAGCTCCTAAGGTGATCATCATCAACAATGCACCTTGAAATCAGTTTTTCAAAAGGGCAGCGAGCACAAAAAGCCCGGAGGCAGTTCAGCGGCGGCTTTCAGACGTACTTTCCGGGTGAAAGTGCTTGCTTCCCTTTTTTTTTTTTTTTTTTTTTTTTTTATGAATTAGGGTATAAAAGCTTCACTCTCAGTAGGAGGGGACTCCTTGTTGGATTAACCCTAATACATATTATTAACCTCATTCATCCAGCTGACACTCTGTCAAAACCCGCTACGGAGCACTCAGCCCGGCAACTAAGACCCTGGTGATAACATGCTTCAATGAATGAAAGATCTTGACTCACCGTGCAGGATGTGGTCCGCCTTCAACTCCTCTTCAGTCTCCTGGCACCTCTCTGTATTCAAGAGGTTCAAACTGATGCTTTCCGTGACACTGTCAGACTCAGCAGAGTTTAGCCTGTGTTTACCGGTTGTGAAGTGCTAGACACCTTTTAAACACCGAGCCTTTCACCTTGTTTTATATGGAGCCTCCACAGTACCCCATCTCATGTGTATGTATTTATCTGAAGGAAAGGTTTGACATTTTGGGAGTTTTCTAATACTTTGTTAATCTTTTCTTGACAAAAGTTGGTTCAGAGGATCCATATTCACATCCAGTCCAAAGTAGTGAGTAATACACATGTACATCGTATATATCTACCATTAATCTTAGTTTAAGAATATCAAATGGACCATGGATATACAGTATGTATAGTGATGGGTGATCTATCCAAAATGACTACATCTGTCAAGGTTTTTCAGTTTTCTCTGTTTACTTGATCTGTGAGCGATGGCTTTTTGTTGTTGTTGGAGTGGAAATTCTGCACTTTTGCATCATTTTTGACTGACGTTGCAATATCACAATATCTAGATGTAAGCTATAAACACTAGTTTACATTTTCTAGCGTATACAGTTGCAGTGCTTCCATTAACCCATAAAGACCCAAACATCCATCTATGACCAAATCCATCAACTGATCTGAACTGTTTCATACCTATTGATCCACTAATCCTATCAAAACATGTAAATAATTGGTGTAAAATACAGTTTGTCATCTTTTCATGGTCATCGGATATGACCCATTTGGATGTTTAGAGGCTCCGTAGTGACCATAGAAACACCATCATTTTCTACAACATTGATTCACCAGTTAGTTATATAAAAGACAGTGGATGGAAACACTTAGTTTATGTTCAGTTAATGATAGCTTTTACCAAAAAAGTCACTTTTTCTTCAATTTTTTCTGTTTCTGATGGAATAACTTTTGAATTTACTCTGAGCTTTTAGGAAAACACCTGATTTTCACTGAAAAAACATAAAATACATAAGATAATATTACAAAAAATGGTGATAAATCACTTAAAGAAGGTTAAATATAGAGAAAAAAAGTAACACTGGGTCCTTATGGGTTAATTACATTGACTGTGGCCTAATTTTTTCACACTAAGCAACAGTGTAAAACAGAGTCTGCCTATGGAAGTTCAGACTGACAGAGACATAGACAGATAGACAGATAGATAGATAGATAGACAGACAGACAGACAGACAGACAGACAGACAGACAGACAGACAGACAGACAGATAGATA
>JAPQRQ010000008.1:22000066-22015408 GCA_037367365.1 Apogon talboti
AGATAGATAGATAGATAGATAGATAGATAGATAGATAGATAGATAGATAGATAGATAGATAGATAGATAGATGGTAAGAAACAGTAAAAACTGGTAAGAAAATCTGGACAGTTAAACAGTGAGGTGCAACAATAAGCTGTAATGTGCATAGTAAAAGTGGAATTTCTCAGTAGGGAACAGATGCATAAACAACATTGAAATGCATAGTGAAAAATTATGTTTCTGACATGAGTTTTAACATTTCACTCAAAATCTGTAGGTTAATGCTGACTGAAACTGAATACTTTAGGGTGGACAGGTGCTGGAGTTTCACCACCAATGACTGGTTGAAATAAAGTCATTAGCCCGGTGTCACTGTTGCTGTAATTTAAGATCAGTTACAGTTTAAGGTCATGAGATCGCCCAACCCTGCATATAAAAAGAACTGGTACCCAGACTAGACAGTAGTTTCAACAGTGGCTACTTGTAGTTCTGCACTTAAGAAGTCCCCCTGCGACCAACAAAGGATTTTCCTCATCGATCGCAATGAGAAAAAGAGAGTCTGTAAAATGACTGAAAGAACACCTACTGCAGGACTGAACACTGACTGATCCAGAACATGAGGGGACAGCAGGTGAAGCACTAATATGCATCCTCAGCAGCTGTAGTCTGCATGTGCAATGAGCCACATAATGAGGAAGTTACCAACTTTTCTGGCTAGAATGTAAAAAAAAAAACAAACAACATTTTGGGTTTTGGTATAAATATCGAGTTAGAAAAGTAGGCTGTCACAATCTGTAGACACTGCAGCTTTCACAGATGTCCCAGAAATACAGTCAGGAAAATGTGGACTAGTGTTTATTTCATCAGCTATTGTCAAAATATTTTAAGAGTTTATAGTCAGATAATGACAGTAACAACAACAAGCCATCGCACACAGAAACTACAGGAAACTGTAGGAATGCATGGTAAAGTTTTTTGCAACTCATTTTATAAGACGAGAAAAAAAGTTTGGATTTGGATTATGGACTGTGACTCGACCACAGATGATCATCATGTGACATTTTGGCCTACTTTAACCCATAAAGACCCAAACCTCCATCGCAGACCAAAAGCATACAGATCTAAATTGTATAATACCTGTTGATTCACTAATCCTATTAATACATTAAAATAACTGATTGGTAAAATGCAGTTTGTCATCTTTTCATGGTCATCAGATGTGACCCACGTGGACGATCAGGTCCGTGGTGTCCGTGGAAACACCGTCATCTACAGCATACAGGGTGTCTTAAAAAGTATGGGACTTTGGAAGGCTGTTTTCCAGACCTTGAAAAGTCTGGAATTTTGTGTGAAAGTCTTAATAAAGTATGGGGGAAAAGTTTCTCTCCAAGTCGAATTTTAGAGTATGCTCAAAGGCACATAATCTTGTAAGATTAGAAATACATGAGGAAAACATAGAAAAAAAACTTGATCTGATTTCACTAACCGGTCGGAACTGGAATGATTCTAGTCAGACTTGGTTGTGTGATATCCAAGCACTTTTGTGTTTTTCATATGTTTTGGAAATGTTTCTGTCAGTAAAACATAATTTACTGCAAATTATGCATTCATACATCCATACATTTATTAGCTTTAACTTTTCTACTACACACAACAGGTACAATCTCAACCAAAGAAGTAGGCACAAGTATAAAAGTACATAAAGTCAAAGTTTTGGGGAAAAACATAGCAATTTTGAAAAAGTCTGTGATTTTTATGTGGATAAAGACCAAGCACCCTGAGCATTGATTCACCAGTAAAATCCATGTCGTTTGACAAATTGGATGGAGACACTTGTTTTATGGTCCGTTAATGATATACTTTGTTGAAAAGGTCACTTTTTCCTGATTTGATCTAATAACCTTTGAAATTACTCTGAGCTTTTATGGACATCTACATGATCAGTAAATTAGAAGGAAATACCAGTTTTTCACTGAAAAATGCAGAGGATTATATAATAAATGGTGATAAATCACTTGGGACAGACAAAAAGAATTAATTTGGAAGTTGCGAACTAAATGTGTAAGAGGTACATGCTCTTTTGGTTTATGCACCAATGGGAGGCTTCGGGATTCCAACTCTAAAAATATGCACCAATGAGCTGGCCTGTCTTTCCTACCACCACCTAAAGCTAAAGCTAATAAACACATCTGTTCTTCTTATCACACAATATGCTTAGATGATTTAATGTACTGGGAGGGTTTATAGAAGTGACAAAAACAAACAAGATAGGATGATAAAAATGTTCTATTCCTAAGCATTGGACAGTGGGAACCTAGCTAGCTGTTTACTCTGGGTCCCAGCCGTTATTTAGCCTCTTGACTCTGAGAAAGCAAATGTCCCATCATGTCAAACCATTCCTTTGACATAGTTTCTCCTTTCATAATTACACGCATGGTCATTCAACATGTGGAATGCTCTAATGAGTCTGCAGTTTGACGGCTGATTTAGCTTTTAGAAGTGCAACATTCTGCTTCCATCAGGCGAGGATTTCGCTCCACTCTTTGATGGAAGTCAATAAATGTTCTGTTTCGCTCTGTTATTACTATAGAATACATACAGTTTACCCTGGAAAGGTGAGCCAAAGCTAATAAACACATTAACATTAATACATTTGTGTTGTTTAGACACACAAACATATGTTAGGAATGGGTTTTAATGTATTGGGGGGGGGTTAGTAGAGATAAAAGCAAAGATATAATGATAAAAATATGATATTGGAAGAAAACTGTTTTGTGGTCAGCTCAGATTAATGGGTTTTAGCTCCTTTAGCTCAAAGAGTTGCATTCATGTTGTAAATGAACTCAACTCCATGAGAAAGCAAATTTCCCAAAATGTCAAACCACTACTTTGACTTAATTTCCCCTTCCATAATTACATGCATAGTCGTTCAACATGTGGAATGCCCTAATTAGTCTGAGTTTGATGCCGATTTTGCTTTCAGAAGTGCAACAGTCAGCTTCGATTAGGCGTGGATTTGACCATTTAGGGACTTGTTCTATTGTTTGGCGGAAATCTAAAGGTTTTTGACATCTCTGAAAGGAAGTTCTTTGAAAATCCACATTGAAGTCTGAAGATTGACTTTAACCAACATAGACATAAGTGTTAGCTGTTGAACTGGATTTTAAAGAACACTTCACACAAGGGGTTTGTTCAGCGCTTGTGTAGGTTTACGTCGTTTCTTTCCCTGCTTCTGTCTCATTACTGTAGTTCCCAAGCATCATTTGTCATCATTGCTGCAAAGACATGCGCATGAAATTGTGACTGTGGAGGTCAGGTTTTATAATGTTCTTTTTTCACCTTGTCTTCAGGTCTAAGGATCTGATCAAGGAGGCAATCTTGGACAACGACTTCATGAAGAACTTGGAGCTGTCACAGATTCAAGAGATTGTGGACTGCATGTACCCTGTGGAGTATGGAAAGGACAGCTGCATTATCAAGGAGGGCGACGTGGGCTCACTGGTCTATGTTATGGAAGGTAAATGCATATCTGAGCTGGCATATGAAGAAGGCCTGAAAAGAGACACTGTAATGACTTTTTTTTGACGTTTGTGATACCTATGAAACTGTAGGACAAGAGATTTGAGAGCAGCGTCATGATAATGATGAAAAAGAAATGAAAGGGCATTATTGATGAGAGGTTCCTGCAGGGAAAGGAACTAAAACTCAAGACAATAACATCTGTGATCCTGTGTGAATCACTGACAACCCGTTGGTTTTATTTTATATGATACTGTGAGCCTGCTGTGTCCTTTATATTTCTTTTTTTTTTTTAGCCGCATGTGGTTTGTGGTTGAAATGGGTGTCGGAGATGAAGAGCAGCGATGACAGGAATAACAGCGCATTGTCCACTCTAACACTGATGGAATTTGACACAGGGAATTTTCACATGATTTGTGACAGAGAGATGCAACAAAATGTTCAGAGCTGTTATCTTCAGCAACTGATTTGACCCCAGAGAAAATGAGTTCTGTTAATGCCGGCTAAATTTAATAGATCAATATTGCAAAATGGGGGTGAACTTAGCTATTTAAAGAAAATAATTTTTGTTGTTTGCCCTTCACATTGTATTCGTGGGAACAATGATATTTTGAGTAAAGTGGTTGGATCTTAATCTCTTGGTAGAACTACATTGTGGCCGTGGGGTTTTTGAAGGTAGACCAGAGGCTGAGTAAAGTATTCTGTGAAAATTCTTAGTTCTAAAAATAACATGACTACCGTGCTGATCTTTAATAGCTTACCCACAGACCGGAAAATTAAGGCACCATGTGGTTACATCTAGTGTATAATGGGTATTGTTAAGATTCTTTCAATGCTATTACTCTTATCAATACTGCTTATCGATCCAGTACTTTAACGATGGCTCTTTTCAGGCTAGGGTTAAAACTGTCAACACAGTTATTTGCTGTCTTTTCTCATGTATAGAGTGGGCCTATATAATGAATATTATTTCGTAGTGAAGTGCAACAGCATTGTTTTGAGCTGATCACTATTAGAGTTTATTATGACAGTAATGTAAAACAGATGTCAAATCATTTACTTCAAAAGAAAACAGTCTTTCACTCATCACTTTAAGTATAAAACTGAATGCAGGACTGTCAGTATTTTGACAGTTTAATTATTAACTCATATTCATATTTTGGTGGTGTGATGGCATAGTGGTTAGCACTTCTGCCTCACAGCAAGAAGGTTACAGGTTTCCTCCATGCACTCTGGTTTCCCCTGCCATTAAAAACAGGAACATTCATCTGTTAGTGCTTCTGACCAGTGCTGATGAAGATCTGGAGTTTCCCGCCTTCAGTGGCAGCTCACAGCTACTAATGTGTGCTATATGCTAATGCTAATGCAAGGTGCTCTGTGTGTGTGTGTGTGTGTGTGTGTGTGTATTAATATTTGTAAAATATTGAAAATATTGAAATATTGAATACTGAATTTCCCTACAGGCATAATAAAGTGAGTTGACGTTTAACCTTTTAATTAGGCTGCTAGCATACAGGTACAAAACATAAACAGGGCAGACGAGATGAAGTATCAGCTGTTTCTCCACCTGTTCTTGACAGACTGTTGTTAGGTTTTGTGACAGATTGTTTATGAATCTGTCTGAATATATAAAAGATTTGTTGCACTTGTGTTTCCTGTTTAGTTTTAGGGTGTATTCAGACTAGGATGTGGACATGCCCGGATTAAGGATCGATGCAGAAATGTCAAAAATCCATGTTCTGAATGTAATGTTATTTTAATAATGTTAACAGCATAACTAAAAAGGCGTAACTAAATTGCGACTGCTGCCCCGTCCCGAACAGTTTAAGGTGATGCACACACAAAACAAAAAGATGGCAAATAACTATTCCATGCGGCGCCTACAACTCTGTTAAAAGCGAGTATTCGGAAACATTTTGGTTTCTATGAAGTCGAGGGGGAAAGGGAACTGGACAAAAGCCACAGTATTTGCAGGGCGTGTCGAGCGCCAGTGAAGTATTTTGGGAACATGACGAACATGATTAAGCATGTTCGTCTTCCCGTGGGTTCTTTGCGATCCAATATGTTGCCAGGTACATGTCTAACCTTCCAGTTGACACATTTTTGTTGTCTCAATAAAAGGTAACGGAAGCAAATTCATCAGCTTGTTTTCATTATAGATCATTAGAAATGCATTTAGTTTTAAAAATAGCAAGTACTTGTCATACAGTGAGAAAAATATTAATTATTGCGGGGTGCATCCATAATCGTTTATAATCGGATCGTAACCCTCTGAATAGAAATCAAATCTAATCGTCAGGAACCTAGTGATGTGCACCCCTATTTCAGACCTACTTCGTTTGGTCTGTTTAAAATAGACCAGAGTTCGTTTCCCTGGTAAGCCCTGACTTTTTTTTAGGTGTGAATACAAATATGCAAACTCTGATTCGAACCAAACAAGCTTAGAAGAGGTGGTCTGTTTCCAAACGGACTCTGGGCCAGTTCACTTCTGGTATGAATATAACAAACCAAGGAACCACGCGCCTTTTTGTGCTTGACGAGCCACTGTAGCCACGTGGCATTGTGGGAAAGAAAAAGATGGAAAACGTTGCTAATAATTTGCATTTTGTTTGTGGCGTAATGATATCGTGCAATGAGAAGAAGGCTGTGCTGCTGGCCTTGGTGTAGGTGTCAGAGCATCTAGTTTCGAGATGTATTTGAGTGATTTTACCTTGAGTGAGTAGTAAAATACATGTGGGAAGAAAGGCAATAAAAAAGACACATAACAAAAGTCAAGGGCAGAATCAAAGCACTAATGTTACAGTCACATGCAGCTGTGTCAGCCTGCGTTGAACCAACAGGAGTTATTTTTCTGGAAATATTAACACTAAGTAAATTCATGTAGAGAAAAGGAAGAAATAAATAAATAAATAAACAGTGACATTTAAAGGTTAATATTTTACTAGGAAGAATGGTGATTGTTATTGATTGTTGCCCCCTTTGTTTCATGTGGCCACCTGTTTTGATTTTTGGGTTGGCATGGCATTTCCTTTTATTTCCCTCTGTGGCCAAACGTGGTTAGGAATAGATCTGTGACACGTACAGCTAAATAGTGAAACGGCAATTTTCTGAACCAATATGAGCTTTTTCCGTTCAATTTATCCGCTCGTCTTTCAGTCTGTTCTTGGCTCTGAGGTAGTATTTGTCATATCTGAATGCATGAGAGAGGCAGCGTCTCTGTTTGGATGGAAGCACAAATGTTATGGCTGCACTCTGTCTTCATCTGCTCTTTAGTGAGTCACTGGGTCTGAATTCAAAAACCTTTTGTGGCTTCTATAACTACTGTGACTTTAAAGATAATTATATTTAGGAGATGACTGAGTCATACCGATCAATAAATCAGCAGAGGTCTTTTACTCTGGTTTGTCAGCTGTGATGGAAAGAGATATTTGTCTTTTACAGAAACAGTGTAATTCTATTAAGTGTATTGGTTAAAAGTATGTGCAGTGCTTCTAGATCTATGAATGAGTTTCAAGTGCTTATTACCATGGGTGTAGGTTTAGTTTTTTTGGGGGGAGGGGGACGTTCAGTGGGGTCAGGGGTAACTTTAATGTAATTTTTCTAATTTATGCCATCGGTTTATGGTGGAAATGTCAAATTCAGACAAGGTAATTGAATTTACAGTGGAATAAATGTCAAATATGTATTCTCCTGTACATTAACAGCCCTGAAATTGTTGAAAGCACATTAACATAAAGGATCTACATAGGTATTGTTATTCATTTTGTCCTAGCAGGATGTTGAAAGAGGTCTAATCTACAGCCCCTTAAATACATGGACACTGATTTTTAAAATCAACTCAGTAACGTGGATATGTCTGTTGTGGTAGAACACAATGTACATTTAACAATACAATAAGGCTGCTGTCAACATTTTGTTGTTCTAGATCACCCATCTAATGTTACTGCCCGTTTTTGGTCACTGCAGATTTGTGTCAGCAAAACTGTCATTTGACTGTCATAATAAAAGTCCTATTAACTGCTTGACATATTTTATTTTGAAACAAGACATGAAGTGTTGTGTTTGTAAAAAAGTACAATCCAGTACTCTGAACATTGCAAATGTTGAAAAAAAACAGGTTTCACACTCAATATGAGTATATTAGATAGAGAAAATTAGAAATAAAGGCTTGACTCTAATGCTAATGTTCTTCAAATAAAGCTGTACAAGTATTTGAAGAAACACTTCAAATGTTATAGCATTTGAAGTAAATGTCCTCCACCTGTGTCATGTTTTTCTGGGACGGGGGCAAATGCAGTTGGTGGACATATGTGCCCTGACTTATACACCAGTACTTTTAATAAAACATACCTGAGGGTCTAGTGTGTGAGATTTAGGGAGATCTAATTCCAGATATTGAATATACTCTTAATGATACGTACAAAACATTAATGTATAATCACATGGAAATACAAATGATTATGTTGTCTTCACCTGACAATGAGCCGAGGCAGCAGGTGTACCTTTCACAGTCTATCCATGTTTCTGTTGTTCTGATTTTTATACAGTGTCTACTATATTTGAGTGTTGATATAACATCGACTCTAATGGGACTTCTGTGTTTTTTTAAAGCATCATAGGAGGGTGAGGCATTCACTTGGTTGATATCTGCATCTGCACTGCTAAGTACTCAAAATATTACAAACTGAACCTTTAAAGTTAAAAGTCTTTACTACAATTATCATTTAAATGCAGATATTACTGCTTATGATACTATGACATATCCCAGCTAACTCTGGATAGCCACAGGAGGCAAAATAAACCTAATTCATTATCTGAAAGTGCACTGAGATCAGAAATCATGTGAGAAGACATGAATGCATGGTTATTTTTTTCCAGTGTACTGTATTAGTACATCATTATTGCAGAATTACTTTGTGAGGTCAATGATGTTTTTGTCCTGTGTCTTCATGCCAAAGAGCAAATACTCATGTCTCCCAATATCACTTACGTCATTATATGTAAATTGTTGCGTGGTTTATTAAAAAAAAAGGGTATATTATGCTTCAACACACTAACGTTGTTTAAAGAAGGGCTCTCTTTGCCCTCATCTGCAGCTAGATATGTAAACAGAAGAGCTTACCATGCAACTGTCATAATGCAAATGAAATGCAAAACACAGCAGTGAACACTGATGGAGTCCAGAACAGTGAGCTGGGATGACATTTTATACGTTGTATGAAGCATTAGGTGTATAACAGGAACTATAGCAGAAATGTTCTGACAAGCAGTGAATGACAAGAGGAATTAGACCGGCATTCTCATACTGTCATGTCTCATAAAAATCTGAGACATTTGAATAAAACTGAAAAACAAAAATAGGTTGACACTGCGCCCCCAGATGCAGGCCAGTGGTCTAAAAATCTGCAATCTTTCACTGATCACCAGCTGACGTGAGGCGAAGAGCAGATTTTAATCACTTTTTCTGATGAAGGATTCCAGAGGATGATTGAAGCAAAGGTTATTCGTCATAGTGGGTCACAGATGAGCAAGTGTCGCACAGATATGATGAATAGGTTCCTCTTAAGTGCAACCGAAGTAAGAAGAGAAAGATACAAATATAACAGAAATAATTGTTGAGGGCCTCTGTGGCTTCATCTCTGACAGTGATAGAGGAGTGTAATTGTAAAAGGGCTTCAATTCAACAGTGGTCATACACCACAAAATGTTGTTAATTACTTTCAATTCTCAGATCCTTAGGGTGCGCTTAATATATTTATCTTCACATACTCTCTGCGTGTTTGCTTAGTTTTTGTTAGTCTCTTGTGTCCCAGTGTGTCTCTTGCCTGTAGTTTTTTATGCTAACTATCCCTGGCCTTGACTTGTTTTGCATAAAATACAAAAGCTGTTGGGAGCACTCGCCAAAGGGTTGAGGACTTTGTTCCAAGGTCTATGGAAGCCCATCACAGTGTGTGAGGTTTGTAATACATGCTGACAGGAAGTCTGTTCATGCCATGGCACGTCAAGCACACAGCTGTGTCAGCTCAGTGTTGTACATCATTTTCCTAGCAAATGAAGTGTTCCGCTGCTCAGTGTCATTTCTCATTGAGGCTTGGCAGGCGAATCGTTAACCTTTTGCCATGGGGGTTACTCCCTTTATCATGCTTCAGGGAGCCATATGTTAGGTACACGGCGTTACTATTACGAATGAGAGCCTGTTTAGTACTCTGAAGTTCAACCAGGTTATGGGATGCCAGGTTATACTACACCAGCTGCAGTGTCCCTAATTGAGTTCTGGCGGAGAACTTCAGTTCAACTCAGTCGCCAGAAAAAAGTTAGTATTGCACATCTCTGCAAAGCATGGTTGTGCATAATCTCAGTGTTTGTGAACCAAACATAGGCCTCATCTCAATATTTATCTTTGTTATAGTATAATTAACCGGTCATTGTGCTTTTCTGCCGTATCTGTCACATTCTACCTTCATATGTAACCATTTAAGGTGGAAAGTTTCGACCCCTGTTCTGAGTCTAACTGCATCCACCGCGCGATTCTGAAAACTGCTACAAAGTTGGAAACAGACTGAGGGTGAGGTGATCAGTGTCTGAATGAGCAGGTGTGGATGTGATGGGTGCAGTTCAGGGACATAAATTATGACAGAGAATCTCAAGACACTTATGGAGAACCAGACTCCAGAAGGGTTAGTCTGAATTTATGGATCAGACTGGTTTTACCACATGAGAAAACCCTGTACTAGCTATTTACATTATGTATACACCATATTTAGAATACTTTTGCTGCTTTTTTTGCTGCAATACAGTCCATTCTTATGGGAAACTGAAGTCTTTTTTGTGACCAACTTTTATTACTATTACTATTATTATTATTATTATTATTATTAATAATAATAATAATAATAATAATAATAATAATAATAATCATAATAATAATAATTTATTTTTTAAAATAAAACCAGACGTTGGATGCGTAAACCATGAAATGTCCTTAATTCTACCAACATGACATTTTCATGTATCAAACTGACAAACACAGTAACTGACTGAGACAGCGGTTTCAACTGTTAAAGCCAGTGCAATGAATGAGGTTTGGCAGAAGCAGACTGAAGGACTGCTGGACTGAACACCTTAGATCAGAAGCAGTAACACTGAGAATTGCACTCAAAACTAAATATGACCTACTCAGCTCATAAGATAGAGCAAATTAGAAATGAAGACCAGACTCCAGTACTAATCTCCTTCAAATAAAGGTGTGGTACGTGCTGCAGGTGTGCCAGTATGTGAGGAAATGCCTCTTATGTTATAGCACTATATGCACTTTGTTTTTTTGTTGAATTACATGCATTATCAGCAGCATGTGTTTGATGACAGTCGACTCATATCATTCTGTTTACAGCCCAGAAAAAATGGTTTAGTATCACTTTTATGGCTAGCCTTAGGCGTGTCATTTGGTTAAAGTTAGGAAATAATAACAGGATAAGAGGTTTGGATTTTGTTGTTGCATCGTCCACACCAATCACACCCTACCTTTAAAGGAAATTTACAGTGTATGTGGACATGCTATAAGTTCATCTATTCTACAAATACTGACATTTTCTCCTAGCATTTGGGAACATACCTGTAAATTAACCCGGCTTTCTTTATCTTATTTTTTTTATTTTTATTTTTTTTTTCTGTCTGCTTCTTCACCAAGCGCATAAATATTAAAATATTATATACAACATATTTTGTTGAAGGGTTGATGAATATTTTAGGAGAATGTTTGAGCCTCCTTGTTTAAACAACCTCAGAGCTGTTAGCTTTTGTAACAAATGCACCAGATAATTGGAGATCAGACAAAACAGGAGGTGCAGAAACAGAATGGATCCTGGCAGCGACTCACTCTGATGATGGAGCTGTCCGGCTGGCCATGGCTGCTTTAATGAATTTTCTGTATTTTGTTTGCATCCGCTGGGCTATAACAAACCCTGACCCTTTTTAAAATACTGATTACAACCAAAACAAAAGCTGACGTTTCCATGGAGATGAGATGAGGGTTTTTTGGACAGGCACAGGTGGCTAATAATGACCACGACCAGTATAATCACATCAAATGCATTTCAAGTAGTTCCTGACCAGTACAAGGATCTGCCCTGTAGTATGTGATATGGTCTAAGAACATTTCCCAGCATGTGTGGTTCCACTTCTACCCGTAGTCGTGTCATGTGTGGTGAAATTGTCAAGCGCTAACTTGCTAATGTTGCTGCAGACCAAATCCTCTGTTTAGGGCAGGAGTGTCCAACTCATTTTAGTTCAGTGCCATAAGATCTCAAGTGGACTGGACCAGTAAAATAATGACAGTGAAAAAAGTAAAATTACATTATAATGACGTTTACATCTACACATTTTCTTAGGAAAAATAAGTAAAATTTTTTACAATGTTACGCTTCAGTTTGTCATTTACACATGTGCATTATAACTTACAGATCACAGTTGAGCTACAAATACACAAAACATTTAGTAACAGGCAGAATATTAATTAAATTGTACTAAAAACGTTTTTTCAGGTTATTCATATTTTTTGTGAAAGGATAGTTTATAGAAGGGACAGTAAATGTAAACATTTTTGTGTAATTTTCCTTTTATCTAAACATTTCATTATTATGTTATTATTTTACTGGTTCAACCCACTTGAGATTATATTGGTCTGAATGTGGAACCTGAACTAAAATGAGTTTTACATCTTTGGTTGTTAATATCTTCAGTGTAATATTTGGATCACACGAATTCCTCCGGATTGCACCCCTTAGTGGGCCAGTTTTGGCCCGCGGGCCTTATGTTTGACACCTGTGGTTTAAGGAGTTGAGATTGAGTAAGGTGCTTGGATGGTTTAAACACATTTACGCGGTGAGACAAAGCGTCTAAATTGTAAATTTACTGCTAAATTTACTGTAATCATTCTTCTTTCTGACACTGGCTGCCTTGAGATGTTTTTATAGAATGTCTTAAAAATTGGCAAAAGATAATGGTAATGAGGTTTTGGGATACATAAACTGAATGGGTGTTCTCCAAAGTTACACTTCGATGATTATGAAATTGCCTGTGCCTTTCTGGACAATGCGTCCTTGCTGAGCCATGGCATAGCGGTGTTTGTGCTGGCAGTTGTGTGGAGGTTTGCTGACGGGCATTGGGAACGGAATCGAACTGCCAGTTAACTTTGGCTGAACCTTGAAATGGTTTTGAACTAGGACTGTTGATTTTGGCCTCCGCACTGTACTTGCTTTATAATGGGATTGCTTTACAGCCAGGATGGAGACAGGAAACAATTACAGCAACCCATGCGGTAGCTCTGTCAACGCACACATGACATGTACAGAGTGTGTTTAGACAGACTTCATCAGTCGGATCAATGCGCCTGTCAGTTCGAAAATCCTGAATTGTAAGGGTTAGGTTTACGGTCGTAACCTGGGCTGAACTTGTGCAGTTTGTGTGCCCATAAGAACTGTTTGGAAAGAAGTTTACATGTTCTGCATAGCAACTTTGTTGAGTTAACCAGATAAGGTCCTACCTATCTGTGCTTTGTTTGAATATTCACTTAAGATTCCTCCGTTGCTTTGTGTCTTTCACCTTGCATGAGAAACAAGTGTGTGCACAGAAAGAAGCCTTGCAGGGAGAATAAATGCATTTGCAGTATTGTTTGGGAATAATAGATTTTTTTTCCCATTTGCTAGCTTTTAGGCAGATTTAGGGGTCTGCCCATATACTGTATATTTTATTAGCTTTACTACTTGACGAGCAACAGAGAGGAGAGAGTGGTAATATTACAGTATGACAGTATGAGCCCGCTCCAAAGCCCAAGTGCTCTGGAATGCATTGACAGTTTCTTTGACAGGCCACACAATTCAGCTACTGATGCACTGTAGACCTTTTTATTCAGGTCAAGGTGTTGAGGGATTTGAGAAGACAACTAGGATTTGACATTTCCTCAACAGAAATTGGACAGAGATCCAATTACTCCGTTTGGTCTGCCGTTAAGTAAGGAGTGGAGAGATTCTGACTGATTTCTTTGAGAATTGTTGGAGTTTAAGTGAGACTTAACTGGTATATTTTCATGCTTGAAAATGACAGAAACTAACAATATTCTGTTTTTAAGATGCCCCTGACAGCAGTGTTATAATACAGTTCTTTTTCACAGAGATATGTCGCTGAATAACAATGTTTATTCATGTTTGCCTTGAGTCTTAGTTTCTCTCATTAGGGGGAGTTTTTGTTGGTTTTGATTGTTTATTATAAAATTTTTGATAGATATGGATGTGTGTGAGAAACAAACACTGATCCATTTGCATGTATCTTATCAAATATAGGCCACATTAAAGAAAGGAGGCCCTGGTTTCAGTTTCCATATAATTTCATGGCATATTTTACCCTGTGATAATCCCCCTCTAGATTATACTCGCACCTTATCACCTCTCTGTCACCTTGTACTGTAGCCTACAGGCGGAGTTATTAATCCTGACTTGGGAATTTAATTTGAATTTGAATTTGTTTACATTATTTAGGAATCGCATTCTTCCTGCAAAGAACCATTTCACAGCTTTAACCTGTGAAAACCATCGTAAAATTACATTTTAGGAATCCAGTGAGCAGACCAAAAACACTGATTACTTCCTACATCCATTTATTGCTCTGTCCCAACAGATACAAATATTGGGTCATGAATATATATATATATATATATATATATATATATATATGCAGTGATCCTTAAAAAATGAGCCATGGAAAATCTGCAATGTGTGATAAGATTGCACAATGTTGCAATGATGTTATGAGTAAATAAACAAAGCTCGTCACCGACTGACACCAATTAATCTGACAGTTAACCTCAGATTAAAAAGGGGGATCGTTCTTCACTCCAAATGGTGTGAAGAAGAACAACTCCATCTGATAGGTCAGAGGTTAACGTGCATGAGTATGAATGCGCAGCATGTGTAAATAAAATGATTTGTGTTATTCTGTGCAGTTAAGACATTTCGTCTTTTGCAGTAAGTTTATCATGTTCAGTGTTGGCAATAGTGATACAGTGTGCTTGTCAGTGTTATTAGGAGACACTGGATAATTCCTTTAAACCAGCAGGAGCCGTCCTGAAGGTTCAAGCTCGGACCCCTCATTCTCCTTTAATTCCACCCCCTCCCCTTTGTCCAAATATGGTCACTTCTGCCTGCAATTAACCAACATGACAATGGCCATGCTACCGGCTTCAATATCACACTTTGGGAAACAATAGGTGACGTCGTTGTTCCTCCATCCATTAATTAGATAAACAGTCTGTGAATACAACTATTATCCTTACTCATACAGTATATCCTCCTGAGAGCCAGGGCAGTAAACATTTCAGCTTTTTGTGCATTTAATAATTGTCTTGGCTGAAAACAGCATGATGCAATGCAATATTTTTTTAAACAAAGCTGTGAAAGTCATTGCTGGCTCTCAGGAGGACATTCATAGTCAAATTCATATTTTAGATGAAATTTATGGTGATGAGACATTTTTCAGCCATGTGAATGTGTGTGTGTGCAGATGTTATTGGAATATTTGTGCCCTCTTTCATATGTCCATTTCAGACCAATAAATGGATAATGATGACCAAACAGATAATGTGTTTGTAGCAGTTAAATATACAGTTAATGAACTGTGCAGCTAATAATAATAATAATAATAATAATAATAATAAGAAGAAGAAGAAGAAGAAGAAGAAGAAGAGGGTGAAAAAGTTTCATTTTCTGTAACTATTAAAAAATCTATCTATCTATCTATCTATCTATCTATCTATCTATCTATCTATCTATCTATCTATCTATCTATCTA
>JAPQRQ010000008.1:22025936-22051701 GCA_037367365.1 Apogon talboti
TCCTTTCCTTTCCTTTCCTTTCCTTTCCTTTCCTTTCCTTTCCTCTCCTCTCCTCTCCTCTCCTCTCCTCTCCTCTCTTTACTTCTGGTCCTGTCAGCAGCATATTTTTGGAGATGCGCAGCACTTTAGATCAAGGAAAGGAAGGAGCTCAGGGCTTAGTGCTGAAAATGTTTTCTGAATGTCTGCCAATAGAAGAGGAGAACGAGAGTTGCTGGGACTGTCTAAAATATGTATTCTGTAGGGGGAAGAAAATACATCCATTTCAATTCAATGCATCACATCCTGTACTACAAACATAGACAGAAAAAAGTTACATTTTGGCATTTCTGCAAACCAATCTATACACTGTGGAACCAAATATTCATTTCATACCAATATTTTTCAGTACATAAGAGTGATAGTATTTTAACTGACCAGAATGTTTGTGCTTTTCCTCAAATGGACAGTGGGTGGTTGGGTGGATTGTGAATGTACAGTAGGGAATTCAAGAAATTTTCCACCGAGACGAGTTGAGATTTGAGATTATTCAAAGAAAAAGCAGACTAAGGTTTTCTGTGCACCCTCCAGTGGAAATCAGCAACATGAGGTTCTTCTCAGCTGGGATCACAGACTTGAAGAAAAAAGGAGAAAAGCTGCAGCATACTGATAATTTCAAAGCCTTTTAATGATGCAAATAGAAGATACCGTAGTGTCAAAATGTTTTTTTTTTCTTCAGTTCACTAAAAGCACTTTGATTAGGGGTCGAGAGAGGTTTGGATTGTGTGTAATTTTTCAAACCGGTCTTTGTGAGTTTTTCTGTATCAAACCAAGCCCTTCTCAAGCCGAGTGCTGTCAGTGTGTGAAAACACCATGATATTCATTAAATCCTGAGAGATGGAGACAAAGTGTGGCTAAGAGGGGAGCTTTGATACATGAATGCAAAAATACAGATATGAAACATGGTTTTGATTCATAGATACTAAAGTTACGTTACGATGGTGGAGATGAGAAAAATGTCTGAATAAAAGATCTGATATCATGCTTTGAAGGTTAATGTTACTATTGGTCACCACCTGTGTCTAATTCTGCCGTAACGTGTAACTGTTCTGCCGATTAATCAGACCATTGGCGCGTCCAAATAGTCTTTTTTGCTTAGGAAGGCTCTCAGATGAGTGAATTGACCTGGAAGTTTGTGAATGTCAACCATAATAAGAGCTGTCTGAATTCCCCAAATGCAAAGGAAATGAGCTTCATTGCTTCCTGTAGGATACACTGGACCATCCTTTACCACAGCAGAGGACAGAAAACAACCCCACAATTCACTGCAGCTGCAACATCAGCGGGACCTGACTATTCACAAAAACAAATGATCAACACAGACGGGTCACGCTCTTTATGATCATATATTTCATACTTTCAACACTCGCTGGTGTCGAATGTGAGTTAATGCAGCAGAACCTGGGCTTATTTCTGATGAGTTAAGTCTTCCCAGCCTGAAGGACAGTCATTAATTAATTCCTTCAGTCACAGATGCCTTAATAAAACCAAATACTAAACAGTGAACTGGATTTTCAGGGAGAGAAATGCAGCTGAGTAAGTTAAAATGTTGTAAATGTAGGCATATGATGTTTAATTCAACAAGTAAACTCCAGAATGACCACATGTGGGCTAGTAGATTTATAGATATAATTTTAGCTTTATGCTTATCTTGCATAGATTTAGTATTTTAATATAATCATAACAATTCAGGATTAACCCATAAAGACCCAGTGGTTCTCCTGTGTCAGTTCCAAAATAAATTTTTCTATCTATTTAATCATTCTTAATTGATTTATCACCATTTGTTATAATATTATCCTTTTGTTTTGTTTTTTTTCCAGTATAAATCATGCATTTTCCTGTATTTAATTTTCTGGATGTCCATAAAAACTCAGATTAAAGTTATGTTTTATTATATCAGAAACAGAGAAAACTGAAGAAAAAGTGAATTTTTTCAACAAAATCTATCATTAATTGAACAAAACAAGTGTCTCCATCCACTGTCATTTATCAAACTCCATGGCTTTTACTGGTGAATTGATGTTGTAACAGGAGTGTCAAACTCTTTATAGTTCAGGGGCCACATTCAGCCCATTTTACTGGTCCGGCCGAAATAATAACATTATTTATACACATTATTACATTATGAACGTGTTTACATCTAAGACGTTCCCCTTAAAAATGTGAACAACATGGATAACCTGAAATTTCTTAATAAAAATGAGTGCAATTTTAACAATATTATCCCTCAGTTTATCATTTACACATATATATATTACAACTTACACATCACAGCAGATCTACGAATACACAAAACATTCAGTAATAGGCAGAGTATTGTTAAAATTACACCTACTTCTTTTAAGACATTTCATGTACATATTTGTTGAGGTTATTCACAGTTTTAGTAAAAGGATAGTTGGTAAATGTAAACCAGTCCATTTTTTACACTGAAACAATGAGAAAAAATTGCAGTTGTCGTTATTTAAAGGTTATTATAATAGTATTTTACTGATCCACTTTAGATCATGGTCTGCATGTGGAGCCTGAACTCAAATAGTTTTAACATTCTTGATTGTCAATATCGTCAGTGTAATTTTTGCATTTCACTAATTCATCCCACGGGGGATGTTTGACACCTGATGACGGTGTTTCCACGTTCACTACGCAGCCTCTGAATGTCCAAATGGGTCATATCTGATGACCATGAAAAGATGACAAACTGTATTTTACACCAATTATTTACATGTATTGATAGGATTTAATGGATGTACAGGTATTAAACAGTTTACATCAGTGGATGGTTTTGGTCACCAGTGGACGTCTGGTTCTTTATGGATTAATATTGACAGGTACAAGTGGACAAGATGATGGGAGGAATTCATTATTAGTGCAGCTTTAGCCTTTATTGAAGCCTATTCCTGTTCCAACCTTAATAATGAAGTCCAATTTTATATCCTGCATTAAACAACACAGCAACAATGTACCGAGGTAAGTATCCAAGATGCCCTTTTTGTAGTCCATTCACCGCAGCAGAGCTACACAGCATCTATCTAATGTAAGAGCAGTTGGATTCTCTCAGAACATTTTTTATCAATTCTCCTTTTCCTCTTTACTTAACCCCATGCTGTTTTTTGGGGGCTTTTCAGATGGACCCTATCTACAGTTTGCTGAAATGTGGAATAGCAACATTTCATTCAGGCGACTGGATTGTTACTGCACATACAGTTACTGTCGTTGGTATCCTAGAACAACACCATCCTGCCTGTTCCAGTGAAACAGTGCTTTGAAGTCACTTCATCTAACCCATTCTGCACAGTTCTCCTTGATTAACAACATAAAAGTCCTGTCCTCCTCTGACTCCGTCGTTGTGTTTTTTCATCATCGTTGGCTGCAGTGCACATCCTTATTTTCTTAAACTCTGAGGTTTATTATGTCTTTAAAGAGATAATTTAAGATGAAGGCCTGCAGCAAAGAACCGGTCCTCATTACAAAGCCAGCACACAGTTCTGTCATTAGCAGGGCTTAGCAGTTTTGACTAATTTAAAAGGACCCATCATGGACACCATTATGTTTTAAAAAATAAAAGCGATCGTTCTTTTTTCTGTGAATATGTTTCCACTGAGCTCCTCTGTTTTGGTCTGGAAATGAATTTATTGTCTCCCCTGCTGTCCTGATTCATGTGTCTGCTCCCTTTTTTTTTTGCAATTGGCCTGCTTTGAATACAGCAATATTTCTTTTGTGTATCCCTAGGTTCTTTGGAAAACAAGGTGAAAACAGACTAACTACGCAGAGCCAATGCAATATCAAACACTACTATTTCAGTCAAACTCTTGAATGAGACACAATTTATAAGACCTTTCAGACAACTGCTTTATGGAAAAAAAAAAAAAAAAAGAAAAAAAAAGCAACAGATGGTGATTTTTAACCCTGGAATTTTCTGAACCCATTTCAGTCCCTGCTGAATAGATCCCACGCTCAACCCAAAGAGGTTTCACTCTTGTTTCTCACATGGCTTTTCTTCCATAAAATCAGTGGAACTGTCAGGAAGGATGTGACAAATGTATCCCTGCTGACCTTAACCCATAAAGACCAAAACCATCTACTGACCTAAAATGTTTAATACCTGTCGATCCACTAATCATATCAATACATATAAAAAATTGCTGTAAAATACAGTTTGTCATCTTTTCATGGTCATCAGATATGACCCATTTGGACGTTCCGAAGCTCCATAGTTACCATGGAAACACCGTCATCTTCTACAACATTGATTCACCAGTAAAACCCGTGTAGTTTGATATATGACAGTGGATGGAAAGACTTTATATATACTCAGTTAAGGTTATATTTTGTTGAAAAAGTCACATTTTCTTCATTTTTCTCTGTTTCTGATATAACAATCAACTTTAATCTGACCTTTTATGAACATCTACATTATCAGGGAATTAAATATGGGGAAATACCTGATTTTCATTGAAAAAATGCAAAATACAGAGGATAATATTACAATAAATGCTGATAAATAACTTAAGAAAGATTAAATAGAGAGAAAAAATCGTTTGGGAAGTGCCACAAAACGGGTTAAGTCAGAATAAAGTGGCAACTTGAGTTCCTCGCCACCTAAAACCTTCAGTAAAAAATAACCTCGGTTTTGGCTGGTGGGAGGAGGATGAAAACAATCTAATATCTGTATTGGTCTGTGTCTCTAATGGACTTGGGGAGGGATTGGGAAATTTGACCCCTGAGAAGTGGCGGAAGAACAAGGGCCATCAGGACGAGAGGGTGGCTGTATGTTATCCTCTGTGGGACTTGAACTCCCTCACATCCTGTTTCTTGAACTCCATTTTGTGCTGCTGGAAAAACATAAAGCCATCGTCAATGCAAGAAGAGGAAACATCAAACAGTCGCCTGCGCCTGACCCCTGTTATTTATAGGCACAGTCTAATGGCTTAAGCGTAAAGGACACCACGTGGAAGTTTACAGATGTCCCCAAATTTATGCACAGTGAACAGAGAGCCTTGTGCTTCATGTTGCTTTTAGGCTTATTAGACGTATTACAAAAATCCCTTTATCTGTAATCTAATTATGTTAAACACAGCCATCAGGTTTTGTCTGAAATCCAAGCAGCCTAACAGAGAAAAGCGGATAAATTGGTCAGACACCTTTTGTAGATTATAATGAGGGTGTTTGACGCTTAACAGGTGCACATATGTGTTACTTTGTATATTATGGCTGACTCAAAATAAATGTGCTTTTATAATTGAAATGCAGCCAGAATCGCTTTTGATTTTCGAGCCAGAGGGAAGTCTCTGCTCCGGGGTCGGTCCTGCTGCCCTGCTATGAGGAGCGCCGTACTGTGTGCATCTAAATGAACAGCCATTAATAGAGCTGCACAACTTCAGACGAAGACAACATGCTGTGATACATCGACGGTGAAAAACCCTAATGGCAGTTAGACTGTCTTTTTTTTTTTGCCTTCCTCTCCCTCTTCGAGCATGTAATCTCATTTACATTTTGAGAATGTTACACTGCCTGTCGTTAAACATGAACGCAGGGCGATGTAAGAACACATCATATCAGATCAACTGACCGATAAGAGTGCGAATGTTTGCCTGTGGTATTGTTATTTGAATAAGATTTGACTGACACCGGCATATGAGAGGTGAATTTCAAGTGAAATTGGAGCGCCTGTAATAAAGCAAGTGTAATAAAGGAGGGCTTATTAGACGGTGAAATGGGAAATGAGAGCTGGCCCGTGCGTTTGTGCGCTCTTATGTGTGCGTCCGCATGCGAGACGACTGACCTCCAGTTTCTTAAAAAAAAATTGCCAAAATTGGACTTGTTAATGTTAGTAATCTCCCTGGAGCCTGCAGACAGTGAGCATCCAAAAGAAGACGTTTCTCCTGACTACTAACTATCCTCAAACCATGAAAATGTATGTGATGGCTCGCCTCAGGAAATTGTTGCTTTTCTCTAAATTGTAGCCTAAAGTTTTTGTCAAGTGATGCATGGTTCTCTTTGCCCTTACATGAACAGATTATTAAATAACAGACATCCCTGAATTGCTTTTAATACACTTTATTTCTTGTGTTTTATAGAATAGGGCAGTGGTTATCTGTATAAATATAGACTACATATACCTTATCAGTACTTCACTACAGGGGCGGGCATTTAACTTTACATTTATTCTCCTCTCGTTCTACGTCAAAGTGTTCACTTATAGAGTTTAACTTTAATTAAGGTCTATTTGATGTTTTAGCTCCAGGAGTGTAGTGAAATCAGTATGCAACAGGCTTGATTCAATCCAGACCTGAGTAGACTGCTTTAAAACCTATACTTTCATACTCTTAAAACAAAACCAAAACAAAGCTTTAAAACCAAAATGAGATTAAAAATACTGAAATGTTGCATACAGTAGAGGTATGGTGAAGATTCATTGTTTTTTAAGCCAACTTTGGTGATTTCTTTCATAATATATAATCATAAATATTGATCACAGCAGCATTTAATGGCACTAAGATGTCCATAAATGTTATTATGTACTCACTGAAACAGTAAATGATAAGGTATGTGACAGCAACAAGCATATGATAATTAACAATCATTTACATCTCCTTTTGAAGGCTAAATATGTAAATTAGGTGTAGATTGTTATTTTGGTCTCCAGCTGTTTCTCTTTTAACACTGAAAATGAGGAGCAGGGTGTTACATGCAGGCTCCGACACTCAAACAAAAAAGGCTGTTAAACAAGGGTGGTGAAGTAGATGCGAAGATCGCAACGCGTTTTAAGAGCTTTAATATTTTCTCTGAGAGGCTGAGCGTTAATGGAAATTGTGGACCAACAAGACGTTCCCTGGTTCAATGAGGTGTAAAGAGCTTAGAATACAGAGGAAAATGAGTCCTGAGAAATGGCCAGTTAAGGTGGGCTTGTTTTGAAGGCAGTTCCCAACCCTCTCTAACAAGATAAAGTGTCAAAATGTTTCCTCAGAGGATTACTTGCCTGCTGTTATCATTTTGCCGTATTTCATCAGTCTGCTGGAGATGACTTTAGCTGTTTTCTTTGGGCCCTGGGTCTGTGTGGATCAGAGTTACAGACTGGAATGTAGTTTCCAGGAAAACATACATCCATGATGAAGCCTGTCTAAACACAGCGGCGCAAGAGGAAAGGCCTCAAATGGTGTTTAAAATGAATCTAAAGGATCCGCTTCCTTAAGGGGTTATCGTAATCCCCACTGCCTTACTGATCTGTCAGTTGGTTTGTCTATAACTTTTGTCCAAGTTAATACTGATCAACCACTAGCGGATGAATTGCTACTGTATGAACTTTGGTGTATAGGTTACGGTCCCCAGAGGATGATCCTCTGACCTTTGTACTTAGCATTAGTGAGTTAATGGTTTTACTTATCGTGAAAATATTTCTATGTGTATGAATGAGGAATGACTGATGACTGACTTTTGCTCCCACACTGCTATTACTGTCACTGAACGCACAAAATGGTCTGTTTTTTGCCATTATTATAAAAAAATACAGTATTCCCGATGAGCTATGTACATGCCTATTGAAAATAATAATTCCATTTATCTTCCCATTTACAGTAAATGCAGTCATGAATGTAATTAGTAATACCCCACAAAGTCATCCATCACATTAAAATGTGGAAAACCTTCAGGAACAGTTTGTGCCATTTTGTTTCTTTAAGCCAAAATATAATTTTTTCAGTTTACCGATAGTCTGATAACGGACTTGTTCAGCCATGCAGACACATCCTCCCTTTTTGATTCCTTCATCTTTCTGAAAAGGTTGGTGTTGTTTTTTTTTGTGCACATCCAAAAACGGTTGATAACCAAGTCTGTCTCCATGCTTAAAAGTAGGTGTGTTTTTCCGCCTGACCAGAAATGCGAGTTTTACATATCTACCCCCAGACTGGGAGGCTGTTGGTTTGTAAACAATAGACCGTGTGTCACAGACTGCGACAAAACCCCCAACTGAGATGTACACTGGAAGCACTGTATATATACATATATATATATATATACATATGCAAAGCTGAACAATGGCCACATATCCTACATCATCTGGAAAATGTACCATACAGAAAGGAATTCACAATAGCAAAATAAACAAATATATGAAAATATACTCTTTATGTCACATGCATCCAATGTGAAATATTGTTGTGTTTTGAATAATAGTGGAAAATTAGAGTGCATATAGCTATAGTCACTGTCAGTGTCTTCTCAGTGAAATACAACAACTCTAATCTCAGCAACTGGACTGACTGTTAGTGAATTTGGTGCAGATACACTATATGGACAGAAGTATTGGGACACATCACACCTACAGCTGGTAGAACATTCATATTGATTTGAAATATTATCAGGATAAAAATGTTTATGTCATTTGTGAATAATTATCACAATAAGTGTCAAACCAATGTTTCTGTTAAGTTTAAAGAGATATGTATTCCTAAGTAAGAGTTGAAGAAACCAGACTGTTACTTGTGGATTAAAGGGATTAGTTATGGTCAGAATTTGACATGTATTTCAGAAATCTATGGCTAGAACAATGAAAAGCGTTATAATGATAAAAGAAATCAAGTAAACACTAACCTTGAAGCATGTTGTAAGTATTGTAGATGACAATGTAAACATAATTTACCCTGAAGATGGAAAAAAAAGTATTGAATCCAATGTGTCCCAATACTTTTGTCCATATAGTGTCTGTAAATGATTCGTCCTTAATATTTTTGGTCATTTGTCAGCTTTTCCTTTTCTTATAATCTCAGGTCAAATTTCCATTTTTAAAATGTATTTTCTGATTACTTTTCTGACATTATATGCTGTAGCTCTGTCAGTAACGGTATGTTCTCCCTTTTATTGAGCGATGTGAAAGAATTCTTAAACAGAACAGTGGTGACATATATATGGTAAAACTATTTTATGCGTGAGCTCTGGTAACAGACACATATTTTCACGTTTTGATTTAGCAGTCCCTACGTAAAGCAGCGCCATGCTGTGTTATGTGAGCTATGGGGTCTTAAGCTTTAAGTAGATTTTTCTCATGTTGGTAGTGCTGCAATTCTATTTAACAGAGCCATGCACAGCCTTGGGAGGAGGCCAGTCGCCCTTGGAGACTCCACACTGCAATATAATCTTTTTTTTTTTTTCTAGACCAGTGAGTCAAGAACACTCTGGCTGGGCGCCACTAAAAATGAAGCAGAACCCCACAGACACCTATCATCCACTCCATTTCAAAATTTTGTTTGCTGCACGTATTGAAAATAGCAGGACTTACACACTTGCGTAATCAGGTGGAAAAATAAAATGAGCCATTTGCATTATGCCTAACAGCGCACCTGTATTTGTCTGCATGTTTCAGATGGGAAGGTGGAGGTGACGAAGGAGAGCCTGAAGCTTTGCACCATGGGGCCGGGGAAGGTGTTTGGAGAGCTGGCTATTCTCTACAACTGCACCAGGACCGCGACTGTCAAGAGTGAGTCTCCGCAGACACCTGGAAAAACAGCCGAAGCCTCTTTTAACTGTCTGAATGTTCAGCTGCTAAAAATTCAATGCCTCTCATAAAGATATTCATAGTCACATACAAACACACACACAATCAGCTGCCTTGATGTGGAGGATTTTTCTGTTATCCCTCTCATGTCGACACAAACAGAGACATCTCACAGTCGCTGTATGGGAGCGTGGAACACAGTGATAGCATTGTTTCTCGGTCATGATCAAACACCGCCCATCACCAGACTGCAACACTTTGAGCTAAGTGTTTATTTAGACTCCTACAGAGGGATGAAAAAGTTGACCGTCTGTACTTTTTCATGTGTCAGCTCCAGCTATGAAGGATGCACAGCGGGTGAATAGGTTGTCTATCAGGCTGGCAATTTGAATAGTCAGCCTTAATCGAGTGGAGGGAGAGGAGGCTGGGAGAGGAAGGGGACAGATGGTGGACCACGCACATTCGAGGACTAGTGTGTTATAAGAGAGTGTGTCAAGATGAAAAATGTGTTTATGTGAGGCAGGAAATATCTGAGTGTGTGTTTTTGGATGGAATATGAAACCGGTAAAGGTGAGATGAAATGAAATGAGGTCTGGAGGGTAAACACAGATTAAACTGAGTACATTTATGTAGGTCAGGTTTTATTTTGGGACATTTTCCAGCACTCATTTAGCAGCATTTTACAATAACCCTACGCCCTTATAAAGTACATATATATGAGGTTGTTAATTACAGTATAATCACCTTACAGATCTATTCATAAACTGTTATAACACAGTGCAGCTCAGCAGCATTCATACCTGTCAGCTTCATCTGATATTTATTATTAGGAACCAGAATTTGACTACCATCAGCATATCTTAATTCTCAGATAGTTTAATTTGGCGTTTCAAATGGCGTAACAGATCCATTCACTGAAACGTTCCCTCTCTCTCTCTCTCTCTCTCTCTCTCTCTCTCTCGTCTCTTTACAGTTACATTCATACTTGTCAGCTTCATCTCATATCATTAAGAAGTTAATAGAATTTAATCACCAGCAGAATATCTTAATAGTTTCATTTGGCATATCAAATTAATATGCACTAAAGCCATGGCAATATTGTGCTTTACACTTTACAGTAAGGGTCTAGTGAAAGGTTTAACTTTCAGACCGATAAAAAGGGAAATTAAAGTGTGCGAACTATCACGCTCAGAGATTTAAAAGCATGACTTTATCCCCGTTCTGAGTCTGATTCCTTCCACTACATGACTGTGGAAACTGACACAATGTAGGAAAGAGGATGAGATGGAGGGTTAAGTGTCTGAACATCCAGGTGTAGATGTGTGACAGGACTAGTTCAGGGACATCCTTACACACAACTATATGAGGCTTTGAAGGGGTTAATTTGACTCTTTGTTCTGGTTTTACCACCCAACAATAATAATAATAATAATAATAATAAAAAGGGAACTGGGCCCCTGAAATGCTCTTAAACCTACCAGATTTTCCCAAAAAAAGGGCAATCCTGCAGTCTGTGTTGTTATGTCACTGTGGTGTTTTTAGTACCTTTTTTTCGGACTCAAACTGGCAAACCAAAGAACTGATGAAAGCCGTAGTTTTATGAGGCAAATTGCTGCCCATGTGTGAGTCCGGTGATTCAGAATAGAGCGATTGAACGACTTCAATTTTCAATGTGATCTGACTGAAGGAAGTGGAAGTGGACTGAACACCGCTGATTAGAGGTGGTAACATGATATTTACTGCAGATTTCATGATCTAGAGATGCACTACAAAAATAAAAAGGTACAATTTTATGTCGTAAGCACAGAGGTGGGAAGGCTTAAAAAGATTATCAAACAGGAAGCAGTGAGTTTAGCTGTCTTCACCTATATAATGGTTTTGTTTTTTTTCACATTTGTCGATCTTTATGTGCATTATCACCAGGTTTGATGCATTTCATTACAACTGAGTCGTATGATTCTATTCACAGCTCCAACATTTTTCACTGTTTGGTATCTATTTAACATAATAGACAGATAAAAAGTGGTAGTGGCAGCTTGACATTGCTAAATAGCAAACCTGGAATAATGTTGTATATTGAGAATGGAGGTAATTACTGTTCACTATTTATAAAAGAAACAGATTCATCATGCTGGTTGACGCGTAGTAGGGAGTACTCTGCAGCTATGTGATAGTCGTTCAGTTGAAAACACAAAAAAATAACTAGATTATGAATTGAGGTGGATTCAGACTCTCGGTGTGAGCGCTTACATCAGAGGTGGACATTGATTGACAGTCTGCAGTCTGCATGACAATGAAAGTGTTACCCGTGATGTTCACTGCTTTACACGAACTCTAACACCATGAAAATGGCTTGTTTTTGACTATAGAGAGCTTGTGGATTTTTCTCCGCTTGGGATTAAAATCTGCTCGTGACCCTGAAATTTCTAAAGGCCAGAGGTGAGTCTCACGGGATCCGAGAGTGACAGTAAAGGTGAATGAGGTGAAGTGTAGGGAAAACAGAGGTTGATTGTGATGGCAGGAAAGTTGCATGCACTTTCTTGACCCCTTTCAAGTCCCATGATCCCCTCGCCAATGACCAGCCAACCTGACACAACTCCCGGCGCTGTTGCTATGGCAACGCGCACCTACAGGGATATGAGCCTTTTCTTATGGGATAAAATATTCCCATTCCCACAGCTGAAAGAGCGCGTCTGTCTTATACTTTCTTCTGTCTGCAATAAGCCCAGCAGGACATCCCTCCCCCTGGCGTCGGTAGATGTGTACGTCACCGCCTCAATAAAATCTCCCCGTGGAACAAATGATGTAATTGTCTACACGTACAGAAGTGTGTTTACAGGCTAACAGGGTCACTGGCACTGTCTCTGTGGGTGGTGGAATCTGTTTTAATGTTCCTATCTACACAAGAACATAGCAAAGGAATTCAGCAGCGCATACAGTGTGCATGTTTAGCTCAGTCTAGAGTAAAGATTTGCAAGAGGATAAATTCAATGAAACAAGCTGAAGGGCTATGAAACGGCCTGTTTTAGCTCAAATCAAGTCGGCTAATGGTGTCGCCTACTGATCTTGTCACAATGCATTTCATATTTGCTCAGTTATTTTTGATGATTAAGATTTTGTTGTTTCCAAGTTTCTAGTTGAAAAAGCAACACAAACAAAACAAAAACTTAACATTGGTGCTGGCATCCACGCAGAATAGGGCTGGATTTTTCGCTACAACATCATATAATAGTGTTTTGAGGTTGAATCACCATCCACGATCTGAACAATGTATGGATGTTAATGGATGTTATTGGAAGCCATGTTTCAGAACACTTAAGGACATACATCATAATACATAATAAAGATACATAATAAAAAGATTATTCGCAAACAAGAGAATGGAGAATACATGTAATCCATACAATAAGAGCAGGAGGAGGTACTGAGTAGATCATGTTAGGGATGTGTATGAATAATGGATCAATAGTTAATTATTGAAAACAGTAATCATACTTAACATCTTTTCTTGTTGTTTGATATATTTTGCTTCATAGAAATGCAGCGCTAATGTCTATGGCACTGTTGGTTACATGGTATACTTGTGGTTCACCCACTATTTGGTTGGTTAGTTGGTTTTTTTTTCAATTATTTTTATTTTAGTTTGGGTGGAGGGCACGTGTTAATGAAGGCATTATGTTTAATCAATTAATTCACGTAGATTAGCTTGATTATTTGACTTCAACAAGTAAAATCATGTGGCGATACAACATTGTAGTTTCTGGAGGCCTGAGGCTGTGGTCTGGTGGTGTTTTGTTGACATTATTGTTGTTATTTGAGTAAAAATCACATCTGTGACAGCTGCATTATTTCCCACTGATTACCTGGACTATAGCAGCCTGGCTCATTCTGTCAGGGTTGCATCGACAAATCATCTACAGCAGACCAGAGTTCAGAATCCACACCAGCAGCTCACAGAGTTACAGGAATTCTTCAGGGGGTCATCATTTTGTCAGTTATCATTTCTTCAGCCGCAGCAAAACAACACAACAACACAAAGCCTGCCTCGGAGGCGTAAATCACGCATCTTTACCTGATGAAACGCGCCGGGTTTTACTTCTAGTCCAGCAGTTTAATTTGACGTGTGGAACACAGAAGGACGATATGTTCTGTGTAATGTTAATTTACATTGCTAGGTCTCCCAAGTCATATGCATAAGTAATTACACGTTGGCAGAATTTAGATGATGAACCTGTTAATGTGGACTCAGAGGAACTCATCCATGAAAGTGTGCAGCTCCCATCTCATCTGCACACTGAATTACAAAGGTATCTCACAACCTAACACCATTAATGCTGACTGTGGTAATGAAGAGATTACTTGAGTTTGTTTGCAATTAGGAAAATAAAACACAGACACAATTAAGAGTTGTTGCAGTATGTGATGACTCATCTGGGGAAAGTGTAGCTGGGATGTAAACAAATTGATTTGACCAGAAATAACAGAAGGCTTCAATCTAGAGATTAAATTCAACATGTTTTTTTTTGTGTGTGTAAAGTCTTCGTCTTTCGCCGATGACTTCAACTCTTCCAAACTCCCTCTGAGTTTTAAATGTGTCATTATGTCCTCTCTATCTTTAAGGCATCATTTGGCTCCTCTTAGTTTCAGCAGCTGTATATTCACAGAGAATGATTTTGGTAATTTATCACAGTAAGAATCCTGCCTCTTGCCTTTCCAGATCAATCTGTGCTGCATCATGTTACAAAGAAAATGACTCTTACAACAATAAAAGACATTATGATAAAGATTATCCATCATGTTCACACCTTCTAATGATTTTTATGCAATAATGGGATGAATGGGAACCAGTGATCAATGGGAAAGAAGAAAAACATAATTTGAAAGAGTGAAAATGTTAAGTTTTTGAGTTGGAAAAAGCAAAAAAAATATATACAACATTGATTTATGTAGCTATGAACAAACAAAAGGTTAACAATATACACTCATCAGCCATAACACTATGACTACTGACAGGAGAAGTGCTATTAATGTTGATTATGTCATTACAATGGCACCTGTCAGAGGCGGGAAGTGAACATTTAGTCTTTGAAGTTGATGTGTTAGAAACAGCAACATGAGCAAGAATAGCGATCTGAGTTAGTTTGGGAAGGGAGAAATTAACACTGGGTGATTCCTGATCTTGTTGCACATTCCTTGTGTAAAGTGGTTCATAATTACCAAAAATATCGAAAGAACAACAACCGGACTCAGGGGCTAAATGTTCTTTTGCTGCCTAATATATCTGCAACCAGTGAAAGGCACCGTTGTACTGAAATAATCAATGATGGGAGTAATTATGCCAACGGTGTAATTATCTACCAGATTATTTTGTTTGGTAAAATGTGTTGATAAAAACAAAAACTGACTCAATTGATTGATTTTATTGCTGGCGATGGACAGCACTGCATGCAACTGATCCAAAGTATGTGGGAACTGGCTTGATTTTTGTTAATTTTTGTATTTTCACGACTCCACATCCTTTGGGGGCATGCACGATTCATTGTCATTCAATCCTCCTACTACTCATCTCAATATGAAATATCTCCTGTTAAGTCAATTTCTTTCTCTATGCACACCACAGTAACAAATTACAATAATCAATATGTTATGTTTAGCTTCAGGGTATGGGAGTCTTATTTGTAGCTCTGGCCACAGTGGGCATCTACGCGTCTCATCTTTGCAATTTAGAAAGAGTTTACATACAGCCTGAGAGAGCAAGTAACCTTGGTTATTAGAGGTTGCCCTGTGATCAAATCCATATCATCTCATTTTCACAAGACAACAAAGGGGAAATATTGGCTGAAAAGACAAAAGAGAGGGAATAAGGGAAGGAGAGATAAAAAAAAGAGTGATAAATACAGTACAGTGGTGTTGCCTTTAAACTGAGAAGACAGAAGGGCAGTAGTTCTCTGGAAAAGGCTTTCATACAGCATCACTATGTCATGTTTGTGTTACACACGACAGCAACATGATTTCATTAGTCCTCAGGCAGCAAAATATCAAGGAGGAAGTAGGCCAGTCATGATTATTGCATAATCACCCTATGATAATTATTAGTGCTAACGGCAATTATTTTGTATAATTGGAAATCCTTATTCCTTCATTTACCTGTTGAAAAGTAGCTGGATCAAATGACAGAGGTGTCAAGTTTCCATCATTATTTCCACATTGTTTTCCACTGTCTGGAATTATAATTCATTTTGTTTCCGACACCTTCGACTCGAGGCGTTTCTATTGTTATGTGTCATTATCAGTAATTTCTGTTTATATTTTAGTGAAAGGCTTTACATAATTAAGTTAAGCCAAATCTGCCCTGTGCAATTTTCATTTATGAAGAACAGAAATGCTCGTAATGCTCTACATATGGATCTCAGTATTAAACGTCAATAAGTGTCAATAAGTGTGCATGAATAAACTATTATTAGGCTTCTACAGTTCTATGCAAATAGAAATGAAGAGGAAAATCTAATTGTAAATGACAATTATTTGTATGAAATTTATAAAGTTAAATTACATCAATGTAAAAGCTCTAAGAGCATGTCACACCTGTAAATATTAGGTTGACCAACGGTGGATTTTAAAGGAAAATATACATTACAATATATAGAATAGAACTTTACAATACAATGAGAAATAATTTAGCAGCTTCTTTCTCAACATCATTATAGTACAGTTCTATAGGATATGGACACATTAAGGAGGTGTTTCATTGGCTGGACAACATAATGATAATCACAAATATCATTCTATAGTTTTATATTGCTTTAAATATCATTGAAAGTGTTTTATATTGACTCTAGGGTTAATTTTGTTTACAGTATGATCTAAAACACTTACAAAATGCTTTGTTTCTGCTTAACGTTAATATTTTCTGTCATTATAATTGTTTTAAATATTCTATCCATAGATTTCTGAAATATTTGTCCCATTCTGACCATAAATTATCATTTTAAATCACAAGTTTCTTCAACTCTAACTCACACTTAAATATTGATTTGACATTTATTGTGATAATTATTGACAACTGACAAACGTTTTTATTGTGATATTTCATATCAACAGGAATGGTCCTATAATCTGTAGGTGTGATGTGTCCCAGTATTTTTGTCCTGATATTGTAATAGTTTGGAGGAGGGGAAAGTTAATAAGTGGTGAATCACCTTGTATCGTCACTGTCAGACAGTCTTTGTCTTTATTAGAAACTGAGTGACTGCTGAGCTACATGTCTGAGTTGAAGTCATCTAAATATACAGATCCAAAGTTAAAGCACATCAGTGGGTCTGAAGACCATCAAACCAGCCATAAAACAGAGGTGATTCTGTTTTAATCTTTTGTCTCTTAAGGGTCTAGTATAACCCATGGGCCTCCAGTGATTTTCAAATTAACCCCCTACGTCTGTGTTTCAAGTGGCTCATTTGCACGGAATAACCAAGGTCTGTGTTTTTATTATTCCCCTGTTCCGATGTCAAGGCTCATATATATAGAGACCTGTTGAAGGATAGAAATGTTCCATATTGTAGCTGTCGTGTCGTGATTGAGCTTTTCTGAAGGATTCACGTTTGTTCTTTCAGTGAATATCTGTGTTATATCATGAAAACGGCCTCCTGAATTCCTGCCTATAACATTTAAAATGCCCAGTTACCATCACCGGTGCTGCCTGCATAGTCCTCGACCATGAAATAGGGTGAAAAAATGTGCAGATTAACCAAAAAAAAACACTGATAATCACAGAGATGTTGATTTGTTTATGATCCACACAGGATAAGATCACATACAAACTCCGGAATTATTATAAACTACCAGAGGTCTAAAGGTGGTCCTAGTTCTGTGTGAATAGGGCTAAAGTTCCCAATATCAGACATCAGTCACTATCAGTAGTCTAACATGAGCAGAACTTCCACTATTGCTCTATATTGCAAAATGAAACAATATAAACACGATACCTTGGGTGCGATAAAAGACATGACCTGATCGTGTAGAATATATTCTCCTGGTGTTGTAGTGATGCTATCAATGGGTAAAATCAGCTTTTACAGCGAGCAACACCTTGAAACTCTTTGGTTTCGGAAGAGACTAGAATGTGAAAAGGGCTTTCTTGTGTCAAGTTGATAACCATTCTCTTTTTGACCTTTTTGCACCTCGATTACCATCATAATACTTTAGACTCTGAATGACCACAAGAGGCTCTTATCAGGGAAATGGAAACGTAGGTCACTCTATGTGTGAACATAAAACCTAGATACAATATCATACCAGAATGTAGCATGAGACGCATACAGGTGATGTGGTTCCAAAATGTAAAAAAAAAAAAAAAAAAAGAATTGATTAACATGTTGTTCAGCCAAGTGATGTGGATAAGTGTCGGGAATTCTCGTATTGTTTTGGTCCAATCCTCTTGAATAGAGTGAGGTCACTGCCAGTCACTACTAACATAATCAGTAAGACGGATTATCTGTGTGCTCCATCTTAATGATAGTGATGGAAAAAGCAGTCACAGACGTCATTACAGAAACTCTGCTGAGCTCAGGGTTCACATGAATGCGTTGATATACATCAAGATGATAATACTTAAATATAATACTCACATAATTTGTTCTTAGCGCCATCAAGCTCCGCTGTTTGAGACATACCAGACCATCCAGAACAGTTACAGCCTCAGACAAGGTGGGGGCAGCTCGCATTTGAATAGAAATCCTATTTAGTTCTAGCCATCAAGCATATTGATGGTTTGTTGCCAGCAGCAGGCGCAGGCATGCACAAACACAGCCACATTTCACACATATTTCCCACTGTCTTTCAGTCTCTGTCACTCACATTCTCATCTGCGCAAGCAAAAAGAAAAACCATGCAGCATATTCCACTCCGACACGTACTTACTTTCATTACGATCAGTGTCTAAAACACACTGTTCATTCTTTACAATTTTCATGGATCCCTGCACTTTTGACAGTTGCAGTTATTTAAAATATCTGCAAAGAAAACACAAGTAAGGTCTTAAATTAAGTGGAAACCAAGCCAGGGATGAAAAGTTGCCAAACGTGTGTTTTGCTGGTCAATCTGAAGTTAATAATAGGTAGCTGGGTCTGTATTTTTTGGAACGCAGAATGATTGTCCAAGCTAGTGGTTAACACTAATAGCACAGATTTTCAAGGTACTCTAATGATTTCCGATGGGTGTTTTGAGATATTATATAACCACTATATAGAATAATACCAATAAACTGAAAAGTACTGTAATTTCCTTGATGATATACAATGTAACACATAAATGTATTAAATTCAAATAGACATCTACCAGGCTATACATAAAGATTACATACCGTTCATCAGATAGTCATTTCCAATTAACATCTCTCTCCTTGTCATCCTCATATTCTCTATCTCTCCAAGCTAATGCATACTTGAGATTAAAAAAAATGAAGCTTAATTACTACGAAGGCAAATATTCATTTTGTGTGGATGGCGGCTATCCAAGCCATGACAGAATCTGTCTTTTTAGATTAAAACCTCTGTTTTTCAAATGCAGTTCACGCTGAGTAATAGTACTTTGGGCCATGAGCCATTGACTCATGAAAATGGAATTCTTAACGTCTTACCGCTGGGGTGTTTAGAAACTGTTTATTTCCCCTCATGATAATTGTTTTCTGTGACCTATGAGCTTCGTGCTGAATATTAGGACCTTTCGAAAGCACACTTGAATCTATAAAAGTGGGTATCCGCGCTGATATGAAGTGCTTAAATTGCAGAGGCATCACTATATTCATGCAGACGCACACCTATGTGTAGTTGGTGCTTTTAGTAAAGTATCCTAAAAAAAAAACAAAAAAAAAAACAGACATCACAGTGGAGGACTAATGTGGGCATCGGTATTCATGCACGCATTAATAATGATACGGCACTTGATACAGGGTATCACAAGAAGAAAATTAAACCACAAAAACATTTGGCCCCTGTTACAGAGTGATAGCTCCGCTGTATAAAATCTGTGCCTTCCGCTGGGAGTGAGCAAACAGTCGTCTCCCTAATCAGTCTGAGAGGAAAAAGTGTGTGTGTGTGTGTGTGTGTGTGTGTGTGTTTGTGGAAACTACATCTGCTCAGTATCAGGAATCACCCCGTGTACAGTGAGCGAATCGTGTTTTGGCAGAAAGAGATAAGTTACAGGTTTGACTCCTTGGAGAACCAGACAGGGAGTTAAACACTGTGACTGGTGCATGAGCCTCAGAATGGCAGCTTTTGTAGAGCGCGCTGTGTTTAAATCATACATCATGTTTCTTGTAAGACTGTCAGTGTGCCCCCGTCTTCTGGGTCATCTTCATGTGTGTGTATGTGGTCTCTTCAATCATCGCGTCCCGCCTGTTGCTGTCCGGTAATATCCATGCTTCATAAACGCCACAGTGTGTCGGTAATACAACCAAACGCACAGTAATCGCTCAACAGTGTGCGGTTTGTGCACTTTTCCTAGTAACATCACCTCCGGCTTTTCTCTGACCCTGCTCTGTGATTCCACAACAAAGCCATCAGAACCTTGTCCTGGCTTTTTTTTTTCGCTCCGGATTACAGCTTTCATCTGGGATCTCGTCCGAAATATATCGAACCCAAGCTTTTACCCCCGTGATCAGAGCAAAACAAAAGGATTTTATAAAATGCATTACCAGTATGATTAAAGTCAAGTGGATGGGTAAAAGCACCTTCTGCGCGTAAAACCGTCGCTTCTGTGCATTCTGAAAACCAGGTTGAGTACTTTCAATTTGCTTGTCAAATGTGGCACTCTTCTGACAATTCAAAGAACTAAGTGCACCTCTGATATTTCCGCTCTGCAAATATTTTCATAACAGTGACCGTGGAACGCTGTGCCAAATGTTAAGTTGGAGAGCACTGGTATACCCCGATCAGCCATAACATTCTGACCACTGACAGGCAAAGGGGTATTAATTTGAATGATCTCATTACAATGGGACCTTGCAGTGGGTGGGATATATGAGGCAACAAGGGAACATTTAGCCCCGGAAGCGGATGTGTTGAAAACAGCGAAAGGGGCCAGAGTTAGGATCGGAGCAACGTTGACGAGGGAGGAATTGTTGATGTTTATTCAGTCATCATCCATAATACAGAAAATACAAAGAATGAGGCTCATTTTAAGTCAACTGACTGTAAATTATGTTGACACTGAACAGGCTTAGGCAGAAGCTATATGCTTACATACGCCAATCAAAACAACAAGCAACCATTCCTGCTTGTGTCCCTTGAAAACATCTTTCCAAGCTGATGTTTTCAAAACCATTAATGAATTGCACATCTTTAAATTTATATTCACGTCAGTCCATAATTTAACCCCAATAGCAGAAATGCATCTTCTTTATATACATTTAATGGCTTTTTGTACAGTAAATATACAAACACCTCTGAAATCATACCTGCTTTCCCATATCGAAAAGAACTTTTGGCCTCCACATCTTGTTGTTCATTCCCAGTGTAAAGTGGTTTCTAAAGAACAACCAAATTTCAACCGATCCAACATCTATGGGAGAATAATATTATTACCACCTGTCTAATATTATGTAGGTTCCACAAAACTGCTCTGACCCCAGCCCTAGACTCACCAGACCTCTGAAGGTGTGCTGTGGAATCTGGACCAAGACGTTAGCAGCAGATCCCTAAAGGCTGGAAGTAGAGAGGTGAACCTCCATGGATCAGATTTACTTGTTCAACACCTGCCACTGATGATCAATTGTCCTGAGGATGGGATGTCAGTCCATTTTTGGTTGATAACCACTGCAGACCAGGAACACCCAACAAGACCTGTAGATGTGGAGATGTTCTGACCCAGTCATCACCGTTACAATATGGACCTGGTCAAAGTCACTCAGTTCCTTATGTTGCTCGTTTTGCTGCTTCCAACACATCAGCTTCAAGGACTAAATGTTCACATGCTGGTTAATATATCCAACCCAGTGAAAGGTACCACTGTAATGAAATAATCTATATATTAAAAGCCAAGTGGCCTCTGTGTTGTGCATGTGTGTGTGTCCAGGGATTCACACAAAATCTGGAAAGACCTGCCTGCTGCGGTTTGACATACTTATGTATTTTTGGTCAAGGAAAAGACTAGCAAAAACGGCAAGTCAACAGGACCAATATTTTGGGAGATATTAGTAATTTTGGAATACAACAGCCTTACAATCCAGAATCATTGAATCATTATTTAAGTGGGTTACCTAGCAACAGATAAACAACAGGGCCGTGTTGCCAGGGTGTCAAATTCTATGTGCAGAAACAGACATGCCAGCTGAGAGGTTATTCAATTGAAAATGCCAGTGGAATTTACCAAGAAAGTAAAGGAATGAACTGTTTCAGAGGACCTAGAACCCGTAGTTCCCCACGAGTGAAAGCACTAGGTAATATCATTAACACTTCTCCTGTCAGTGGTAATGTTATGTCTGATCAGTGTAAGTTACCTTAAGTCTTCATACTTATACGTACTGCACATTTCAATGATCATTATCATGCCTGAAGGATCTATGAGTAAATAGAAGCACGCTGTGGTTGTATGTATGGTCCAAACTTAACCACCAGTTTACAGAAACACTTAGCAGGCAGTCAACACCTCTTGTATTCCTGCTGGTAGAGAAGAATGTTTTACAAGGCAAGAATAAGTTACACTTCGGTTTGCTTCAGTTGGCTGGACATTTTTGCGAGCAGAGAGATTCACACAAACAGCCAGGCTGCAACGCTCTCTGCTATGTTGGTGCTGTTTCATTCCAGCTTCTAGTATCAGTGACCAGCCAGCAGGTTAGTCACTGCTGCCAGCTCAAATTAATCAGTGCCAGTGCTGGAGGAAGCAGGCAGTTCTGTTAGCAAGCCAGTATTTATTTTTTTTTTGTAGTTGGCGCTTTGATTTTTAAAGATTATATTCAAGTCAGATGAATTCTTTGGTCATATTCAAAAGCTAATGTTAATTTTAAAAAAAAAATAGAAATGGGTTGATGGCAACTGAGGTAAATGTACCTTTGGGATTTGCATTATTGTTGTATTCGTAATGGTTCTCATTTCATTTAAAGGTGAAATCAAGGGTGAAAAATGCAAGATAGTGAAAATAAACACCTTCCTATTGTAGCTTTCTCCTCTCACAATCTAAATATAAAGATCGATAACCGGATGTTGTTATATATTTTTTTTGGAAAAGTGAAACTACTACTACTGGTCTGACAGACTCTAATCAGCAGCAGTTGTTAATTACAGCCGTCAGTTGCATGTTTAACCCCCTCTACCTCTCTGAAAACACCATGGTTAGATGAAATCTGGGTCACAGGGTAGGTTTTCTACAGCCTGAAAACACCAGCAAGGAGTGGATGTAGAGGCCTTGTATCCCCTCAGACCAGTTGAATTAAAATACATATACTGAAATTCTGTTTTTTTTTGCCCAATGACGCTAAAATAAAAAAAATCAAACTGCAGCTTTAACATAAGGAGAAGTATTCCATATAATTTATCAGGTATTTGCGCAACTGTATAAAACTATAGGGTTACATCAACTTTCATGCTCCCAGAGTATGAATAAAATAGACCGTAGTCATATATAAAAATATAAACGTGAATTCCAAACAGCTCCATCTAGATCGTAAATTCAATTAGATCTGGGTTAACCTAAAAATTCACCTTACACATGCATTTTTTTTTCTTCCAAAGGAGAAAGGCTGGTTTTATCAAGCTGTTGTTATTCAGGTCCATGTCTTTCTTATCCGTTTGTTTCTAGTAAATGATTTGATTGACAGCAGTAATGCTAGTCACACTGAAGAATACATCAAATGTCTCTCCTGAACCTATGACTGTAAGATCTAAGCTTGACTTTGGCTCAGCAAGTGGAAGTACTGTTTTATCATCTCTGTAAAGAATTTTAAAGGGGGCGTGGGACAGGCAGGAAAATGGGAAAAGGCAATGTTTTGGGTTTTTTTTTTGGAAAGATTTATTGTACTGTGTGTGACTGTAGTGTTTGTCTCATGGAGTGTGGGCTTAATATGAAGAAAAAAAACCAATTAGATTGATTGTTGAGAACCTACGGGTAGTTGTGTGTGGATCTGAACCCTGTTATTAGACAGGGCAAAGCTGCAGGAGTTGCTGTTATGAGGGCACTTACAATCAGTAAAGCTAGTGAGTGCATTCCTAACAAGAAACAAAAAAGCACCGTCTACTGTGCTGCTGTGCCTTTTCTAATCTTATGCTACTTGCCGTAATATAAAGTGTGACTGAGAGCAGGGGGATGACAGACAGAGGAGGTGATGACACACATACATAATGGAGGAATTGGGAATGAGAGCTGCAAATGGATTGTTTATGTCGCCGTTTCACATCAGAATCACAGACAAACCGAGATAACACAAAGAAACACAAATAACCAATTACTGTTGAAAATATGTATTTAAAAAACACAAACAACCCACACTAATTGGTTTGTGATTTGCTGAAATCCGCAGATTGATAAATTGGTTTTAGATGTTTTGTTCTAAAAGTTTATGAGCTGAAGTTCAGGAGAACTGTACTGATGATGAGATAAAAGGCTGGATATCAGACGAAAACACAGAAAGAGGGATGACAGCGAGAAGAAGACAGAAAGAATGGCGTTGGTAGATAGAATTCCAGGGGGACTTGGGGGGGGGGAATCTCCTCTGTTTCCATGGCTGCCATGGTAACACTGTTACCAGAGTGCAGCAAGAAATGTGGCGGTAAAATGGTAATTGTGTCAGGGTACCCCCCCCAACCAACGGCTTGAAGTCATGACTGTTTTTCTTGTTACTGTGTGTGATTGTGATGGGTGACACTGTGGATGTGACTTGACACTCTGAGATATTTCAGTTAAAGTAAACATATGAATTTTTACTGCGCTGCCGTCTGTAGATGCACATGTATATACAGTAGACACCACTGTGTTTGTGTGTGTGTTAAGACTGCGAGCTCCTGCTGCTGTTGTCCTGATTTTCAGTCAGAGCGCAGGTGTGAGCCCCGAGCTAGATGCTCTTCAGGGGCCTCCGATGACTTGAAAGGTTAAAACGCCCAGAGAGATGCAACCTCAGACAGCAGCAATATACAGTCAGTTAGTGTGTGAACAGCCCTGTAGCTAAACCTCAGCACAGCCGTCTCTTGGACATGTTTATGCTAATAGTCCTGTGAATCAATATGGATAATACTAGATGATAATATCAACATGGATTTCTCTCTGGGGGAGTTATGAGCAGCTGATGACAGCTCACACCACTAAAAGCTTAAATTTAGGCGCTCATTTTGCTGCCTGAAGTTGGAAAGTAGCCAGAAAAAAAAAAAAGAAAGAAAGAAAAATAAACAGCTTCTCAGCAGTATGCATTCAGTCACTACGACAGAACTTACTTTAACTCCTACTAGCAAACACCACTTGGTTACTCTTTGTGCTCAACACACAACGCTACTTGACTTGAACATGGAAGAATTCATAGAATATAGCATGAATAAAAATATGTATGGTGTTTATTTATAGATTTGAACAAGGTCAAGGTCAGGTTTATTTACATATATAGCACATTTAAAACAACGCAAAGTGCTGTACAACGTTGTAGATACAAATACAAGATATGCTAAAACTAGTAAAATAAGAATAAATACAAGATATATAGATTAAAACGGATACACAGTAGTAGGATAAATAGCATCTAAAATAAACAAATAAAAGTCACACACTTGTATTAAAAGCCAGTGCAAATAGGTGTGTCTTTAAAAGAGATTTTAAGTGCTCAATGGACTGTGCACATGTGATAATGTTGGGGCAGAGCATTCTAGAGCCTCGGACTGGCCACAGAAAAGGCGCTTGTTGCCTTTTGTCTTTAGACCTGTTTTTGGTACATCTAAAATCAGGCGGATCGAGGATCGTGTTTCTCAGGTCAGAATGCACACAGTTAAAAGCTCTTAAAGGTAAGAGGGGGCCAAACCATTCAGGCACTTCAAACATACAACAGACACAGTACAACACCGTGATCAAGACTTGGAGATAAGAACTAAAATGCCACCATGATAATCTAATCTGATCATTTTGGTCCAGATTGAAAGTTACAGAAGCAACGCACAGATATGGGTGGTTTCATGTTGTTTGTAAAAGACACAATAAGATGAATATAAAGCAGACGAGAGGGAAACAAAGTAAAACCTTCAACTATTTCTCTGATTTTGTGAT